>JASFXZ010000006.1:1411993-1771396 GCA_032209605.1 Mactromeris polynyma
TCAACAAAATTCCTAATCGGTCACTTTATATTGTATTATTATTTTTCTAATAATGCATGTATTCACACAAAATTTCACATACCGATATTTGAACAGGTAATGCAGCGAATTATTGATTTTTTTTAGCCGGCTCGCTATGAAATTAATCGTATTAGGCGTATTGACGTTTATAGCACGTTTTGCACGTGCGGGACATGGACACATATTTGCACGTGTTCGTGTACACTTTTGTCATTGCTGATGAAAATCCTTTTTGAAAAACACAAAACATGGTGAGAATGACTGAAGAAGAACGCGCCCGAGCCGTCGGAATGATACAGGCCGGCACTCATTTACGACAGGTGGGTTTTATTTTTTGAAATTTCATAAGAATATTGACTAATTTGTTTGTAGCCATTATATTGAAGGTTCTTGCCACCTGAAATAAGTTGAAAACGGAAATAACCACCAATATTGTGTGAATACATGCATTATTAGAAAAATAATGATACAATATAAACTGACCGATTAGGAATTTTGTTGAGTGTACATGTATGTGTGTATTGCTAACTTTCCCTTCATTTTTAAATTTTGTTCAGCCCAGTGTGGTTCCCGAAACCCATCTTTCTTAGTTTTATTGATACCCCGTTATTATAGTTTGTACACTTGGTATCTTTTGGGTTGCCATGTTCTTTAAAAGTGGAATCTTGTGCTACGATTACTAATTATTTAATACTGGCGGTTATCTAAAAATGCATACGTTATGCATGTTCATTCGTCCATTTTATATGACAATTTAACTTTGCATCATTCATAAATGTGTATACAAATCTATGCTTCGCCTTATTTCACCATTCTAGATCCCACCACCTGATCTAAATGCTGTAGTTTCGGATCAAACGAAGGGTGACAAGAAAACAAATAAAGCCCAGAACTCACTTCTGTTGCCGGCAAAGCCACACGTTGTAAGAACGTAAGTAAGTTAGTACGACTGTAAATCACCATGGTAACGCTTTCATAACATCCCATAATGCTTTACACTTGGCCGCTAGGATGATTCTTACAAACATGACAAAATACAATTCATAAGTGCGATGTCATCCTTACCATACATTTATTGTTTGATAACATTAGTAATGCAGTAGGTCCAGTCGTTTGAAACCTTCGTTTAGAACATAAATTCACACTGACAAAACAAGTAAAAAACATAAAGTTCTCCTTTAAATTGATCCAAAACAGTTCAAGACAGTTTGATATCAACAGATGGCATGCACTAGAAACATGTCTGTATTGAAACATTTCTTATATTATCGCAGTACGGTCGACATTCGGAACATCTCGTCAACGTCCATCAAGCTTAAGTAATTAATGGAAGTTGTCAACGTGTTCCGAATATACAGGCCGGGTGGATGAGGGTTTGCATAAATGTACAATAATAGCATTCTTTATTTTACTCATTTTAGGAGTGTAACTGACATGACATTAGAGCAGCCAATGACAGCAACCTATCTGGAATCTAAACGGGAACCAGCGACAGCTAGAAACTCAGCTGTAGAAAAAGATAGGTAATGTCATATCTTAAAATTGAGAAGCTGATACAAAAGTTTCTGTACAGAAATTCATTCCATATAACTGCTATACGGGATTAATATTTAAGGGAAAAAATACACCATCGTTTAATAATATGTATTGTATTTATACATACATTTATCATATTTGCATAAACACACACATAATAAGTTGTACGTACATACAAAAGCGTTGGACCAAAAGTTTTAACAACATTATCTAGGGCCCTCCCCTACATATGGCAGATTATAACAAGCTAAACAAAAAAATGATTTATTTGTGCGTAAGAAATTTTAGATTTCTGAAATTAACTACATGAAAATACACCACCGAGAGTTTATACAAATAACATAAAGACAAACGTTTGACTATATTTCATTATTACATATTCATGAGTTCATGTTGTTTTTGTATTTCATTTTAGAGAGAAGATGTCGCTCTACACTGACCGTCTTCCACCGAAAACAAATAAAGAAACATCTATTCAAACATCAAGGTTAGTTGATATAGTCTATAGTTATAATGCTTACTCTCTCTCTCTCTCTGTCCAAAAACATCCAAATAAAGAAACCATTAACAAAATTATAAGATCAGAGCGAAAACTATAAACCGCTTTCGAGGAGAGTATATTAAATAAATACGTGTACATATATATTGTATTACATATATATTGTATTAGCATGTAAAAATATAACCGTTAAATCCGTTTATCATTCAAACAAAGCATCATTGCTTCACATTCTGTACAAATCGTCTTATTTCCCACATGAACGAATTTCATTATACGCCTCAAGGGGTGACAGCGGTACAAATGTATTTGCTTCTTTATTTATATAGTATGTATTCACTTTCACCCTTCGACATAGTCCTATCTTTTATATGCATAACATATTTCAGGACAGTTTTAAATGAAGCTAAGATACAGATTCGTGGAGATACATTTGTTGCAGAAACTACAAAAGACATGTCTGTTAAAACAGTTAAGTACGTAAACCCCCTTTGACAGTATCTTTCCTTATAACTCTTTGAAGAGCTTCTCATTTTCCATATTGCAGGAGTATTGCTATGTTGCAACAGTATTCGTGTTCTGATATTGATGTTCATATATCCTCGGAGTTGTCAATGCTGTTCTGTAGATACGAAAGTTTGCTCATTATACCCATATAAAACTTACCATTCTATAAAGCGACAAACTTTAAAATGCATGTTTTTATCATTGCACTTTATAAATTTTGATAGAGAGGAAAAGTTTGAAGAAGACGAAATATCTCGAGGACAATATTCAACTATGCAAGCAAACCAAAGCGTTCTCATGACAACCGTTGATGATCAACAAATGAAGATAAAAAGGTGAATATTTACATATTTGTCTGAAGAATCCGTTCGTCGTACATGAACATACAACTCGATTAAGAATATAAACTTTGATTACATGTTAACTGGAAACTCGAACCGAATTTTTTAAAAGTGTGAAAGTGCTGCGCGTGGTAGACCACGTTCACAAAAAGGGCAAACATGTCTGCCCACACAGATTTCCAGGTTACGAAATAAAATATAAACTTAAATGAACTTTATTAATCTGAACTATGTCACGAAAGTTACAACTTGCACATTATCGTTAGATGATCTATATTATAAATGTCATATAATGGCCAAATATCACATGAGCCTGAAAGGTAACATACTTATAAAAGGTAATGACTAGTAAACAAACGACTTGGTTCCCAATTCTTAATAGGTCTGTTTAACCACAGGACCAAACTTTTAGATCTTCTTTGAGAATCAGTTAAATTCGTGTAAGCTTAGACGTATGAGAGTGAGTCACTGCTCGTATACATACATTGTACATACATTTATACGGTTATAATACAGATTAGAGGAAACTATCAGTGTTCTAGAGAAGAGGAATGTAGCTCTACAAGAAGAGATTAAAACAATCAGTGAAATCAAAGGGGACAAGATAGATGTGTTCAGTAAGGCGGAAAGAGAAATAAAATTCCTCAGGAATGAATTGAAAATCAAGGAGAAAACATTGCAATTGAGTCTGATAGAGAGGAACGAACTACTTGATAAGTAAGTAAATTGTCATAACAAAAAGTAGTCCAGTTGCTTTCTTTTCACGCATGTTTTGCCTTGAACTCAACTGTTACAATCATCGTTCATTGCATATGACCAAAACAAAATGTCAAACATTTTCAAGAAAACTGATACATAATATCTAAGTTAAACAGGATTTGATTATATCTTCAGCAATATAGAATCATTTCGAGTTTGGCGAAAAATTAAGAAAATTAACATTTTATTTACTCATTACTACAGTGATAATGAAAGTTAATTCATGCTTGGTAAGAAACTATCTATATCTATACGTAAAAATACATTACAATAATATTATGGACATCGTGATTATGTGTATATAAAGCAGAAATTGGTCCACTAAAACATTTGCCTTTTTACTTGTCTTTGTAATTCCAAACTTGATTACAGAATAGGGTAAAAGAAGCTATGAACTGATGCATTTAAACACCTACCATCACACGTAGTGCACGTGTAACAAACGCAAATTGTGTCACTGAAAGGTATTGCAGACTACCACAATCAAAGCAGTAAATAACTACACATATCGGAGAAACAATGACATAATGGGGCTATCAACAGATAAACATATCGGAGAAACAATGACATAATGGGGCTATCAACAGATTATTAAATGGTCTTGCATCATATGGGAAAAGTTTGTCTTGAAATCACTTTCAAACAAATGTCGTGCTCCTGCAGTTCTTTCACGTGATGTCCTTTTCATGTCCTTTTCTCCGCCCCCTCCCTTCGGTTGTTTATTACTGACTTTCTTGACTTGTTCCGATGTGTATTCAATCTATTAAATTTGTCTCCTAGTTGTCCCCCTAAACTATCCATAGTTGTTTTTTGTGGTCGGCCTGTCATCCCTATACCCACACATATTCATCCTTGCACACCCTCAGTGCCTGGTGTTTGTATACTGTTGTTTCCCTATGGTATGTGTGGAGAGGCGTTGTCTTGTGAATGTGGCGTACCTTGTGACAACTTAATCTCTCATCTTCTCTATATTTTATTTTCAGATTAAGCTCGGTAACAACGTCCAAGTTTGCCAATGGTAACACGGGAGTTACAGATTTAAGTGATATAAACAAACCAACATTGATTGCTGACAAATATTCTAAACTATATGACACTGAATGGACTGACTGCTATCATTTGTTATCTCTGGAGATGAAGGAAGAAAGACTGGTTATACAGTGGTTGCTGGACATTCTACAGGTTTGTTATCTGGTTACAACCTTGGTGTCTAATTATCGTAAGGATCGTAGGGCGTCATACTTCAATTAAACAGTTATATGAACACACTGAAACCTCGTTAGAGCAACACCCTTTTGGGAGACGCATATACCATGATTTTGATGCAGTAGGTGTGCATGATTGGAATACAAAACAAATTAATCGATCAAGACCAATGTTCTACATAGGTGACCAAAACCAGTGACAATTTTGTATCTATATATCTTTCAGGATGCCTACTGGTATTGCTCCAGTACTAACGAGTCTCACACCAAATTGTTGATGGAAAATCTCGTGTATCCATTCCGGACTTCAGATTCAAAGGTAATACCATTGAAAGCTTCCCTCGACTGACTAAGTACTCTGTTTCACATCATTCGTCGTTGATGATGAATAACATAATATTATAATTGTTAGTTAAGTTTGAGTTACTACTGTTTGATTGTCTTGTGTATTCACTAAAGCAACACCTTGTGTGTGAAATCATATTTAAATGTGACTTTATTCACAGGTTTTTGTATTATTTTGTTTATTTGTTGCTATGTATCATACATGAATATCTGTCTCCAATCAATGCATTTTTCTAGATGGATCCACATATATTTGATGACGTCACCAAGCAGTTGCTAGGTGATCTGAAGAAGGCAACAGCACAGGAGTCCGTGACCGTGATACAAGTGGTAAGTATAAGTGCAGCTTACACGTGTCCGATCTGGACAATGCTGAGACTATTTAACATGGGCCTGGTGTTATAAAAGTGAGTCCGAAGACCAGTCTGAGAATGCAGCATTTCTATTGGTCAATTACAAGACTGTGCAAAGAGCTACCCAATCGAGGGACTTGACATTTGGCCCCGCTGGGCTGACTTAGATCATGAAATTCACAATTCCTTATTGAGACGCATGTACTGATTAGTAACCAAGGAAACATCGAGAGTAATTAGTATAAGCTGAAAAAACTCATTGCACAGTCGATGTAAACTAAATAAGTTTGGACTTATTGAAATACAACTATTGTGGTATTTCGCGTTCTGGTGTCTTCTAAAGAGCTTTATGTATGTGTATGTGATCCTAATACATTTAATAATACATTTTCTGGTACTTAACTTTTTGCATTTACGGTAGTGCATTTAAATTGATAGAATTTTTGCATTTGCGTTATATGAGATGAACCGTAGTGTGTGTAGTAATGTATTCAAGGCTGTGTCTAAGCATACAAAGATATCACAATATTAAGTGACCGATATGCTTGCGAGCGTTATCGACATCATTATTTTATCATTTTATCAACAGTAGATACAATGTTTATAATTTATACTAATTTACGCTCGTAAACAAAAAATTGTTTGTATGTATGTAAAGACATGCTGGTACCTAGACGAGTTTGAATAGTACGCCAGATAAGATCAGCTTAGCTGTGAACTAAGTATAGATGCTGCAAATTGGTAGATATATGAGGCTCCTCACTCATAGCGATATGGGAATAGGGGCTGCTTCAAGAAATGTTGAAGAGTTGGAACCAAACGATTTAGTGACGCGTTCTCGTACTATGTCTCTTCTGTTGGTCCATTCTTGTTGATGAGTTGTACTACTGAATACTCGTCTGCCTTGTCTGTGTAGTCATACGTTACATTGCTATGTTTTGCAGCATTTCCTCAAGACAATGCAGAAATCGAAGAAGCCAATGTACGATGGGAAGACAGCAAGGAAGCTGATGCCATATATAGACAAATGTGTGGAGATGTGTTGGTACATGGTGAATCAAACCCCTGTCATTGTCTTAGACGATAAGCAAGTCAAACAGGGGGACGAGTTCGACAGAGATGCGTACAGATTCTATGGAAAATCAGGTTCAAAACTAGATTTTCTGGTATGGCCGGCGTTGTTTATATTGACCAGAGACGGGTACATGTTACACCAGGGTGTTGCACAAGCAAAACAAGAGGGCGTGGCACTGAGGATTGCGTCCTCTCATTCCTTTCGCTGAACAATACTGTCTATTATATGCATTGATGTGTATATTACTTTTTGACAATAAATGAAAAACAAATCTTAGTTGTATATTCTATTAATAGAAACCAAATTATGCTTAGAAAGTGTAAAGAAGTATAATACACGTTGGTAACCTCCACGGTTAGCTACATTGGTAGAGCGCATGGGTTCCTGTCTGGAGGTCACGTGACGTATGTTCTTTGTGTATCGACTGCATGTTCATTTGGTGTACAGAAGACATCATTTGCTGAAAACAATACAAGTTGTCACTAGTTCTGGTCTGAAAACCGGCGTTCACGCAGAAATATAACAAACAATGATTTCACAAACAATTAAGAAACGACCACAAAAACAAATTCGACGAGAATCACGCGAGATGTTTCGATGCACCTTTTAAAGTTTCTATATTTACTGACACATGAAAATAGTGTGATATTATATTGACTGTGATATGGATATTTATTATTTGTGCCATTGTGTAGTTGTTTTATGAATGTTATATGTGTCAGTACGTGTATACATGTGTCTAAAATAAAATAAAATCGAATCATAGTACTGACGGCTCAGCACGTTCAACCAGTAAACATTGTATGTACAGATAACACAGAAATCTGAACTTGTACTTTATGTTTAACTTATGATAAAGCAACAAGACTGCACCATCCATTCTCCTTGATATTTATCTCGGGTATATTGTAATCACTAAGGTAATGATAACCGGTTGATAAACTTACTTATACATTTATAAACTGGTCTGTGTTTGGTGAGGATAACTTTATATTCAGTGTCACATTTCTATATTGTTCTGGTAAGTTCAAATTAATTTTGTATCCATGAATGTATTGTATGAAATGTCAAAGAATTGAATGAAATATTAATTAAAAAGCCAAATAATGCATTTGTACTCTATTTCTATTAAAAACAATCTCAGACTTGTTTATCGTGCTCTCTTTCAATACAAAAACGAGTTATCTATGCCATGCGCTCTCCACAGACTATGTCTCTTATGGTATTCTATCGCCACAGACTATGTCTCTTATGTTATTCCATCGTCACAGACTGTGTCTCCTATGTTATTCTATCGCCACAGACTGTGTCTCTTATGTTATTCTATCGCCACAGACTGTGTCTCTTATGTTATTCCATCGTCACAGACTGTGTCTCTTATGTTATTCTATCACCACAGACTGTGTCTCTTATGGTATTCTATCGCCACAGACTATGTCTCTTATGGTATTCTATCGCCACAGACTATGTCTCTTATGTTATTCCATCGTCACAGACTGTGTCTCCTATGTTATTCTATCGCCACAGACTGTGTCTCTTATGTTATTCTATCGCCACAGACTGTGTCTCTTATGTTATTCCATCGTCACAGACTGTGTCTCTTATGTTATTCTATCACCACAGACTGTGTCTCTTATGTTATTCTATCGCCACAGACTGTGTCTCTTATGTTATTCCATCGTCACAGACTGTGTCTCTTATGTTATTCTATCGCCACAGACTGTGTCTCTTATGTTATTCTATCGCCACAGACTGTGTCTCTTATGTTATTCCATCGACACAGAGTGTGTCTCTTATGTTATTCTATCGCCACAGACTGTGTCTCTTATTATTCTATCGCCACAGACTGTGTCTCTTATGTTATTCTATCGCCATAGACTGTGTCTCTTATGTTATTCTATCGCCACAGAGTGTGTCTCTTATGTTATTCCATCGACACAGAGTGTGTCTCTTATGTTATTCTATCGCCGCAGACTGTGTCTCTTATGTTATTCCATCGTCACAGACAGTGTCTCTTATGTTATTCCATCGTCACAGAATGTGTCTCTTATGCTATTCCATCGACACAGAGTGTGTCTTTAATGTTATTCTATCGCCTCAGAGTGTGTCTCTTATGTTATTCTATCGCCTCAGACTGTGTCTCTTATGTTATTCAATCGACACAGAGTGTGTCTCTTATGTTATTCTATCGCCTCAGACTGTGTCTCTTATGTTATTCCATCGTCACAGACAGTGTCTCTTATGTTATGCCATCGTCACAGAATGTGTCTCTTATGCTATTCCATCGACACAGAGTGTGTCTCTTATGTTATTCCATCGTCACAGAATGTGTCTCTTATGTTATTCCATCGTCACAGACTGTGTCTCTTATGTTATTCCATCGTCACAGAGTGTGTCTCTTATGTTATTCTATCGCCACAGACTGTGTCTCTTATGTTATTCCATCGCCACAGACTGTGTCTCTCATGTTATTCCATCGTCACAGACTGTGTCTCTTATGCTATTACATCGTCACAGAATGTGTCTCTTATGTTATTCCATCGTCACAGACTCTGTCTCTTATGCTATTATATCACAACAGAATGTGTCTCTTATGTTATTCTATCAGAACAGAATGTGTCTCTTATGAATATGAACGTTACATTGCAGTTGAATACCAAGTCTCAACAATGGTTGACGGTAAGTTTCTTTAAATGATATACGTATACGCCTATCACGGATATGTAGCTTCAAAATTAAATCCGAACAAACTATGCACAGAAATCAGTCTCACGTGAATCAAACTATTGTTGTTTAAAGTAACGCATACATTACTAAGGATGTGTTATTTTGGGTTTCTTCAAACGGCCTCCACACGAAACAATTGTAATTACATGTTATTATGACCACGAAGAACTTGAGAAATTAGCGTGATATAGTCGGCCAAGAAATGTTAAGTATAAAAATACTGGCCCATGTATGAAACAGTAAAGTATACGTAGACCGTGTACATCAATTTTCGTTGGTAAATTGCTGGAGTTTTAGTTACATAAATCAGTGTTTTTCCGAGGTAATCAGATTTCTATTGAACCAATTTATTAAAGGTTTGTATGTAACAAATAGCCCGTCCATCTAGGTCAGAGTAGAGTCCTAGTGAGGTGCGAGGGGAAACTATGATATTTGGTGTAATGTAATAGATACTTTGATATACTAGTGAGGTGCGAGGGAAACTATGATATTTGGTGTAATGTAATAGATACTTTGATATCCTAGTGAGGTGCGAGGGGAAACTATGATATTTGGTGTAATGTAATAGATACTTTGATATACTAGTGAGGTGCGAGGGAAACTATGATATTTGGTGTAATGTAATAGATACTTTGATATCCTAGTGAGGTGCGAGGGGAAACTATGATATTTGGTGTAATGTAATAGATACTTTGATATCCTAGTGAGGTTTGAGGGGAAACTATGATATTTGGTGTAATGTAATAGATACTTTGATATCCTAGTGAGGTGCGAGGGGAAACTATGATAGTTGGTGTAATGTAATAGATACTTTGATATCCTAGTGAGGTGCGAGGGGAAACTATGATATTTGGTGTAATGTAATAGATACTTTGATATCCTAGTGAGGTGCGAGGGGAAACTATGATATTTGGTGTAATGTAATAGATACTTTGATATACTAGTGAGGTGCGAGGGAAACTATGATATTTGGTGTAATGTAATAGATACTTTGATATCCTAGTGAGGTGCGAGGGGAAACTTAAATAGTATGAACTAAAAACAAGGTGCAAACTAAGCTTTCTAGTTACTGAACAACATATTATTTTATTGTTTTCGGTTTCAGACGCATGAACCGGACGGTAAGAAAATAATGCGCATCCTTTACAGTCAGCCCGGAAATGACGTCACGGGAATGATAGCCAGATCAGAGAAGATAGTCAATACAGTTGAAGAGGTAAATTATCATGAAAATAACAAAATATTTCGATTAAAATTCTCAATTAAAATTTAAAGAAAAATGCTTTAATAACCAACAAAGTTGATGTAAATCAACACGAAATAGTGATATCTATACGATTTTTGATTTAATATATCTAAATATTTGATGGATCCGTCTATTGGAGATAGGCCTATTGATTAGCCAATTTCTTATTAAACGTATTTCAAATGATATATTAGAACGTTCAAATTGTAGATTCCACATTCAGTACGCTACTGTGATACACTATACGATTACTGGACATTTTATTTTCAGTTGCTAGGTGGTGAAGCGTATCATTACCACAGTAAATTCATTTTAAAAAATGCACGTGAAGGGGGTCGCCATGTTTGGCACCAGGACTATGGGTAATTATCCGTTAAACTTGAATCTATTATTTTATCTATCATATCCATTATACACAGTTTATTCGACCAATCATTATTCTCTCATTGAAGGACGACATTGCTCGTGTCTTATAGCTCAAAAGCAGTTAATTTATAATTTGAACATGGGATTGGTGCTAAGTTTCGTTCATTTCTTTGCATTGATCCCTGAATAAAATTTCCGTTGATTTCCTAGATCGATATTTCTCTTTACCCCGTGCCGAAATGTCCACGAACCGTCGATGCTCTGCTATAAAGTTCACGTTATCATCAAGTACTTTTTACACAATCCAAAAGTTTCTAATTGAATACACAAGGAATGACACGAAATAGTGAATCTAGTACGGTAGTCACGTGGTTTTAACGATGTATTAGCGTCCATCCCAAAATCTTCTGATCATCCCTCATACATGTTTTACAAGGTACTGGTACAAACATAACGTATTCCCGGATATGATCACTGTCTGGATACCGATAGACAAAGCAACACGACAGAACAGCTGTCTCCAGGTACACATAATGTTACACAAATATACTGGTCAGAAGTACTAACCCACCAGTAATATTTCACATAGTTTCGATAGAGCTACTTGCTACATTTTTATCCCGATTGCCTTCTATCGATCTATTTAACTATCGAAAAAAATCGGTGTAAATCACGTTTGTCGTATCAGATAACTTTGAAAAAACTAAATTATAGATTCTCTAAATGCAAAATGATGGGTTAGATCTTTTGACCAGTAAATATCAAGTACATTGTTTAATGTTCTATAAATGGCATGCTTTGTATCTCGCAATTTTGAAACTCTATTTCGGTCAGAAACTACTTGAAAAACAATATATACACTTCAAAATATAAAATTACCGTCACAATCGGCACCATCTTTGGTATATATGATTTTCATGCCGACAGAATCAATACACGCTTCAATCTGAATAATTATGTCATGAATATTTACTAAAAACAATTCATTTCAACGTGTTCAACATTGTCACAACGTATGTACCATTTCTGTAAAATGTCGATATACACTTAAACTTCCATAATAAGACCACCAAATGCCGGATTCTGAAAAAAAATCGGTCTTAGTTGTGAGGACATCTTATCATCTAGTTAAGAGATGGTAGAAAAATTAAAGCTAAACCATGAAAATATTAACTTACTAAAAATGAGGTGGTCTTAATTTCGAGGTGGTCTTATCATTGAAATGCTGCTGTATATTCTACACAGCTGCTGAAAGGATCGCACAAATGTGGACGTATCGACCATGGTCCTGGATCCGGCAGCATGCAAACAGAGGCTGACCCTGAGCGAATAGAGCAACTGAAGAAAGTTTGTCCACATTTATATTGCGAGATGGGGCCAGGTACATACGCGACTCAAGCAGCTTACTCCAACAGATGTTTCCTCCAACACCTTGCTTCTTGCGATGTTTTATTCAACACCTTGCTTCTTGCGATGTTTCCCCAAACACCTTGCTTCTTGAGATGTTCTATCCAACACCTTGCTCTTTGCGATGTTTCCTCTAAACACCTTGCTCATTGGGATGTTTTATCCAGCACCTTGCACCTTAGGATGTTTCCTCAAACACCTTGCTCCTTGGGACGTTTCCTCAAACACCTTGCTCCTTGGGACGTTTCCTCAACCACATTGCTCCTTGTGATGTTTCCTCAAACATCTTGCACCTTGGGATGTTTCCTCAAACACCTTGCTCCTTGGGACGTTTCCTCAAACATCTTGCTCCTTGTGATGTTTCCTCAAACACCTTGCACCTTGGGATGTTTCCTCAAACACCTTGCTCCTTGGGACGTTTCCTCAAACACCTTGCTCCTTGGGACGTTTCCTCAAACATCTTGCTCCTTGTGATGTTTTTATCCAACACCTTGGGATGTTTCCTCAAACACCTTGCACCTTGGGATGTTTCCTCAAACACCTTGCTCCTTGGGACGTTTCCTCAAACACCTTGCTCCTTGTGATGTTTTTATCCAACACCTTGCACCTTGGGATGTTTCCTCAAACACCTTGCTGTTTGGGATGTTTTATTCAACACCTTGCTTCTTGCGATGTTTCCTCAAACACCTTGCTCCTTGGGATGTTTCTTCAAACACCTTGCTCCTTGCGATTTTTCTTCAAACACCTTGCTCCTTGCGATTTTTCTTCAAACACCTTGCTCCTTGCGATGTTTCCTCAAACATCTTGCTCCTTTGGATGTTTCTTCAAACATCTTGCTCCTTGAGATGTTTCTTCAAACACCTTGCTCCTTGCGATGTTTCTTCAAACACCTTGCTCCTTTGGATGTTTCCTCAAACACCTTGCTCCTTGGGATGTTTCTTCAAACACCTTGCTCCTTGCGAATTTTCTTCAAACACCTTGCTCCTTGCGAATTTTCTTCAAACACCTTGCTCCTTGCGATGTTTCCTCAAACACTTTGCTCCTTGAGATGTTTCTTCAAACACCTTGCTCCTTGCGATGTTTCTTCAAACACCTTGCTCCTTGCGATGTTTCTTCAAACACCTTGCTCCTTGAGATGTTTCTTCAAACATCTTGCACCTTTGGATGTTTCCTCAAACATCTTGCACCTTTGGATGTGTCCTCAAACATCTTGCACCTTGGGATGTTTCCTCAAACATCTTGCACCTTTGGATGTTTCCTCAAACATCTTGCACCTTGGGATGTTTCCTCAAACACCTTGCTCCTTGCGATGTTTCCTCAAACACCTTGCTCCTTTGGATGTTTCCTCAAACACCTTGCTCCTTGCGATATTTCCTCAAACACCTTGCTCCTTTGGATGTGTCCTCAAACATCTTGCTCCTTTGGATGTTTCCTCAAACATCTTGCTCCTTTGGATGTTTCTTCAAACACCTTGCTCCTTTGGATGTTTCCTCAAACACCTTGCTCCTTTGGATGTGTCCTCAAACACCTTGCTCCTTTGGATGTTTCCTCAAACACCTTGCTCCTTTGGATGTGTCCTCAAACACCTTGCTCCTTGAGATGTTTCCTCAAACATCTTGCTCCTTTGGATGTTTCTTCAAACACCTTGCTCCTTTGGATGTTTCTTCAAACACCTTGCTCCTTTGGATGTTTCCTCAAACACCTTGCTCCTTGCGATGTTTCTTCAAACACCTTGCTCCTTGCGATGTTTCCTCAAACACCTTGCTCCTTGGGATGTTTACTCAAACATCTTGCTCCTTGCGATGTTTCTTCAAACATCTTGCTCCTTGCGATGTTTCCTCAAACACCTTGCTCCTTTGGATGTTTCTTCAAACACCTTGCTCCTTGTGATGTTTCCTCAAACACCTTGCTCCTTGCGATGTTTCCTCAAACACCTTGCTCCTTGCGATGTTTCCTCAAATATCTTGCTCCTTGCGATGTTTCCTCAAACACCTTGCTCCATGTGATGTTTCCTCAAACACCTTGCTCCTTGGGATGTTTCCTCAAACACCTTGCTCCTTGCGATGTTTCTTCAAACATCTTGCTCCTTGGGATGTTACCTCAAACACCTTGCTCCTTGGGATGTTACCTCAAACACCTTGCTCCTTGGGATGTTACCTCAAACACCTTGCTCCTTGCGATGTTTCCTCAAACACCTTGCTCCTTGGGATGTTTCTGCAAACATCATGCTCCTTGCGATGTTTCCTCAAACACCTTGCTCCTTGGGATGTTTCTTCAAACATCATGCTCCTTGGGATGTTTCTTCAAACATCATGCTCCTTGCGATGTTTCCTCAAACACCTTGCTCCTTGGGATGTTTACTCAAACATCATGCTCTTTGCGATGTTTCCTCAAACACCTTGCTCCTTGGGATGCTTACTCAAACACCTTGCTCCTTGCGATGTTTACTCAAACACCTTGCTCCTTGGGATGTTTACTCAAACACCTTGCTCCTTGGGATGTTTCTTCAAACATCATGCCCTTTGCGATGTTTCCTCAAACACCTTGCTCCTTGGGATGTTTACTCAAACACCTTGCTCCTTGCGATGTTTCCTCAAACATCTTGCTCTTTGCGATGTTTCCTCAAACACCTTGCTCCTTGGGATGTTTACTCAAACACCTTGTTCCTTGGGATGTTTCCTCAAACACCTTGCTCCTTGCGATGTTTCCTCAAACACCTTGCTCCTTGGGATGTTTACTCAAACACCTTGTTCCTTGGGATGTTTCCTCAAACACCTTGCTCCTTGCGATGTTTCCTCAAACACCTTGCTCCTTGCGATGTTTCCTCAAACACCTTGCTCCTTGCGATGTTTCCTCAAACACCTTGCGATGTTTCCTCAAACACCTTGCTCCTTTGGATGTTTCCTCAAACACCTTGCTCCTTGCGATGTTTCTTCAAACACCTTGCTGCTTGCGATGTTTCCTCAAACACCTTGCTCCTTGGGATGTTTACTCAAACATCTTGCTCCTTGCGATGTTTCTTCAAACATCTTGCTCCTTGCGATGTTTCCTCAAACACCTTGCTCCTTTGGATGTTTCTTCAAACACCTTGCTCCTTGCGATGTTTCCTCAAACACCTTGCTCCTTGCGATGTTTCCTCAAACACCTTGCTCCTTGCGATGTTTCCTCAAATATCTTGCTCCTTGCGATGTTTCCTCAAACACCTTGCTCCATGTGATGTTTCCTCAAACACCTTGCTCCTTGGGATGTTTCCTCAAACACCTTGCTCCTTGCGATGTTTCTTCAAACATCTTGCTCCTTGGGATGTTACCTCAAACACCTTGCTCCTTGGGATGTTACCTCAAACACCTTGCTCCTTGCGATGTTTCCTCAAACACCTTGCTCCTTGGGATGTTTCTTCAAACATCATGCTCCTTGCGATGTTTCTTCAAACATCATGCTCCTTGCGATGTTTCCTCAAACACCTTGCTCCTTGGGATGTTTCTTCAAACATCATGCTCCTTGGGATGTTTCTTCAAACATCATGCTCCTTGCGATGTTTCCTCAAACACCTTGCTCCTTGGGATGTTTACTCAAACATCATGCTCTTTGCGATGTTTCCTCAAACACCTTGCTCCTTGGGATGCTTACTCAAACACCTTGCTCCTTGCGATGTTTACTCAAACACCTTGCTCCTTGGGATGTTTACTCAAACACCTTGCTCCTTGGGATGTTTCTTCAAACATCATGCCCTTTGCGATGTTTCCTCAAACACCTTGCTCCTTGGGATGTTTACTCAAACACCTTGCTCCTTGTGATGTTTCCTCAAACATCTTGCTCTTTGCGATGTTTCCTCAAACACCTTGCTCCTTGGGATGTTTACTCAAACACCTTGTTCCTTGGGATGTTTCCTCAAACACCTTGCTCCTTGCGATGTTTCCTCAAACACCTTGCTCCTTGGGATGTTTACTCAAACACCTTGTTCCTTGGGATGTTTCCTCAAACACCTTGCTCCTTGCGATGTTTCCTCAAACACCTTGCTCCTTGCGATGTTTCCTCAAACACCTTGCTCCTTGCGATGTTTCCTCAAACACCTTGCGATGTTTCCTCAAACACCTTGCTCCTTGCGATGTTTCCTCAAACACCTTGCTCCTTGGGATGTTTACTCAAACACCTTGCTCCTTGGGATGTTTCCTCAAACACCTTGCTCCTTGCGATGTTTCCTCAAACACCTTGCTCCTTGCGATGTTTCCTCAAACACCTTGCTCCTTGGGATGTTTACTCAAACACCTTGCTCCCTGGGATGTTTCTTCAAACATCTTTTCAAACAATTTTGACCAGAATACCTGGATTTTGCAATAGAGAAAGTGTTCCATGTAAAATGTAACATTTGTTCGGAAAAAATAGTCGCATATTATTATCAGATATTCAAGCCACATGTATTGGCAAATTGTTATCAATGCTTCCACTGTTGTAATTACATTGTTTTGTGTGCAGGTTATATGATAAACAGAGAATGTGATGCTTTATATCACTTCAATAATTAGTTAACATGTGTGCTTCTGGGTTTCAAACTGGAACTAACCTCATATTGTCAGTACAGCACCCTATAAACTTAGCAGACAGTATCTGTGGAAAATACATACCACAATTTATCGTATTTCAGGTGATGCATTGTTTCAACATTGCAATCTGTTACATACAAGCGCCCCCAATGACTCGGACATGAGAAGATGGGCGTTTGTTGCTTGTTACAACAGGAAGAGTAACTCTTCCTTCATAAAGCACCATCATCCACAGTACTCTCCAATAGAGAAGGTAAAAATATGTCAACATGTTGAAATATAAAAATGTTCGTTCACTGCATGTTACTATGAAGCTGTTTTGTAATTGCAAGACGCGTGTTACCCAATGTTCCATAAAGTTGCCAAATATTGTCAGAATTAAATGGAACTACGAATGTAAATCAACACAATGATGCTCCCGCGATGTGCACATAAGTGTGACTGTGGCCGTGTGCCTACCTGCCTTGTGCATTGCATTAAAGGATAGGAATAGGGAAGTAAATGTACTAAGAGAATAGGTATCTCGTAAGTCAGACATTGCTTTAAGTAGGGGTGACATTATAATAAATAAAGACTTTACTTTTCATATATATAAGTAGTAATTACATGATCTTAACGGAGACATATTTGACAAGGGAGATAACCATTGCTTGCATATTGTATAATACCACAGATCATCAGTATCTCTGTTGTACCACATTGATGAAGTTTTATTTGTTATAGTAAAGTTTTGAAGTACATCAAAATATGGGCTTGGTATCAGACAAATTGATGCATTGTTTTGTTGTGTACAATAGTATTGACGTTCCAACTACATATTCCACAGGTTCCAGATTCCGAGATCAAAGCATGCAAGAACTACACTGATTTCACTGGTAAAGATTTCATCAATCCGGTTGGAAATGAAGAAGACAGGAAACTGTATTGCCAGTATAACCTGCGTAAACCCTGAACTCACAACATGCATTACAGATTATAAATATTTGATATCTATTATAACTGATATATGATTTCTTAGTCTCATTACAAAAAGTGTATGAATACACTGTCGATTCAAAATTAGCCAAGAATACCATTATGTTGACTACACTATATAGCTATTGGTCAATAAGTTATAAAAAAATGCTTTCATTGGCAGCTCACTTCACAATGTGTAAACAACCGTTCTCAATTAGCGGACAATATGGTGCCCCAACGATAACGTGATTCTCGCGCACACAACAGCACTTAGCATATTATTGGGCTAATTTTAAAATATGACGAAAGGGATTGTTTGTAGCATAGTAGCAGTATATCGATCTTTGATTTTATATTGATACATATTTACTGTATGGAAACCTTGCACATCCCAAGTCTTGTATTGGCTCATCCAAAATCTTTTTATAAATAATGTAACTAACACGTTATTATTATTATATTAATCCACGTAACTATACATTATTAGAGCTCCGTTTGGATATGAATGTTCACAAAATCAAACAGTTTTGTGCTGGACAATACTATTGGTGTAAGGACAGTGTAATACTTGTCAGATTTATTCCTCATTCGTACAAACAATCCGTATGTCATACTGCATAAAAAATGTATTTTTTTATAAAACCAAAGATAATTTTCCTTAAAGATCGTCAGTGACTTAGATAAGATGGAATCTCGAGCTGTTAGCTAAGGGAGACAATTTCTGAAATATAAATCAAGTTGTCTCCCTTGTATACCAATTCAGGGAGCTAATACAATATATCAGTGTGGCATACATTAATTTAGATTTCATGATAAATAAGCATAGTGACATGAAAAGAGCAGTCACAGGTCCAAGGTTATAGATCCATTTCTCAAAACTCTGATTGGCTGGTTCCGAGCAGTCTAAAATTGACCAATGACAAGGCTTATTTCTGAGACTTGTTTCCAAATACATTTTAACAATCCATCGACGTTATGCAACATTCTGCTCTAGAAAGTTTATACAATGGGGTGAAAAGCTGACTTATATGCGATCACACAACAAACATCGTGGTGACTGAAGTGCTATACTGTCCCAAGATACACCTGTCAACATTTCAAGGGCCATAACTCCGAGGTTCCGGGGGCAATTTTGCTGAGTAACGAACTTGAACAAGATAATTTGCCCATATTAAAGCATAGTGATTAGATGTGAAGGTGTTTGAGACAGATAACCCTAGAACTATTATATCATCACTTTAGTATAGTCTGGATTACCTGCCCCTTACTATTACACGAAGGTATTATTATGTGAGCACCGGGTACCAGGCTACACTTTCATACTTCCTGTCAGGACGAATCAATAAAAAACAACAGAAGAATGTACACATTTATTTACTGATATTTCACAATATTTTTCTCTCAACAAACAAAGAACACATCAGTATGTATGTAACATTGTACATACAAAGAGCTCTACACATAACAACCAATGGATTTCTCACAGTAATCAAGTTACCTTCTTTGTTTTTGTTGGATTTAAAGTCACACAGACAAAATTTGGATAACCTGGCCCCATACTCACAAACAATCTCATTTTAGCGGTGGGGTGTTGGTCCAACTCAAATCAGTTAATTTACCAGGACTGAGTTTCTGCTCATACCTGTATTTATGTCTCAAATTAAACTCAAATATTAAAGGAAAAATGTATTATATATTTATATATATATATTTAAGAGAAATTTGAAGTTTTCCACCATGGAGGATAATAAAGTGTCTAATATTCAACCATGGAGGATAATAAAGCGTCTAATCTAATCTCAAACCAAATTCATACCTGTATTAATGTCCCAAAATAAACCCAAATATTTAAGGGAAAATCCAACATTTGAGTTGAGATTCTCTCAAATTTTCCAAGTGAACAGCAATTGAGGGAAGTATTTAAGTATTTAAGTGAATTCTCAAATTTGTTTGCAAATATAGACCTGAGATTTTGTGTGTGAATATGCGGCCGGATGACTCTTGAGTTGTGGAGGAAGACAGAGTCTAGCTGCCCCTCCTAACTTCACCGGAGACACAGACAGGCACTAAGGTACAACAACTTTCCTCCCAGAAAAAAACAACAGAAAAAGTTTATGCATAATTAATGCAGAATTTGAGTACAGTAAAACTACACTTCAAGACCACCTCAATAATAAGATCACCTCAAAATTAAGAACACCATTTACCAGCTGATTTTCACTGTTTTGCTCTCTTTTCAACCTCAATATCAAGACCATCTCAATAAATGTTTTCAAGGGTCCCAAGGGTGGTCTTATTATTGAGGTTTTACTGTATAAGTTGTAATGCTTGAAAACTGACCTAGCTGCCGACTATAACACACATGTTCACCAACCAAGCCAATCTAAAAGCACTAACATAAGACAGCACATTGTGTCAAGATCACAACAACAACAACAACCGTTATTATTTACATATTCTAGCAAAACAATCACAGTAATTGCACCTAATTCAGTGGATGCAAAGTTTGTGATTAAACCCAACTCAAACACACAACCTTCAAATCAAGAGCTCAACCCCTTGACAATTACCCTCACTTAAACATAAATAAGGTATATAGAATTAGTATTTCAGGTTTGTTGCATGGCAACAGTAAGTACAGCATTAGACAAGTTCAAAGAGAATGAAACATTCAAAATATTTCAAAGTTCAACAATCAGACAACAAGTCACCACAATGTGAATACAGAACACTGGTTGCAGCAACTATAGGACGTAATATGCTCCTATAATTATCAAAGGATTTAACCTTCCAGAAGTATTTGACAAACTTAATTTGTTTTTCTATACCATACTATAATATTTCTCCATGAAAGTTTAACTACATGTATTTTACAATAAATCAAACAGTAGATTGTCCATACACCGTTGTTTATATTGTGCACTAAATTCACACTTCTCTATGTTTTTGTACAAATGATGACACATTGTAATATTTTGTTCTTGTTCCAAATACCATTTCTACTTAAAGCACAACATACTATTACAAATTTATCGACTGTGAAGGAGCAGAATTCTATAAGACTTTAGTCGCCTGTTCTCATTTCCTTTGCTCCTTTGCTATTTGTTCAGACTATGCATCGCTGCACAAGTATATGATCCAAAATATGATGTCCACGAATTTGGTTACATTTTGAAAACCTTGGTGTCCAAGTTTTGAAGTTCCTTAAATGCCATTGTACAACATTGGTAGTATCATAAAATGTATTTGTTTCATTGAAGAGAAGTTGAAAAATTACAAATATAACCAGATCTGGAATAGAAAGTGTTTTAAAAAATGAAGATGTAACAAGGACGTAAAATGTTTCTATTGTCAGAAGAAAACAGTTTTGAGTTTTAAAGAGAAATTTCATCATAACATCCCCTGGCACCAGAAGCATGCACAACATGTACAAGTTAAGGGAAAGCTTTTTTTAGAGATGTAGCACATATTCCTGGACAGCATATTCTGGATCATATCCTATCTTGGGAATAAGTATGTTTACCATCATGCATTGAACATTTTGACAATATCTGGTCTTGGCAAGAAATTCTTAATAAGAAATGGAAGGTTAAATCTTTTGAACATTATACATAAAATGACCGTCTAGGTTTCTAAATGGGACTGTAACATATCCACAAATGTCTGCTTGTGTTGCGTGGTGACGGCAAAATTTAAGGCCCAGGTGACGACTTTCTGTACATATTCCTGCCTCTCTACAGATGATATATGAGCTGATTGGTACCCTAGATCTAACAATACCTCAATCACTTCTAGAGGATTAGGAAATGGCGACTGAAATAGAAAATAATGACAATTTTAGTCAATGAAATTAACATTAGTAATACTTTGATTTATTTCTGTACAACATGTATAAAAACATAGCAGTACAGAGGGACATACATGATAACATAACACAAGCATGTCATCTACTGTATACACTAGAGATAACACAAAAAACAGATTGGAAATCTCCTACTCCTGTTTTGCTCTTTGTACAAAACATTGTAACTTTATAAATATTTTATCACAGAGAATTGACATTTAATTCCCCAGTTAAAAGATTAGAAAGCAGTGCATTTTGCCATTACTAAAGTATCACACAATATGGTTCAAGATGTTTTATTTCAGACTAAAACTTTACTTTACCAATGAGATAACATATTATATTGAAGCAATAACATGATTTATCACATAACTTGCACTCCAGGAGTGGCATAAAGCAGTGACATAAATATCATATGTAACTAGTTACATAAATAGCCGAATCACAGCACTATTTAAAGTCTATATAAAGATTGAAAACAATCTATTTATGGTGTTATGTGATAACTAGAATCTTACATTGGTGCTTATTTGATATTGTTTTTATGAAACTTGTCGACTGAAACGAATATGACGCTCGGCAGAGCCTTGCGTCATATTCAGTCGACTCGTTTCATAAAAACAATATCAAATAAGCACTCATGAAAGATCCTCTATATAGACAAAATAAATAATACAACACTGGAGACAGAAAGGCATTTCCAGCCAATAAAGATCAACAAATTAATCAACAATGGCTATTTTCGTAAAAGCATATTTCAGCAGTATTACTAGTTTAACTTGCCTTGAAGCTCTCTTAGATCAGAAAGAGACACCTACCTGTGTGCTATCTGGTCCACGCTTAAGTTCACCCATCACATATTCCTGTTCTTCCTTCAATATTGCCATAGTGATATATCTCTTAGAATACTTCTGGTCAACTGGCATTCCGTACCATTCATCAGGAACATTAATGTACTTGGCAGGATTAGTAATGTTGGTCATGTCCTTAAAGCCAACATTGGGTCGTGTATGAAATCTGGGCTCGTCTTCAAACAATATTTTCCTGGATTTATGAAGCAATTCACAAGCAGAACAAACTTCAAAATAACTACACTTAAGTTCCGTGTCAGTCTCACAATGAACTGGCACGTCTCCCACATGTGGTACATGAATATTCATAATTTGGTCAAAATGGTGAGTCAACACGGACTGGCATATGTGACCTTCAACATGACTCTCATGTTTATGATGTGAACACATGTGTTCATCTCTGTCCAATACTGAGCTAGGATGTATTTGATTATCAACTTTGAAAGACTTCTCTGTTGCCATGGCAACGGCACCCTCGGAGACCGATTGATTGTCACAATTCTTATCACCAAGTTCTGAACAACCGTTCATGTTATCATTCACACATGCATCACCTCCGCTGGCACCGTTCTCTTCAGTCTTCATTTGAATGTTTTCACTACTACATTCTTCCTGAGAATTCCTTCTATCACTTGATTTGTCTTTGTCGACTTCTGACTCAGTTGCCTCGGAGGGCTGAGTGTTCTTTGACAAGAGTAGCTGAGATATGGCTTTATGAATATAACCCAGTGTCTCGGTAAGAGCGTATCTTTTGGCCTGCAGGTCCCATAATATTCCACGAGACAGCTGGGCCAACTGGGACACAGTGATAGAGTAATGGTTTACATTCAATACAGGAATTGTTTGAGATATGGCAGCATTTGTTTGCTTTGGTTTCACGGAACAGGAATCAGCAGAAAATGACTGCTGCTCTTTGCTTATTATAGAGTCTTCTACAGATCCTGAAGACTTGATATTAACATCTTTTTCATCACCAGTTTTACTTAACACATCTGTTACATCCTTAACAGAACTACCAGTAATTACACTATCAACATAATCTTTAGATTTACTTTCTGTTCCACAGTCATCATTGACACTGGCTTTAACTTCATTTTCTTCAGTACTATCTAATTTAGTATCAGCACTACCTAATTTTTTATCTAGTTCAATATTACCATTTTCTATGTCATCTGTGTTAAGTTCACGATCTGCATTAGCATTCTCATCAAGACTAGAACATGTATTAAGCTTGCTTACTTTACTGGTTGTTTCAGGCTTACTGCTTACATTTTCTGTGTTACCTCCCTTGGATTTTGATTTTTCTTCCAGACTTGTCTCCCCTGAGAAACAACTCTCCTTCAGAAAGTTAAGAATAGCCACGTAGTAATATGCCCTCAGACAGTCTAACTCTCTACATCTAAGACTACTTGTGTTTACAACACTGTCATCTTTATGTTCGGAGAGATAACGTTTGATTGTGTGAACTTTTGAAGCTCCATCGACGTGGGTATGGGTATCCATACTTATCATTACACGCATGGCAGTCACTTCCTGTTGTAATTTCAGGATATATTTTGGTCCTGAAAATAAATTTTCACAACAACATAAATATACATAAAGTCATGAAAATACTGTTTCTTGCACTAGTTAATGACATTTTCATATTTTGCAGCACTTTGACAAATCTTCGACAAACCAGCAGTCTAAATTCAAGGTAGGAATTCGAATGTTCAAAAATATCTAGAATTTAGTTTAGCATACCTTATGCCTTTCTCATTTTGACAGCATATAGATTTGTTATATATATCTTACAGCGTTCCCTTTCTTAAATAGTCCTGATATTTCTGTATAAACATGTTTCTTGCAGGGGGTTAAGAGTTTTCCAGCACCGGTGTAAACACAGGAAATTCTGGTCTGGTATGGGCCAGACCGTATCTCCTACCGTAAGGATCTGTGTTGTGTGACTGACCTTCCCTATGTTATCTCACTTATACTTACCCTGTGGGAGAAACAAGCGTAGAAGACCTTGCATTATATGCAGATGTCCAGCTTCATGGAGACTACCAATGGCTTGTAGGAGATGTGACATCGCTGTTGGCGTCTCGGACATCATTAATGATAACATGCATAATGTCAGATCTGTACATACTTGTATCAATATCTGAAAACAAAGATAGAGTATGTTTAATTCAACTATTTTACATGTATTGGAGCACAAAGCTTAAAATGCCAACTAAAACCAGTTGGTGCTTCAGTCGTAATGATTACACATCAAAGACAGTGTTTTACATTTTTTGACTGGTTGCTGTTCTTAAAAGTCCGGCAAATCTAAAACGTTTGATCATAAATCAGTCATACTGAAAAAGAATTGGTGAATAAGAAAACAAAATAATGTCAGGCATGTTCGAGAGCGCAAAACATCTCAAAGTAAAAAGACTTATTTTAAACAACCAATTACCTGGGAAAACTCCACCTGAGATTGTCGACCTGCATGTAGCAGACATAATGTTTTATACATATCCTCGACACTCGTCGTATCCATAGAGATATCAAAATGGCTGTACCATATACGTAACACATGATGCGGAAATGTATGTCCGTTGACTAGATGCTGTTGCCATGGTGATAATACATCAACGTCACCAGGGTCAAGAATAAAATCTGCAAAAACAAGAAAGATATAATTATAATGGCATCAAATATTCGGAAATTTTATGACAGGAGATAAATAAAAATAAATATTTTGGAAGTACAGTGTACAAGGGCAAGTAAAAATAACTGAGAGTTGGTCAAGTACTCTGCAACTAACCACCGTACATTCATGAAAGTTTGACTGATTATAGTATGAACCTTGATGAACTACTTCTTGGGAAAGGAAACGTTACAGCATGACGTTATCAAATGTGATGTCACATTCAAAACAACAATGGCGGATGTTCTGTTTGTGTTGATGTGGCATGAAATGTTAACATATATTACAGGGGGACAACAGAGCCAAAAACTCAATCCTGTAAACTAAGCGGGGGAATCAAAGAACTCATCCACAGACTTGTCCGCTGAACACCTCATGTGTTATTGTATGCTTTTTAAAAATAGATTCATACTCTATTCTGTTCTTTCAGTAGCAGAATCGCCCCTACCCCCCATGAAGACTCATCGGATTTATATCGATCTGAAAATCAATCTCTGGGGCTCTGAATCCAGACTTATCCAGATTAATCCGGATTTTTGACACCCCTGATATTAAGAATGAAGGATTGTATTCTCTCCTGAGCGACACTTCTTGGGAAACTCAAATTGCAGTTCTTGTTAGGAAGTTGTCACTCTGGAGAGGTGAAATTTATTGTAAATTCTTTCTACAGGATAAATTGATAATGTTTTTTTACAGAGATTGTTGCTCAAGGGAAGGCTACTCTCGAATCGCTGCACGTAAAAACCATGGAATTTCCTGACTGTTTAGGCCTGATGGAAAATAAACCTTAATGTCCTTGAAGTATTTCATAAAAACATTTTGATTTCAGATGAAGCAGACATGATAATATCCAAGTTATATAAGAACATAATGATTGCATTGAGATTAGACGTCAGTTTATGGTTTACGACCCAGACAGCAATTTCCAGTGCTTTCAAAATCTGGTGCAATTTATCATTCATCAAAATAATACAATATTTTTTCCCGTAATAAATCACAATACTAAATCAAGAGACATAAACAGACCTTCAGAAACTGTAAGGTTACTGATAGAAGGATTGAAGTCCCTATGAAATCAATTCCTCACTCATTTCAGGAGTGAGGTAATAACAAAGACTTGTACATTTTTAAATTCTTATCAGGGGAGACAACCCAACAAGTTAAAATCTTCAAAGTTTTGTTGAGTTATCATTTTCTTTTCCAATGTATGCTTAGTCAAAAAAGAAAGTGTGCATGAGATAATATGAATATTTTTCAAAACCATCGGGCCAAATTTGGTGCCAACTGAAAGATAATTTTAATTTTTATCTGATGATATATAGTTTGTTATCTGTATTGCATCTTGATGGGTATATTTTAGGTGTTTACCCCTGTGGTATCGAAACATGTCCATATAATCCCATGCACACTTGATTCAGTATATATTTACTCAAGATCTATTTGCAAGGGTTTGCTACACATCAAGTGTAAACAATCACATTACAGTGTACTTAATAGATATATTGTAAAAATCCATGTATTGTATTTCACAAAATGGCTTCACAAAACTTCAACTCAGGAATAATGAACATGAATAGTTACAAAACAGTCTTTCCCCACAAAATCTTACATGTAAGAAACATCAGCACACTGTATACTACATAACCCAGTTGCCAACAAGCGAGACCAGTAAATATTGATTCAGGTCATTAATATACAATACCGAAAAATAACTTGATATGACAATTCTGGGCATCAGTAAAATATTCATGTTACATGTAATTACTTTAAGGTTAAACCTAGGCCAAGCTAGTATAAATAGGACACAGGTGTCCCAAATGTATCACCTATACAAGGTTCATAACTCTCCTTTCCCTTAGTGCACAACTAAATATGCTGATATACATTCCTATAAAGTTTGAAGACTGTATGTTCAATGGCTCAGGAGATATGAATGACACAAGTTTAGTGGGACAGACAGACTGACTGATGAACGAACGAGGGTAAATCTAAGTGCCATTAGTGGTACAATTAGGAGAGTTATTGATAGGAACAATATCACTATGGTAGCAATACAAACACGTCAATTCGATATTGACATGGATTCTGAAATATCAACACAACTGAAAATATTGTGCCTGTTGACTGAGTGGTAGATTCCATTGTTGTCATTGATCTCTTTGCAGTGAAATTTTACACATGCAAATGTTTTAGAAGTAATAGTTGCCAGTAGAAATAAAATAGATGCATCCTATTGTTTCAAGGGACTTCAATATGTGACGTCTGGGAGCATATTGGGTATTAACACAGTGGTCGTGTAGCACCACTGGAATAAACACAGTGGTCGTGTAGCACCACTGGAATAAACACAGTGGTCGTGTAGCACCACTGGAATAAACACAGTAGTCGTGTAGCACCACTGGAATAAACACAGTGGTCGTGTAGCACCACTGGAATAAACACAGTGGTCGTGTAGCACCACTGGAATAAACACAGTGGTCGTGTAGCACCACTGGAATAAACACAGTAGTCGTGTAGCACCACTGGAATAAACACAGTGGTCGTGTAGCTCCACTGGAATAAACACAGTGGTCGTGTAGCACCACTGGAATAAACACAGTGGTCGTGTAGCTCCACTGGAATAAACACAGTGGTCGTGTAGCACCACTGGAATAAACACAGTGGTCGTGTAGCACCACTGGAATAAACACAGTGGTCGTGTAGCACCACTGGAATAAACCATCAGAAGTTTTGTGTACAAATATCTATAAATTGAAACATGGTCGATGTATTTGACTCGATATATCAATACAGACTTAGCCAATGAAACTCCCAATACCAACCTACAGACTGGTATACTAACTGAATACCAGCGTACAGACTGGTATACTAACTGAATACCAACCTACAGACTGGTATACTAACTGAATACCAACCTACAGACTGGTATACTAACTGAATACCAACCTAAAGACTGGTATACTAACTGAATACCAACCTACAGACTGGTATACTAACTGAATACCAACCTACAGACTGGTATACTAACTGAATACCAATGTACAGACTGGTATACTAACTGAATACCAACGTACAGACTGGTATACTAGCTGAATACCAACGTACAGACTGGTATACTAACTGAATACCAACCTACAGACTGGTATACTAACTGAATACCAACCTACAGACTGGTATACTAACTGAATACCAACCTACAGACTGGTATACTAACTGAATATCAACGTACAGACTGGTATACTAGCTGAATACCAACGTACGGACTGGTATACTAGCTGAATACCAACGTACAGACTGGTATACTAGCTGAATACCAACGTACAGACTGGTATACTAACTGAATACCAACGTACAGACTGGTATACTAACTGAATACCTACCTACAGACTGGTATACTAGCTGAATACCAACCTACAGACTGGTATACTAGCTGAATACCAACCTACAGACTGGTATACTAACTGAATACCAACGTACAGACTGGTATACTGACTACAACAGTGTATAGAGACAATATTTCACCTGGTAGATGTATTTTATGAGAACTCCTTTGGTCCCATTTTGTTAGTTTCTCCTGGCTCACAGAATGTATCCCCAGTGTAGACAGCTCACAACTTATCATCTCGTGCATACTACTGGTTGCCAGGTAGACCTGAAACATATAGGGGAATAATTTATTCCATAGATACAATTTTCATACCATATAATTATGTAAGCAAGCTCATTGACTATTGTCAAGGACAATAACTGGCCACGAGAATGTGAAATTACATACGCACTTAAAGGGAGTAATTTTCAAATATGTGATAATTGAGAAAATACCATGAGAATTGCAGGTGACAACCACTTTTCCTCAACTTTCTGAGCCATCTGCTCACATGAGCATAATGAATAAGTTGATTATTTTATCATTGTTTACATTATATTCCCTATAAACTTTAAGGAAATTTGCCTACCAATATAGATGCCTATTCAGAACAAGGGAGGTAAATATTGTAATTGTGGGAACTATCTATTCAATATGTTTAAACTAATTTATTTTGCACAGAATATGAAACAAGTTCTGGCAACTTAGGTTAGTCACTCACAATGACTGGTTGCTGGGTTACCAGGTTAGTCACTCTCAATGACTGGTTGCTGGGTTACCAGGTTAGCCACTCTCAATGACTGGTTGCTCGGTTACCAGGTTAGCCACTCTCAATGACTGGTTGCTGGGTTACCAGGTTAGCCACTCTCAATGACTGGTTGCTGGGTTACCAGGTTAGCCACTCTCAATGACTGGTTGCTGGGTTACCAGGTTAGCCACTCTCAATGACTGGTTGCTGGGTTACCAGGTTAGCCAGACTTACTCAGACATAGACTTTAAAACATCAAATATCTTTTTTGTTCCTTAATTTGTTATAACACTATATTGGTTGAACTGCACAAGCAACACATGACATCATTATAAGAATCAAATTTATAACGACTGGAAGAACAGACTTTTAATCGCCATATATGAAAATTATTATTATACCGGTATATGGAAACAAAATTATATCAGCACTGTAGACGACCACACACAAGTAACAGAATTGGTAAGACTATGTTGCAGCACAAGTAACAGAATTGGTAAGACTATGTTGCAGCACAAGTAACAGAATTGGTAAGACTATGTTGCAGCACGCCATTTTATAATAACGTCCCTCAAGTCAATAATTGCGGTCAGGTTGACAACCCTTAGGCCTTTATGTACTTGGGCTATTTTCAAATAATGTCGAGCAGCAGCCAATTATTTATCTCAAAATAATACAAGTGTGGAAGCTTTCTTCAATTAGGACCAATTAACACAGCAGTGCTTGCTATATACGGTAGATGTTATTTATTCAACATTTACAATTATTATAAAGGCAAATAATGTCATACATCATCATTAAACCCCCATGAAATTACGAGCCTACAAATTCAAATTAAACAACGAAAAACAAATATACATAAAAAATTTAACGCACTCATTTTACACAACATAAGCAGAAGCAACATTTTATGTCGACAATTAGCTTGAATTATTTGGTAATCATAGCATGTTTTATGACTCCAACTGTTGAAATTGAGACTTCATGTTCAAAAACTCCGCAGGGAATATCGTGACGCAGGGAATATCGTGACAGAATAAAGTGAAATTTGATGTATGTTGTTGATTCCAATGCAGATGACTCTTCAATATGAACATTCTACTTCAAGTTCTAATATTTCCTTTAAATTTGTACGATTTCATAGCAAGAAACTTTTATTGTGGTAGTTTCATTAATAGATGACACAAAATGTTGAAAGTAGTTCTCATTTGGTTTCCATGGTAACATGGTAACTTTAAGGGTTTCAATGAAAAGTGCAAGTAAATACCACAATCTTACAAAAGTGAGGACAAGTAACAACTTTTCATTTGGTTTCCATGGTAACGTGGTAACTTTAAGGATTTCAATGAAAAGTGCAAGTAAATACCACAATCCAACAAAAGTGAGGACAAATAACAACATAATCTCTCTAGCAAAGGGAAGGAATACACGACTGCCGAGAGATGTATGAAAATGATCATACAAACCTGAAGATCTTTTTTCTCTGTCAGGAAATCATACGTATCCCTCCATTCATGTTGTAGAAGATGTTGTTGTACAACTTTCTGTGTATACATCAAACCTTGTTGTTTATCGTTACCAATCATAGATATATGAGCCGCAGCACGAAGATTTGATTGGTCATATCGTCTAGCCAATAGCTTGGCAGCATCTTGTACTTGTTTCATAGCTAGATGACTGGAGAATAGAATAACGTTTCAAAATAAATAATTGGTGTTAATTGCTTTTTAATTGTAATTTTAATTGAAAGTAAGGGGCACAAAAAAACTAACATGAATAAGAACTGAAAAATTAAGAGTATCACAATATACCAGTATACTGCAATCAGCAGCCAAACTGTATTGTATCATGATATACCAGCATACTGCAATCTGCAGCCACACTGTATTGTATCATGATATACCAGTATACTGCAATCTGCAGCCACACTGTATTGTATCATGATATACCAGTATACTGCAATCAGCAGCCACACTGTATTGTATCATGATATACCAGTATACTGCAATCTGCAGCCAAACTGTATTGTATCATGATATACCAGTATACTGCAATCAGCAGCCACACTGTATTGTATCACAATATACCAGTATACTGCAATCAGCAGCCACACTGTATTGTATCATGATATACCAGCATACTGCAATCTGCAGCCACACTGTATTGTATCATGATATACCAGTATACTGCAATCAGCAGCCAAACTGTATTGTATCATGATATACCAGTATACTGCAATCAGCAGCCACACTGTATTGTATCATGATATACCAGTATACTGCAATCTGTAGCCACACTGTATTGTATCATGATATACCAGCATACTGCAATCTGCAGCCACACTGTATTGTATCATGATATACCAGCATACTGCAATCTGCAGCCACACTGTATTGTATCATGATATACCAGTATACTGCAATCTGCAGCCACACTGTATTGTATCATGATATACCAGTATACTGCAATCAGCAGCCACACTGTATTGTATCATGATATACCAGTATACTGCAATCTGCAGCCACACTGTATTGTATCATGATATACCAGTATACTGCAATCTGCAGCCACACTGTATTGTATCATGATATACCAGTATACTGCAATCAGCAGCCACACTGTACTGTATCATGATATACCAGTATACTGCAATCTGCAGCCACACTGTATTGTATCAAGATATACCAGTATACTGCAATCAGCAGCCACACTGTATTGTATCATGATATACCAGTATACTGCAATCTGCAGTCACACTGTATTGTATCATGATATACCAGTATACTGCAATCAGCAGCCACACTGTATTGTATCATGATATACCAGTATACTGCAATCTGCAGCCACACTGTATTGTATCATGATATACCAGTATACTGCAATCTGCAGCCACACTGTATTGTATCATGATATACCAGCATACTGCAATCAGCAGCCACAATGTATTGTATCATGATATACCAGTATACTGCAATCAGCAGCCACACTGTATTGTATCATGATATACCAGTATACTGCAATCTGCAGCCACACTGTATTGTATCATGATATACCAGCATACTGCAATCAGCAGCCACACTGTACTGTATCATGATATACCAGTATACTGCAATCTGCAGCCACACTGTATTGTATCATGATATACCAGCATACTGCAATCAGCAGCCACACTGTATTGTATCATGATATACCAGTATACTGCAATCAGCAGCCACACTGTACTGTATCATGATATACCAGTATACTGCAATCTGCAGCCACACTGTATTGTATCATGATATACCAGTATACTGCAATCAGCAGCCACACTGTACTGTATCATGATATACCAGTATACTGCAATCTGCAGCCACACTGTATTGTATCATGATATACCAGCATACTGCAATCTGCAGCCACACTGTATTGTATCATGATATACCAGTATACTGCAATCTGCAGCCAAATTGTATTGTATCATGATATACCAGTATACTGCAATCAGCATCCAAACTGTATTGTATCATGATATACCAGTATACTGCAATCTACAGCCACACTGTATTGTATCATGATATACCAGTATACTGCAATCAGCAGCCACACTGTATTGTATCATGATATACCAGTATACTGCAATCTGCAGCCAAACTGTATTGTATCATGATATACCAGTATACTGCAATCTGCAGCCACACTGTATTGTATCATGATATACCAGTATACTGCAATCTGTAGCCAAACTGTATTGTATCATGATATACCAGTATACTGCAATCTGCAGCCACACTGTATTGTATCATGATATACCAGTATACTGCAATCAGCAGCCACACTGTACTGTATCATGATATACCAGTATACTGCAATCAGCATCCAAACTGTATTGTATCATGATATACCAGCATACTGCAATCTACAGCCACACTGTATTGTATCATGATATACCAGTATACTGCAATCTGTAGCCAAACTGTATTGTATCATGATATACCAGTATACTGCAATCTGCAGCCTAACTGTATTGTATCATGATATACCAGTATACAGCAATCAGCAGCCACACTGTATTGTATCATGATATACCAGTATACTGCAATCAGCAGCCACACTGTATTGTATCATGATATACCAGTATACTGCAATCTGCAGCCACACTGTATTGTATCATGATATACCAGTATACTACAATCTGCAGCCACACTGTATTGTATCATGATATACCAGTATACTGCAATCTGCAGCCACACTGTATTGTATCATGATATACCAGTATACTGCAATCTGCAGCCACACTGTATTGTATCATGATATACCAGTATACTGCAATCTGTAGCCAAACTGTATTGTATCATGATATACCAGCATACTGCAATCTGTAGCCACACTGTATTGTATCATGATATACCAGCATACTGCAATCTGTAGCCACACTGTATTGTATCATGATAAACCAGTATACTGCAATCTGCAGCCACACTGTATTGTATCATGATATACCAGTATACTACAATCTGTAGCCACACTGTATTGTATCATGATAAACCAGTATACTGCAATCTGCAGCCACACTGTATTGTATCATGCTATACCAGTATACTGCAATCAGCAGCCACACTGTACTGTATCATGATATGCCAGTATACTGCAATCTGCAGCCAAACTGTATTGTATCATGATATACCAGTATACTGCAATCTGCAGCCACACTGTATTGTATCATGATATACCAGCATACTGCAATCTGCAGCCACACTGTATTGTATCATGATATACCAGTATACTGCAATCTGCAGCCACACTGTATTGTATCATGATATACCAGTATACTGCAATCTGCAGCCACACTGTATTGTATCATGATATACCAGTATACTGCAATCTGCAGCCACACTGTATTGTATCATGATATACCAGTATACTGCAATCAGCAGCCAAACTGTATTGTATCATGATATACCAGTATACTGCAATCTGCAGCCACACTGTATTGTATCATGATATACCAGTATACTGCAATCTGCAGCCACACTGTATTGTATCATGATATACCAGTATACTGCAATCTGCAGCCACACTGTATTGTATCATGATATACCAGTATACTGCAATCTGCAGCCACACTGTATTGTATCATGATATACCAGCATACTGCAATCTGCAGCCACACTGTATTGTATCGTGATATACCAGTATACTGCAATCTGCAGCCACACTGTATTGTATCATGATATACCAGTATACTGCAATCAGCAGCCACACTGTATTGTATCACAATATACCAGTATACTGCAATCTGCAGCCACACTGTATTGTATCATGATATACCAGTATACTGCAATCAGCAGCCACACTGTATTGTATCATGATATACCAGCATACTGCAATCTGCAGCCACACTGTATTGTATCATGATATACCAGTATACTGCAATCAGCAGCCAAACTGTATTGTATCATGATATACCAGTATACTGCAATCAGCAGCCTAACTGTATTTTATCGTGATATGAAATAAATGTACTGACTTCTATGATATGATATCGTCTCATATTACATAGTCAAACACTGAAATGCAATGACATCTGTGTAGTTTGAGCTTATTACACTCTAGTCATGAAAACAGATTCAATTTCAAGTCAAAAAACTGAAATGAGATTAATATCTGTTATGTTTCAGCTTTTGTTTAATAATAGTATTCAAGTCAGAATAAAATCTAGCATGCTATTTTAGATTAATGAAGCAAGATATTGTGGTACTGTTCAGGCATATTGTGACACCTGTATAAAAAAGTATTATCTGCTCGTTAGAAAATACAACCATCAATACATTTCAATGACATTGTAATATTAGACTTCCACAATAAAATTTCTACTAAATATAGCTATCACAAGCTTTATACACAAGCCAACAGAACGACCCTAAATAGAGATTAAGCATTAAGCATACACACAATAGTTTTTATTTCTTATTCAACATACACTTGACACTATAAACTCGGAACATTTTACATATTGGATTTTAATTGGTTTCATTCAGACAACTTTACAGCTTTGTGATCAAGTCCTGTGAATGACTGTATAACAAGCAAAGGGGTTAAATTACCATTTTGCAGCCTGTTCGTAATTGCCATCCTTTGTCAACTGCTGTGCCCACAAGGTATACAACTCCTCCAGGGCTGGATCCAGGGGAGATAATCTCGCTTTGGCTAATGCGATTGCTTCCCTAAAAAAATACAATGACAAATTACAGCAAGTAAGAAGGACAATGATGTCCAATCTGTGTCTGTATAACAAAACTGAACTTACTGATCTTGTTGAGGCCCACATGGAAGATTGGGCTGTCCGAAATGTGAAGCTTTTTGAAATAGTCGTCATTATTTTCTGCAGTTTATTCAAGATACTCAAGAATCCTATAGTTTCTCTTGTAATAAATCAGTGAATACGAAACAAATTGTTCCAATAATTTATAGAATACCACTGGTGTTTTTAGTTGAAGCAGGTAACTAATTGTTCAAAATTGATTTTTTTTGTAAAAAAACCCCAGAAAACACTTGATTCAATTTTGCAATTTACGACCAATTTCACTGACATGCCGTAACTTGGCAGCATATGCTATTACAAATTTAAACCAATCTATAACTCATTTATCTACCAAACAGCAGACATTCCACTGCGAAATATCCAACATTTATCAAAATTTATTGCTTCAATTCTTGGTACCAGAATTTCTTGCCTTCTAAATTACATCCTGAATATCTATTATATCTCTAATATTTTGATGTAAAGTTAATATTATATTAGGCCTAACAAATAATAATTCTGTTTCCACTTTCCCCATCCTCTCTTATATTTGAATTCCCCACCCATGCTAATATCTGAATTCTCCATGCATCCTTATATTTGAATTCTCCACCCACCCTAATATTTGAATTCCCCTCCCACTATAATATTTGGCCTCCTGCCCTGAAGTGTTTTTATCAAAGCAACAAATAAGCACTAAACACAAAATATTTACTCAATGCCAAATTAAATTAAGTAATAAACATTTGGGCAAAAGAAATAGAACAAACAATAATTTGTTAACCTAAGATATAAGGAATACAGAAAAAAAAATTCTGCAGGAGAACTTTTCTCCATCAGAAATAAAACAAGAGAACATATTGCAGGAATATTGACATTTACTGGGGTTCATTACCATCAAACCAATTTGAAGTACAAAAGTTTAATAACCATCTCCAACAATGTTTTAAATATAGTACTGCCATAAAGTAGTTAAACATCATGTATAGGAGAACTTGCAGTAAACATCCCTGCCTTATAGATCAATAATGATCCACTAAGTATTGCTTTCAATGCTTTAAATTTATAGCCTCTAAAGTAGAATTAAAACGTTTAACTCTATAACTTAACACATGATACAGACAACTCGGGTTACAGGGTTGTAACGACCTTCTTTGCTCCCTGGATTTATGTTGTTGTAATAAATATATCGTTATATTGAATTTCAACACTGGCACAACATGCTGATTTGTCCCCATCAGATTAGTATTAATAATTCTGTTTCAGGTAAATCAGCCATGATACCATGTAGACGGGTAGAAGATTGTCCAATAAACGAGGTCTGACCGTATTATAGTTTATTATTATTTTACACACTTACAATATAGATCATTTAGTACATAGCTTGTTTCAATACAATACAATTTACAATCTACGAATCAATCATGCGACCGCCATTGGTTATGAAGACACTTGGTCTCACTTGCTAGGTGGTCTGATTACAGAATTAAAATATGGAAGAAGAAATGAAAACTGTTCCATGAAAATAGAGGCTTATTAATGAGATGGTTTTAACATAAGGTGGACAGATTATCAAGTTAAAATATGGACAAACTCGTAAAAACTGTTCAATGAAAGTACAATGTGATTATATTAACCGCCAACATATGAATATATTACTTGGACCATTACATTTTAAAATAGGTGTATTGAAATGTTTGTGTTTGTCCGAAAGCTTGACGGAGAAAAGGCCGCCATTCTATTTTGATAGAAAAGTAATCCAAACAGCAGTTTAGCTTCACGCTCATTAGCATTTCCTTACCTAAATTGACATGGATCGGTCCTGAAATTTCATACATGCGGTCAATCTAACAGCACTATATGGTCTTGTTAATGAGATGGTCTCAACTTTTCAGGCAGACGTTTAGTGAGACAATATTGTACACTATATATACAAATCATCATTAACACATTAACTGCCTGCTTGGTGCATGTAACAGACTCAGCCTTAATGAGTTGACATTTACACCACAATAAACGTCACCTAGACAAGACAGAATGCATTCTTGGTGATGATAAATTACAAATCCAACCCCTCTGACAACTCCAACATTACAATGTAAACACCTTTAGGCTAAGAAAAGGTAAATTAAATCACACATCCTTGTGAAAAAACTTGTTAATGACTTGATAAATATTTATAGGCAAAACATTTATATATTCATCAACGCATTAGGCACGAAATTACCTTGTGGTGACCGTGGTTTAAGATAAACATATACACTTCCTGTTTTCAGAGGTATTAAAATTCTTGCTAGCTATACACTACTTAAGGCCATCGTTAAAAAACTGTTTGTTTGGCATAACTCAACCCAATTAGGTGGGTAATTATATAGGTGGGTAGGTAGGTAGGTGGGTAGGTAGGTAGGTAATTAAGTTCTCTTTTATTACATTTCATGATTATTTAAATTTCAACTTTTAATCCACAGCCAAAAATTAAAACAAGAAATATCTTGAAAAAAGATGGTCGGCCAAATATAAAGGTCAAGATTTGTTGTACAACATTTAAAAAATCCGAGATGTTACGATTGCTGGTCACTCCAGATCCAAAAAGGATTTTCGTAATTTCACCGCAATTCAGAGGAATTCAGTAAGGAAACGTACCCATTATCGAAAGGTTAACCAATCCGTGTCAAGGTTACAAGAGAAGTTGGTTTAGTGGATAACATAAGATATGATTGGTTTACACAACACTGACATGCAAATAGCAAAGCCATCTTAGTACAGCTGCACCCAAAATTCCCTATTCAGACACCTCAAAACATTATTGGGCGTGTGCGCCATTTTCATGGGTTATAATGTAGGGATATGCCAAGCAAACAGAGAGGGTCTCGTCTGTAAGGGCAACATCTTGGAAGCTTTTTAAAGAATCTGACAAAGAACGGAAATTCTCCGGTGGTTTCAAAATATGTTAAATAATTAAGAAGACGAAACAATTAGTTATAATTCCACATTCAGCACTTGTCATGTTTCAGTGGTTTTTTTTTTTAAGAGTCCGCCTGTAACAAAATTTACTTCAACAAAACTTTGATATCTATAATTTTTTAACCAACAAACTAGAAAAACAAACTTTAATTCAAAACATATGGAATGATAATCCAACTGTAACGTTGAGCGCTGCGGTGTAGAGGTTAGGTGTTGGCTATCGGACTGCAGGGTTCAATCCCCACTCGTGCCACTGACCTAAGTGGGTTAGGAAAGTAGCGGGTTAGCTAAGACACGTCATGCTGCATTGCTACTGGCACTAGTTGTTGGGAAGGGCGGTAAATGTTTTAACTATACATAGTTGATGACAATAATTGTTCATTGCTAAAAAGCAAATTGTTTCATTGTCCTCTGTTCACAATTGCCATGTAAAATATGGTAATCTCAAAATATTAATTTCCCATGGAATACAATTTATTTTTCATGTTAAATGGTGTCAGCTTCCAATGAATATGGTGCTGTTGATGTATGTTTACATCAATTAGTTTCATGTTGTGATGGGTTCAAGTCATTACCAGCCTCCTAGAAGGCCTAAAACAAAATGAAGGTTCTTAATAATTATTAATTGCTCCCAAAAGACTCTGCAAGCTGAGCGAAACAATCTAAAGGTTTGGAAAGTGAATTACAGGTTTTAATCTTATCAGAAAAACTAAAAGTTTCGAAGGATTTTCCAAAAATTTCTGGTTTTTATAGGTTTCAATAGAAGGACTGCATTACTTAATTTATGTAATGACAAAAACTGGAACCGATAACAATATTCATATAAATGGCCGTAAATTAACACAGCAGTAACAGAAGACCGACTTCCACTGTATGTAACATTACCCAGAGATAGCAGTATCAAAATGTTTCATCGAGAGACACTCTGACGTAACTTACTTGAATAATTTGTGTCTCTTAAATAGCCGAATAGCGTCGTACACTTTGTGACAAGCCAGGAAATAACTCGCAGCTTTGTGGTATTGTCCGTCTGCTTCTAACTGCATCGCATAATCTTCACAAACAGATGTCCATGTATCGTAGGAGGCTGCAACGACAGAATAGAACAAATACTAAATGCCATGTCAACAAGTTCGTCTGTCAGACAATTTATGAGACTTTCTTCCAGCCCGTAACTGTCATGAAAAAACCTTAAATGTGAAGTATGATGATTAACACTGAACAGGGATATTTCTAGCTGAACATAATTACCCTGACATTTTAAGATGATTTGTCTTGTAGATCACAATAAAGAAGCGTATGAGACGCTAAATACCAAACCCATGACACTTGCAGACGGAAGGAATAGAAAGGTGGGGCAACGTACTGAAATTATTTATCATTTAGGTTCAGTGAATGATTACACCACATACAATATCAGTATATGGTATAAGGTTTAACAATAACAGATTACACCACATACAATCAGTATATGGTAAGGTGTAACAATAACAGATTACACCACATACAATATCAGTATATGGTATAAGGTGTAACAATAACAGATTACACCACATACAATCAGTATATGGTATAAGGTGTAACAATAACAGATTACACCACATACAATCAGTATATGGTATAAGGTTTAACAATAACAGATTACACCACATACAATCAGTATATGGTAAGGTGTAACAATAACAGATTACGCCACATACAATCAGTATATGGTATAAGGTTTAACAATAACAGATTACACCACATACAATCAGTATATGGTAAGGTGTAACAATAACAGATTACACCACATACAATATCAGTATATGGTATAAGGTTTAACAATAACAGATTACACCACATACAATCAGTATATGGTATAAGGTTTAACAATAACAGATTACACCACATACAATCAGTATATGGTATAAGGTGTAACAATAACAGATTACACCACATACAATCAGTATATGGTATAAGGTTTAACAATAACAGATTACACCACATACAATCAGTACATGTTATAAGGTGTAACAATAACAGATTACGCCACATACAATCAGTATATGGTATAAGGTTTAACAATAACAGATTACACCACATACAATCAGTATATGGTATAAGGTTTAACAATAACAGATTACGCCACATACAATCAGTACATGGTATAAGGTGTAACAATAACAGATTACACCACATACAATCAGTATATGGTATAAGGTTTAACAATAACAGATTACACCACATACAATCAGTATATGGTATAAGGTGTAACAATAACAGATTACACCACATACAATCAGTACATGTTATAAGGTGTAACAATAACAGATTACGCCACATACAATCAGTATATGGTATAAGGTTTAACAATAACAGATTACACCACATACAATCAGTATATGGTATAAGGTGTAACAATAACAGATTACACCACATACAATCAGTATATGGTATAAGGTTTAACAATAACAGATTACACCACATACAATCAGTATATGGTATAAGGTGTAACAATAACAGATTACACCACATACAATCAGTACATGGTATAAGGTGTAACAATAACAGATTACACCACATACAATCAGTATATGGTATAAGGTTTAACAATAACAGATTACACCACATACAATCAGTATATGGTATAAGGTGTAACAATAACAGATTACACCACATACAATCAGTACATGTTATAAGGTGTAACAATAACAGATTACACCACATACAATCAGTATATGGTATAAGGTGTAACAATAACAGATTACACCACATACAATCAGTACATGTTATAAGGTGTAACAATAACAGATTACACCACATACAATCAGTATATGGTATAAGGTGTAACAATAACAGATTACACCACATACAATCAGTACATGTTATAAGGTGTAACAATAACAGATTACACCACATACAATCAGTACATGTTATAAGGTGTAACAATAACAGATTACACCACATACAATATCAGTATATGGTATAAGGTGTAACAATAACAGATTACACCACATACAATATCAGTATATGGTATAAGGTGTAACAATAACAGATTACACCACATACAATATCAGTATATGGTATAAGGTTTAACAATAACAGATTACACCACATACAATATCAGTATATGGTATAAGGTGTAACAATAACAGATTACACCACATACAATCAGTACATGGTATAAGGTGTAACAATAACAGATTACACCACATACAATCAGTATATGGTAAGGTGTAACAATAACAGATTACATCACATACAATCAGTACATGGTATAAGGTGTAACAATAACAGATTACGCCACATACAATCAGTACATGTTATAAGGTGTAACAATAACAGATTACACCACATACAATCAGTATATGGTATAAGGTTTAACAATAACAGATTACGCCACATACAATCAGTATATGGTATAAGGTTTAACAATAACAGATTATGCCACATACAATCAGTATATGGTAAGGTTTAACAATAACAGATTACACCACATAAAATCAGTACATGGTATAAGGTGTAACAATAACAGATTACACCACATACAATCAGTATATGGTAAGGTGTAACAATAACAGATTACACCACATACAATCAGTATATGGTAAGGTTTAACAATAACAGATTACACCACATAAAATCAGTACATGGTATAAGGTGTAACAATAACAGATTACACCACATACAATCAGTATATGGTATAATGTGTAACAATAACAGATTACACCACATACAATCAGTATATGGTATAAGGTTTAACAATAACAGATTACACCACATACAATCAGTATATGGTATAAGGTGTAACAATAACAGATTACACCACATACAATCAGTATATGGTATAAGGTTTAACAATAAAAGATTACGACCCGCGTCAACACTACATTTGTATACTCCCCTTATACAATTTATGCAAGAAAAAAATGAACATTTAGCATCAAAGTCACTGCAAACTTTGTACCCTATCAGTGTGTTGTGAAATGCAGCAAAATTCAAAGAGGAGATATCAAAGATCCTGCATTCCGCTATAACTTACATTATAACAATATTTTACAGAGTTAACAAACTATCCATGAAGCAGATAACATTGTAAAACAAACTCTATTAATTTAAAGTTTAGTTTAGATATATAGATTGATTGAGTGTTGTATTAGTATTGAATTTATTGAACGAGTTGAATAAAATGATATGAAGCACAGGTATGTGATAAATCAAGTTTACAATGATTGTGAAACAAGTTCTTACAACTTATACTATAAACACTCTCGATGACTTAGTGCTTTCTGGCTACCAACCTCATGTCAAATTTAGGGATTGTGAAGATCGTGATCAAACCCCGGGCTTGAAATTATATATGACCTTCGGATCAAGGGGTCAGGTGCTCTAGTCCCCTTGACCACTGCATCTCTGAGCCTAGATACAGTTTTTTAAATTTCTGCCTCCTTAGCCAGAACATAATTATTATCATAAATTTGTGATAAAATGTGTTCTACAAGATGAAAGTTTATTGGCAAATTCAGAGTATAATTTTGTATGTTATAAGGTTTACAAAGCGGAAAATTATGCCATTCAACTAGGGCTATAACAAACATGCCATCAATGATGTGTGTAATATAGCAAATAGTTTCTGTTAATTAAACATCTGTATGATGATTCAGAAACAGTTATGTGTATACAAGAGAATCTGCATGCATTGATATAGCACAATGTATGCATAATCAATATTTCTTGGTAAACCATGTATTGTTGATCTAAAATTAATTGAAAAAACTGCAACTCAGTACTCTATGTAAATTGGTTAATACATAGTTCCGACATCTACAACATTTACCTCCCTTGTTCTTTAACAGTCGGCCATATTGATAGGCAAAATTGATAAGCCCATACAGGAGTAATTTCCAAATATGTGATAATTGAGAAAATGCCAAAAGAATTTGCATGTGACAACCACTTTTTCTTCAACTTACTGAGCCAAATCCCCACATGAGCATAATGAATAAGTTATTTTTTATATATCGGATTAGTTGATCATCATTAACATTATATTCCCCATAAACTTTAAGAAAATTTGCCAATCAATATGGCCGACAATTCGAAACAAGGGAGGTAAATATTGTAGATGTGAGAACAAGGGAGGTAAATATTGTAGATGTGAGAACAAGGGAGGTAAATACTGTAGATGTGAGAACAAGGGAGATCAATATTGTAGATGTGAAAACAAGGGAGGTCAATATTGTAGATGTGAGAACAAGGGAGGTCAATATTGTAGATGTGAGAACAAGGGAGGTCAATATTGTAGATGTGAGAACAAGGGAGGTCAATATTGTAGATATGAGAACAAGGGAGGTCAATATTGTAGATGTGAGAACAAGGGAGGTCAATATTGTAGATGTGAGAACAAGGGAGGTCAATATTGTAGATGTGAGAACAAGGGAGGTCAATATTGTAGATGTGAGAACAAGGGAGGTAAATACTGTAGATGTGAGAACAAGGGAGGTCAATATTGTAGATGTGATAACTATGTATACTCTCAGTTTGTTTACAGCTGTTTTTTAAGTAATTAATAGACACAGACTACAATGCAATGAAATTAGAAACACAGAATGCGCTTGATTTATACATTAGGGAAATAATGATCAACAGAACGTGTTCTGAACAAATCAATCAAGAATTTTCTCATCTCAAGGAAATCCTTGGAATTCTAAAATCCTGAAATTCCAAGAAATTGAAGAGAAAGCTTTTAACAAGTTGCATTTAGCAACCATGTCATGTATTATAAGAATCGACATCAGTTTACAGACATTTACTGACGCAATGAGTTTTTCATTAGGTAAGTATTTGCTACGGTAAACAACATTTGGTTGTCGTGTTTTAATGATCTGCAAACATCCATACAGTTAACACAGGCCTTCTCGACGGTCTCAATGAAAACAAGAGATGTTTGTAAAACATAATGCCCCCCTGTGACCTTGACCTTTGACCCCAAAATCAATAAGGTTCCTCTGCTACCCAAGATGAATGTGTGGACCAAGTTTGAGGATGATACGTCAAGGAGTTTTCGAGTTATTGATCGGAAACAAAAAAGGTTACAGATGGACAGACTGACATGTAATATGTTATTATTGTTTTTTGGGAGGGGAGGATGGGTGTGGGGGTTCAACATAGCATATGGGTCAGAATTATTATTTACCATTATGATAGTAATTTTATTTGCAACTAATCTAAAATAGATCATCTGGTCGCTATCCCAAATTTCATGCACGAAAAGTTATATCAGTCAAGTAGAATGATTGTGTCACATGCCCAGTCTGTCGTTACTTGACACACACCATTACTTCGTTAATTTCAGCCATTTTCAGATAATAATAACCTACAGTTGTAGGCAAGTCATTCACTCCCAGATGTACAACATCAAACATACAAACTGATACAAAGGACACAATTATGTATCTTACTTCTCACCAGTTGTCAATTTGTGTCTAAAATTCTTTGAAAACAACATACAGACCCATAAAAAAATACCGTAAAAAGTCTGAAGTGTCAGGTAGATATGTTCATGGTAATTCACAGATGTTATATGCTAAAAATAGCTCGTGGAAATAGCCCTTGGACAAAATGTATAAAACTGAAATTGACAGCCCGCATCTAAAGGTATATTGTACATACTTATAATGGTGAACAAGAAAAATCTGAGATTTGCCTGAACAATTTTTTTTGATGGTTATATGCGCACCATCTGTTTACGGAATACAATGGTACAGAATTAATTTAATCTCAATTGTCTACAGCAAAGTTCAGCATCTTCAATATGGTTGAAAACTGAAATACATAGTCAGTGTACAGACACAAACTTTTGACATTAAAACCACCCTCAGATTAACTAGAAAGGTTTAAAAGCTATCACCACAGAATAAATAAATCATTGCCAACAATTTAAAATGTTGAAGGTATTATTATAGGATCTAATTCAAAATCTTAAACAACTTTCAGACAACAATATTAAAATCAATGCCAAGAAATAAATGAACTCTGTTTTTCAAGTCAGATCTGATGACAGATATTGTACATCAGGTTTCCAAGGAAACCTTTAAGTGAAAAAATAATATTTCATGACAACACAACATCACTCAGGCTCAAATATAGATACCATAGTAACACACGCTCACTCAGGCTCAAAGATAGATATCATGGTAACGAAAGCTCACTCAGGCTCATGGTAACAAGCTCACTCAGGCTCAAAGATAGTTATCATGGTAACACACGCTCACTCAGGCTCAAAGATAGATATCATGGTAACACGAGTTCATATTTGGAAATAAATCATAAATGTCAAAGAAGAATAATAACAGTGGATACATCATTGTAGGTTCATGTTACTATTTGAAGAAATTACCACTGTCCTGTGCCCACCTAAATCACTGCACGACTACCTTGCATCGGCACATGAACAATGACAAATTGAAATTTAAAGTTGAAAAAATATGTAAAATGTTGTTAAAAAAAAAGTTTTATACCACAAAGTTCCTTTTTTATGCTTTTTTACTAAAATACAAATTCCAATTTTTATAAAAATGTCCCCTTAATTCAGTACTGGTCCCTCTCCCTGTGTTGTCAGGACCACCTGATTTACCTGCAGAGGACTACTTCATTTGACTTTTGCTAGCCCAGAAGACTATCAGGTTGGAAAAGTGTCTATCCCTGAGTTAGTGACAGTATTTCATCATTACTGAGGCCCTATGGAGGATTGAGTATGTCCACATGCCTAAGCTTGTTTAAATAAAAGCATTACCTTTATTATCATTAATATCATTATTATAATTATCTTTATCATTATAATTGTTGTTATCATTATTAATATTATCATTAATTATCATTATCATCATCATTTTTATAATCATCATTATTCTTATCATTATTATTATAATCATCATTATTATAATTATCATTATTATTATTATTATTATCATTGCTATAATTATCATAATCATTTTATTATTATTATTATCATTATCTTAATTATTATTATCATTATATTATTATCATTATTATCGTTATTATTACCATTATTTTTATTATCATTATTATTATCATTTTCATTATTATTATCATTATTTTTATTATTATCATTTTATCATTATTATTATCATTATTTTTATTATTATCATTTATCATTATTATTATCATTTTCATTATTATTATCATTATTTTTATTATTATCATTTTATCATTATTATTATCATTATTTTTATTATTATCATTTTATCATTATTATTATCATTTTATCATTATTATTATCATTTTATCATTATTATTATCATTTTTATTATTATTATAATAATAATTATTAGTGTTATTATTATCATTCTGTAATTTGCTCATTGTAAGATATCATTAAAACAAGTGTTTAATATTGTTGCCAAGAGAAACACCAGAGAAACAGTCCAACGGTCCGATACCAGAACATTGTTCCTACATGATTCAGGTAGATAAACTGCCAGAGAGAAACATGAAACAATGATCACAAATAAACCAAAATGAAGGTTTTAATTTGATTACATACTTAACCACCTGAACAGCGAGAGACCATTGCATAGATACAAACATACATTTACAAATAAAACATTGAAAAAGAAATGAAATTGCAGTAAACCTTATTTCTGCATAAAATTTTACAAATATTCAGAGAAAAAGATATAAAATACACATAAATGTGGGCATAAATGATCAACTATCTTGTTTGAAACAATTGTTAGAGGTTTAATGAACAAATAATACAAGTGTAAAATAAATTGTTTTTAATTTTAAGTGCTCCAAAAATTGAAGCCAGGATTTTGAATTTAAAACATTCTGGTAGCATACAAGCAAATACTAAACTTTCATATACACTGCCATCCAAAAGTTTCTTCACGCTTGAATATTTTGAATTTCATTCTTTTTTCTTACAGAATTTCAAATAAAACATGTACGTATGACCATGAAGTAATATTATTCATCCCACTTCTGTGATGGATAGTTAAGAATCAACAATTTGCACATCTCGGCAGCAGCATCAATCGGCTATCATCCGAAACCAATGTATGTGTGTAACTGATTTATCTGACACAGACAATAAGATAATTTGTTTCAATACAAATTTATAAATACTTCTACAGAAAACTATTGCTGTGTTAAAAGCATTTTCGATTTATTGCATGTGAAACAAGTATGAAAACACATTAATTGCAATGGGAAAATGTCAAAGTGTGAAGGAACTTTTGGAGGGCAGTGTACATTGTACAATTACAGATATTGACTGGTTCTTATACAAACAGAAACATGGAGGATTTGGAATCTGAAACATTCATGTAGCAAAACAAACATATACTGAACTTTAAACCATGGCAAACTTAATATTATCATGTTTGATGATCAAACATGTTTATACGTATTTGAACATGTTTTTTATGCCAATGACCATGTTGGCTAATCATGTTTCATGAGATCAAAGGTCAAGGTCACAGGGGGCATAATGTTTTACAAACAAGAGATGTTTGTAAAACATTATGCCCCCTGTGACCTTGACCTTTGATCTCAAAATCAATAGGGTTCCTCTGCTACCCAAGATGAATGTGTGGACCAAGTTTGAGGATGATAGATCAAGGGGTTCTTGAGTTATTGATCGGAAACAAAAAGGTTACGGACGGACGGATATACCGACTGACCGACATGTGCAAACCAATATATGCCCTCTCTTCTTTGAAGGGGGGCGTTATAAAACATTGAACACAAATTCAAAATTTGAAACGTTCATGGAGCAAAACAAACATATACTGAACTTATATACAAATAGAGACGGATAATTTCTTGAACAGAAAAATACCAATCAAGGTCACTATACACGTATATATACTAGCTAATCTCAATGAATGGAACTTCTCATTACCCGCTTTCACCATGTAGTGACAATACTGCTAGTGTTAATGTGATAATAGTTGAGAGAAACCCCCCAGAGGAGAGACACTCACAATTATGTGCTTCAAGAGTCACACGGAACAAGACAGCATTCCTGTTATAGTGACTCAATTCGTAAAGTTCAGTCACTTATGTGTCAACATATGTATGACCGTATCTTAATCATACATGTGTTGCTGATTTCAATTCAGAATACATGGCGTTTATTGTTTATTATTCCGTGCTAAATTGCTACGTTATTTAAAATAGGTGGTGATTTTTACAGCGATTAAAAGATCACCTGCATAGTTTTGACGACAGAAAAACACACCACACCATACCATACTATACCACACCATACCATACTATCCCACACCATACCGTACTATCCCACACCATACCATACTATACCACACCATACCGTACTATCCCACACCATACCATACTATCCCACACCATACCATACTATACCACACCATACCATACTATACCACACCATACCATACTATCCCACACCATACCGTACTATACAACACCATACTATACCACACCATACTGTCCCACACCATACCGTACTATACCACACTATACGATCCCAACACCATACCATACTATACCACACCATACCATACTATCCCACACCATACCGTACTATTACCACCACCATACCATACGATCCCAACACCATACCATACCGATCTCCCATCATACAAACATGATCAAAACAAGTAAATAAAACAGCACTTCACCCTCTCCACATGAACTGTTATTTATGAATTATCTAGAGTTCTCATGTCACAAATATTATGATAACAACAATCCCAACACAGTTAGAGGAATCAAACAGGGTTCACAGAGTAGCTGACAGATGCACACTAGCAAATCATCACGGATATAGAAACTTGTCAACAGTAGTCACCACGCTTCGAGCTCTGCTTTTATCATGTTTCCTTATTTTGCTACAAACAGCTATTCTATACGTGTCACACTGTACTTTAAGGCACAATGAAGTGTAAACATGTTTTGTAAACCTTCGTCTTGTTTATCAGTTACTTGCACCAATTTCATCGACATCACCAAGAATAAATATTTGTAAACTAAAAGGAGTACCAATTATGTGCTCATGTAAACATTTAATGAAGTCTTATATACAGTAAAATGTCCCCTCAAGACCACCTCAAAATGAACAGAATTTTCAAGCCCATTTTCACCGCTTAATGCTCATTATTCCACCATAATGTTAAGACCTGTGACTACAATAAAAAGATGACTTTCCTAGGGTCCCAAGAGTGGTGTTATTATCGAGGTTCTACAGTATATATTTTCCTGCGTTTAATTATGCATCTAGGGTTACTGTGCACTTTGTAGGTCAGGCATCTCTAGCTCCAATTGTTTATTAATTTTTAAACAAAACAACTATAGAAACAGCGTACATTAAACAGATGTTTTACTGGTTTATAGGAGTCAGCTCCTACAGGTTCTCAAGTTTTTTATGAAATAATCTCAAAGTGCTTCTCAAACATAGATATTTAAAGCAAAAAACTCAGAGTCATATAAGATATGGTTAAAAATTTAAATTACACATATTATCTAAATAATAACGATAATAACTGTTACCTAGTCGGTAGCTGGGCTAGTTAAATTCGTTTTGAACAATTTCTGATCACATTTCTTTGTTTCATTTTCGTGCATACTGAACGAAGATATTTAAATTGATTTCCTTGTTTCGTGTGTAATGTAATATGATTCGGTCATGCAAAATTCAAATTACATACAAATTTGTGTCATTTTATCTGACAAAATACAAAAGATTTATGTATGTTGAATGCTTATACATGCTTGTATTAAAAATATGCAAACATTCCTGGATACACATTTATTTAGATGATGCCCCAATTTGTTTAAACATTATATCCCCACGAAAGATAGCAGTTTGCTTCAATCACCATAAAATGTTGAGTCATCTTAAAGCAGATCTCAGTATTTCTATACTGAATTTCATATTTTAAGAATTTCGTTCCCATGGGAATGCAAATAAGTCATCAAGCATGATGAGTTCCATTGGTTCCATATTAGCTTTATCTTGGATGCTAAGATGATATCATCCAATTTTATAAAAGCCGTAATCTATGTTTGTAACTGTCATGTTTTCGTCTTATTCTTTCTTCACAGGAAGTATATATTGCTGAAAGCAGTACAGCATTGTTAACTTCTCACCTCTGATGACTGTATGGTAGTTATGTCACAAAACAACATTGACGCATTTCAGGGGCGGGCGTAGCTTAGCTAAAACTGATGTGAAGGCCTACTTTTAGAAAAAATGGTAGCTAGATCGTCAGAGATGTGTTTTGGTGTATATTTCATTGCGGTAAATATGCTTACAATAACATCAAAAACTTGAACTAAATATCTTATTGCAATTTTGGCCATTTTATTGATTTGATTTTTGACAAAAAGTGTTACGCTGTAGCCTATCTAAACTGAAAGTAGCCTATTTTAAACTTCAAAGGGACAGACATGTTTCATGTCAGAAGGTGGTATACTCAATTGCATGAGTTCTATAACAACATCAAGCGTCTTCCAGAAAGAGAGGAATTCAAAGACTTATTTCTAGATCAAATTCAGTGAATTCATTGTTTCTGTCTGCTATAGTTTTATAACCTCAGGAACCTTAGGGGAAACATGCATCTTCAAGTGATTACCTAATAGAATTGGGAGGTTTAAACTTCAGTTAATAAATTTGATTTTCTCCAAAATATCACTTTTAATGTCTGTTTCCTGTTTTTTAGGAAGATTATGGCATCGTAATGTCTGTTGTTCAGACATTTATACCTCTCCCTCTCCAATCATATTTTCCAAACCTTGTTCAAACAATTCAAACACCTCCTTAATGCACTAAAATTCATCACATTTGGCATTTTACATTAAAAAAATCCTCCCAGAGATTTTGCCTTTATTCCCCAACAATAATGCATCACTTAAATTGTTCAATACACCCTCATTACATCTTCTATCTGCACTAAATATTATGGATTGTTCCCTCTGACCTTTCTGCAGTAAAAACACATTAGACTGACTGGTTGTCCTCATTTTACAGAACAAAACTTCCCTGAAAAACTTGTAATACAAAGACCAGTCTAATTTTCATTGATATTTTTGTCTATTTTTCTCTTTTTATGGAACTTACCACACATATGTTATCAATTTCTGGCAACAATAGACAAACAGGCAGCCAGAAAATATTTTCTCCTATCATCAGAGTTCTATCCTACTCAAAAGGGACATTAAATAAAGTCATTCACAGACTTTGATAAATGAGTTTCATTCAAATCATACCAGACAGTATATATACCAATTTACTCTTCATAAATAAAATGTCATTCTCAATATTCATACTGACAATCCATAATTTTACTGAATTTTTTTTTCTTAAATTCTTCCGAATGATGAATTGATTTCTTACAAAAAAAGAAAGCAATTAATTGTCACATAAAAACACAGAAACTAAACTAGAATTCAGGTTTACGTCACCGGGAATATCAGAGCAACTATCTGGAAATTCACTGACATGAGACAAAGAAGCATGCTTTTTTGTATCTACATCTTCCCGCAAACCAAAAAAAACGTATATAAATCAAGACATAAAATACTAACTGCTAATTAACAAAAAACAACAGAAAGTACCAAGTAAATGACTAAGATTTAATGATATTTTGAACAATTGGTCATTGGCTACCTGACTTATTGTCATGGCTTAAATTTTGGCCAGTGTTGTTATGTTTTAACATCATTACCAGTGACATTTTACATTTTCAGAATTTTTTTTCTTCAGACTGCCAAAAAGCTGCATGAGGACGTGCAACATAGTTCTATACTGGTATGGCCTTACTGTGCATCATAAGCAGTTCAAATGTAGTCATTAATTGAAACCTGAACATATAGATTATCATTATTTAACTCCAAAGTCATAAAACAAAGTCATCGGTCTACGGGTACAATATTGTCGCAACAAGATGCCCCTTGAACAAGTACAACGTTTATATAAATACAAAACATGCCAGCATCAAACGCTGAAAGTGACTAAAGATCACACACGTATCGGTAGAGAAGAATGAATCAATTTTTGAATCAATATACAAGAATAAAGTGTTCATGAATTGAAAAATCCATGACATCAGCCTCGAATATCAAACAAAATTTTTTTTTGTGAAATCAAAGTACTGGGAGGCATTATGGTCCAGAATTTGATTGTCTGACTCCTGATACGAAGTCGTGACTTTGAATCCCACCTTGGGACAGGTTGAACGAAAAAACTTCAAAATACCCGAATCAGGCGCAACTACTGGTTGGTAACCATGGAAGCAGTCATCAAGAGTAATTAATTTAACCTGCTGACTTGTTTCCCTGTCCATGCAAAATAAATACTTTTTTAAACATATAAACCATGTCAGTGCTATTTGCATGGTAGGGCCATATTCTAACAATATCATACAACAAGAGAGAATAAGTTCTTACAATGTGGAACGCCACACAAGACAAAGCCTCACAACACAGACCCCCAGCAAGCAGAGAATCGTTTTATTTAACCCAAAGCAGAAATTCAATACATCTAAGCACTAAATGTTCATATTTTCTAGTAATGGTTTTTTTTTATTCGTAAATGCATTATTGATCAGGCACAGAGAGAGAGAAGAACTGAAGTAGTTCAAAACAATAAATACCGAGCCCATTATTGAGGCTCCATAGATATATAACGTTCTGTTTTACAGCCGATTAAGCTGTGTCTGTATCATCAGTAAGACAGTAAGACATGAACAATATTCTGCCATAATATTCTGCCACACGGCACCAGTCTAAATGGGTAATCTATCAACCATCAACAGTATACTAGCCTGATAATTTCCTAAACAACCATCACAGATATCATAATACACCGTCCTACTCTCTTCAATGCAGATGCTTAAACAATTTCTGTGAATTTTGACAATTTTTTTTTTAACTGCAACTTATAATTTGTGAACTGATTTGTTTTAATTTCACAGGACAGATAGTAGACTGTGTTCTGTTATTAAGCCCATTAATTGAATGAATTACTTTCAAGCCTAATCTAACAAACGCTGACAGATCTTTATCACCAGAAATTCTAAGAAAGAATTGAAAACAAAATAAAAGTAATATATAATCTTCCAACCCTTAGAATGTGAGGCCATGAAACCTAAACATCTGAACAAAGCATGTTTTTATTTGCTTAAAAAGTATACTGCAAAATAATTTTTTGGAGTCATAGTCCCCAAAAACTAATACACATTTATTTTTAAACAATAATATTACATACTCAGCGGACAAAATCCTCAATTACCGACACAATTTGCACAATCTAGCTTGACATCAACCATGACAGTATGACCCTGGGTTACATCACAACATGTCACACCCCCAGATTGTTAAAGTGGCTAATTTTAAATAATTATGACAATCCTATTGAAGATATGATAATTTTACTTAACATCTTAGACAGATAAAGGAAAGAACGACAAAATATGCGTGGACTTGACTCCAGAAAATTTGAAATTTTATAAATTAGCATTTCTAGAGAGTTAATTACAATAAACGAGATCTGCTTGACATTTATTAAGCTTCGTGAAACCAAAATAATCCATCACAATAGCTGGTTTATCTGTTCGTAACCACAGGGACTATTATAATGCAACATTATGTAACTGCTTACCCATTGGTGCCATAGCAACTATCCAATCAGACAGTTCATCACGTTGCCTAGCAACACGTAATGCTCCATTGATATTGCCTTTCCAGATTTCTAGCTGGTAGAAATAGTCCATGTTGTCATTGTTACGGTGATATTCTCCTGAAAATATAGAAAACACAATATAAGTATCGCTATCACTATTATCATATTCATTCATATAAAGCATACGTTATGTCTTTAGTTCACAGTGACGCCCATCAGATTTCTAAACATTGTCAAACTTACATTTTTTTTCAATTTTATAATTCCTCTACATGGTGGTAGGCAATTCAGAGCCTGTTGGCTTTAAACAGAAAATATTTGAATCACTTCAAACTGCAAGCATACATTAAAATTTGCCACCATCTGTCATACAGACACTGTTGAATTGTATGTATAATCTATCAAGGTACTATAAGTCATTGTAACAACTGTATACGATATCGTCTCACTGTCTGTTTTATTTGGTTACAAACGAGCAGTGAAATGATCAGCCAATGAAAACATGTCTTGCATAATACTGACCAATAGACACTGTGCTCACATAATACTGATCAATAGACACTGTGCTCACATAATACTGACCAATAGACACCGTGCTCACATAATACTGACCAATAGACACCGTGCTCACATAATACTGACCAATAGACACTGTGCTCACATAATACTGACCAATAGACACCGTGCTCACATAATACTGATCAATAGACACTGTGCTCACATAATACTGACCAATAGACACCGTGCTCACATAATACTGACCAATAGACACCGTGCTCACATAATACTGACCAATAGACACTGTGCTCACATAATACTGATCAATAGACACTGTGCTCACATAATACTGACCAATAGACACCGTGCTCACATAATACTGACCAATAGACACCGTGCTCACATAATACTGACCAATAGACACCGTGCTCACATAATACTGACCAATAGACACTGTGCTCACATAATACTGATCAATAGACACCGTGCTCACATAATACTGATCAATAGACACCGTGCTCACATAATACTGACCAATAGACACCGTGCTCACACAATACTGACCAATAGACACTGTGCTCACATAATACTGATCAATAGACACTGTGCTCACACAATACTGACCAATAGACACCGTGCTCACATAATACTGACCAATAGACACTGTGCACACATAATACTGATCAATAGACACCGTGCTCACATAATACTGATCAATAGACACCGTGCTCACACAATACTGACCAATAGACACCGTGCTCACATAATACTGACCAATAGACACCATGCTCACACAATACTGACCAATAGACACCGTGCTCACATAATACTGACCAATAGACACTGTGCTCACAAAATACTGACCAATAGACACCGTGCTCACATAATACTGACCAATAGACACCCTGCTCACATAATACTGACCAATAGACACCATGCTCACACAATACTGATCAATAGACACCGTGCTCACACAATACTGACCAATAGACACTGTGCTCACACAATACTGACCAATAGACACCGTGCTCACACAATACTGACCAATAGACACCGTGCTCACACAATACTGACCAATAGACACCATGCTCACACAATACTGACCAATAGACACCGTGCTCACACAATACTGACCAATAGACACTGTGCTCACACAATACTGATCAATAGACACCGTGCTCACACAATACTGACCAATAGACACCGTGCTCACACAATACTGACCAATAGACACCGTGCTCACACAATACTGACCAATAGACACCGTGCTCACACAATACTGACCAATAGACACCATGCTCACACAATACTGATCAATAGACACCGTGCTCACACAATACTGACCAATAGACACCGTGCTCACATAATACTGACCAATAGACACTGTGCTCACATAATACTGACCAATAGACACCGTGCTCACATAATACTGACCAATAGACACCCTGCTCACATAATACTGACCAATAGACACCCTGCTCACAATAACAGTATTCTTAACTAATTTGGAATCGACAGTCATCGATTGTCACACATAAGTATCTCCCTAACAATAGTGTATCATTATATCTGAGTTCAACAAACAAACCAGTAAAAGTTTTCATAACTTACAAATCCTTTAACGACATACACAAACCAGCTTTCCTTATTGAAATATGATAAATTAATAACAGAGAAAAACTCAGTTTGAAATGATGAACTCTAAATTACAATCAGAACTGAGAATGCCTTTTGTTAACATGAAGAGTTGTTTCCAAAGACTAAATGACTAGGTACGGTATACACATTTTGACATACAATACATTCAATGTTAAAAATGTAATCATAAAACATCCAAAAAGTCATCATCTCACATCTATTGAAAACGAAGTTCAACAAGAAAGTTCAACAAGAAAATTTAAAGGCAACAGTGTCGCATGAATGTATCAAAAAACTACAACAACAATACAACATCTGGGAAATATTATCTATAAGTCATGTGACTGGATGTAACTGCATGTCATTTACAGCACAAAACAGATGCTGAGAGACTCAGATACAACCCCCCAACCCACTGCCCAAGATGCATTTGATCATAATGCAACAACAACATCTGCTCCTCACATCAATCTTCATCAATGGACATTTATTAGCCAAAACTACAACAGAATAAAAGGTTGGAGACAATAAAGTTGAATGATAGTACATTTTGTATACTAGTAGTATGAAACAGATGTTATATATATAGTTTTGTTCATGACAGTTAAGAAAAAATGTCACATGTGTATCTTAAGGGTCAATGTATTTTAAGGGTCAATGAAGAGGCAATATTTTTTCACTACTTATAATTAGAAAATGATAAATATAGGACACATCTAGGCTCAGATGAGATCGTCCTTTCAGAAAGGGTTATAAATAAGAACCGATAATCTAGGAAAAATATGGACTAGGGACACATGGACAGACAGAGAGACAGACGGACGCACGCTCGCGTAAGAACACACCAAATATAATCTTAACACATTATGTTTCATGTTCGACTCTGTTACAGTAATTGGTTATAGAATGAAGGTTATGTTTTATTACATCCAAACAACAACATAATTATTCATTCACCACGAGTGTTACAAAGTCAACACAACATACATCAGACATACAGTAATAATTAATTGAAGCAAAACACAACAAACTCATTAACATTTTGATGTCCGAGTGTTGAACAATTATTTCTTGAGGAAGCTCTTCTAACTAGCTTATTGATGGTCTGTGGTTCAATGCAGGGGTCCACCTGGCCCCAACTTCACGATATACTGAAGTTTTAACTTAACTAAGCAACTATAAACTCAGAATAAGTTTAATTGGCTATTAAATGATTTTTTCTTAAAACCTATAATGTTTTGATATTAGTAATTTATAGTATTTAAAGCACAATTGGTAAATATCTTCTTTAAAGTTCTTTAATCAATTATTTTTAAATATCATTTAATACTGCATGATATATATCAAATATAATTAGGAATATACGTAAGTTTATGTTTTCTCTATAGCTCGATTGCCTGTAGATACTGGCGATTGTTTTATATCAACAGAACAAATACCTAATTTTTCTCACACGGACGTCAAAACTTCCAAACTATTTAAGACAGTAGCTACTGACTTCAAACATTTCCGTGAAACTTGAACCAGGAATTTTCCTCCACCTCCACCCCCCTGGGGTCTTCCTCCACCCTAATAACTAGATTAGTCACCACAGTGTCCCTGTCAGCAGTTTATGAGACATAAAGCCCCAACAAAAAAACACCCACATTAATTGAACAATAATTGAAAGCACTGTACTGTAACACAGTGCTTAAACGTGAGTTGTTTGATGATGAACATTAAGATAAATAGCATATACATCAAATGTCTTTTCCACTCCATAAAACAATCCAGGGTCAGAGTCGAACTTGTTAAAAAATGGAGTTTTATTTAAGTGATAGATACCCTATATTAAACTGCTTTTTTGACAAATAAAGAAGAATACATTACTTAATGTATTCTTCGATTATATTATAATAAAATGCATATTTATTGATGTTTTAATGATATGAAATATAATGTTCCTGTTTGTTTAGGCAACGAGCATAACAGATAGTAATTAACATTTCTTATGATTGACACGGAATGTGCAAATATTGACCCCCGCAGATAAATCCAGCAGTCATCCAGTCAATACATATATTATGCAGTGAAAATTAAGACTTTTCTCTTACCATCAATTTTAATTATTTTGTATAGTTTGACATCTGTTGCTGTCTGCCAACTTTGACTGCGAAGCTATTGTTCTGTTATTAACACCTCATTTCTAAATTCTTTGATAACATATTTCCTCCGATTAATTGTCATCACACATCTATTGTTATACTGAACTGTTAATTTATTATCAAAGCCCTTAAGGTCACACATCTATTGTTATATATGAAATGTTTATTTATCATCAAAGCCCTTAATGTCTGGCTTCCTTATAATCTTTGTTTTAGGTCTGTATAAATACATGTAACTTCATATGCTAGAGAGAGAGATAATACTACATTGTAAGGAGTACCTTAACTTTACGCTTAACTGGAGCACCAGATATTGCATTTAGATATATTTAGGTTATTTTAATTTAATATTCACTGGAGTACCAGCTTGATATTAATAACTTTGGAATAGTATTATAACTTTATGTAACTGGATTTCCAGACATTGTTTTAGTGCGAAATAAAAAGTAAACAAAACGGAAGGACTTTAAGAATCTTTGCGTACTTCACTATAATCTACACGTACACAGAAAATCTACAAAATCTACTTCATAATAGATGGTGGAGAACAACGGCCACGTCACTTTTTAGCTGACGTAAAGATCCCGGTGCTTAACAACGATTAGTGGAGTAGGATTCTGTGTGCCAAGCGAGTATTCCCCAATTCTCAAAGATTGTAGCTGAACTGACGGAAATGAACTATTCCAGGAGAGTTTGTGCTGTTGTTCCTGAACCACGTAATATGTATCAACATTATGGTACAGAAAGTTGCTGGTCACCTGCTGTACATTTCGTAATTTACAGCAGATTATTGGCTTGCCAACAGCAACTCAAACAAGAATGCGATAGGAACAGGATGGCAGCATTTCTCAACAAGAAAGATCTGCAAAACCTTCCTTTTTACTACTTGGAGAACCAAGAACTCAGAAAACTATGCTTTAACTCAACAAACAGACCGGCATCCAAACTCAACATGAAAGAAGTTACAAAAACACTAACTCAGTTGAAATCAACAGTTGAAGGACAGAATGCATCCATTGCATTTTTACGAATTAAAAATAGGGACCTAAAATCATTTAGGACAAAAACAGAGTGTGAGAATGATCAACTAAAGAAGGAAAACAAAACTATTTCACAGAAACTGAAAAAGAAGATAAATTATGCTAAACTACTAAATGAGGACTTTCAAAAAGCTGCAATTAAGTTAGAGAACATTACTCAGAAGGCATGGGAAGAAAATACCAATGCGTTTAGACAATTAGCAGCTACCCAGGTTTCATATTCAAACATAGAGAAGAATTTCAAACAAACCAACGATGAACTTAAGTCAGCTAAACTAGAGCTAGAATCGACCAAATACGAACTCAAATCTGCTGTTGAGCTAGTGAATTCTTTAACAACTGCAGAATCTTCAAAGAAGGAAAAACCCAGTCATTTCAAGGTCAACAAGGACATTATCAGAGCATGTGCTTATGAACTTGGTGAGCAAAATGGCAAACTTATGCAGATGTATGATCATTTTGATGACAATTTCAATCCAGAACCATTCAGGTGTACAAAATGTGGCAGCAATGAATACCACCCACCAGACTGCTGTGATGCTGAGGATGTTACCTGTGCATGTTGTAGGAAAAGGGGACATTTTACCATTTGGTGTAGGAAATTGTTGAGACTGGTTCCAAAATAATACAAAAGTGAAAATCAGTCATTTTAAGTTTGGAGACCAAACTTTTTGTAGCAGGGAGGAATTATTATGCAGTGAAAATTAAGACTTTTCTCTTACCATCAATTTTAATTATTTTGTATAGTTTGACATCTGTTGCTGTCTGCCAACTTTGACTGCGAAGCTATTGTTCTGTTATTAACACCTCATTTCTAAATTCTTTGATAACATATTTCCTCCGATTAATTGTCATCACACATCTATTGTTATACTGAACTGTTAATTTATTATCAAAGCCCTTAAGGTCACACATCTATTGTTATATATGAAATGTTTATTTATCATCAAAGCCCTTAATGTCTGGCTTCCTTATAATCTTTGTTTTAGGTCTGTATAAATACATGTAACTTCATATGCTAGAGAGAGAGATAATACTACATTGTAAGGAGTACCTTAACTTTACGCTTAACTGGAGCACCAGATATTGCATTTAGATATATTTAGGTTATTTTAATTTAATATTCACTGGAGTACCAGCTTGATATTAATAACTTTGGAATAATATTATAACTTTATGTAACTGGATTTCCAGACATTGTTTTAGTGCGAAATAAAAAGTAAACAAAACGGAAGGACTTTAAGAATCTTTGCGTACTTCACTATAATCTACACGTACACAGAAAATCTACAAAATCTACTTCATAATAGATAGTGATTTTGATATATGACATAGGTTACCATGATATGTACTTTACTTTGAGGGACCAAAGTTCTCAAAGTAGGGAGGAATTATTATGCCGTAAATTATGATAAAATTGCACACAACAAATGTTTGTAAGATAATTGTATTAAGTAGAAAGTATTGATTTAAAATGAAATGACATTGATATGATTTTGTTACACAAAACCAGACTCTATATTTTGACATGTTTGTTTAAGTTATTATAACTTCATAAACCAGTTGATTATAATGGTGTTAACATTTTTGTCATTTAGCGCAATTCCTTTGATATTAAGAAACCTACATTTATTTTCATTTAAAACTATTTAAACCATAATTTATCTGGCATAATTCTCATGTCTCAACTTCCTTTCATCCATATGGAGGTGCAAAGCCATGTTTGCATAATTGTGATTAGGTGCGAACAATTTTAATTGATACTTTGATATGTTTATTTATCATCAAAGCCCTTAATGTCTGGCTTCCTTATAATCTTTGTTTAAGGTCTATATAAAGGCATGCTCCTTTAAATAAAAAGAGGATAGAAATATAATATAAAAAAGGAAGCTTAGAATAATTTACTTTGTGAAACATACTTCGTGAAAGTTTACTTTGTGAAATACTTACTTTGAGTTATACGAAACCATTGACAACTTTGTACATAAAAACATATGTGCACTGTGAACTGTTATTGTACTTATTGTTATTATTTTGGACTTGTGTGGAATAAAAATGAATAGAACGACATCCGCCTTGCGTGCTGTTTACGGTGGTTGTAGATCTAGTGAAACCACCAACGGTGAAGACATCCCCGCCTACAAACGCTTCGTAAAAATTGGTGGAGAATCCCTGGGTAGCGAATCCCCGTTGCCCTCGCATGCTGCGAGTAACGTCTACAGAATTCCTCAGAAGAGATTTATTAGAAGACGATACTGTGATTACAGTGGAATCAAGAATAGGTTCCAATTTATGCCTAAGAATAACATGGTTGGATACCATTATTCGAGGTTTAATTTAGAATTTACGGAGTGCTGGAGGTGTGGTGAGTCTTTCACCAGTTATCACATTTGCAAGGCAATGTCAAGGCGATGTTACCAGTGTCGAGGTTATGGACATTATGCAAATTATTGTCCAAGAATGAACAAAAGTCAACCAACTTCTGCAAAGCTTAGCCAGTCTTCATCAGATGTCAGTGATCCAAGTTGCAATGTCGTAACAAATGTAGAAGAGAAATCAGACAATATTTGTGACCAGGAATCTTTGTGGGCAGTATTGCCATATTCTAGTTTGTGTAATAATGAAGTAGTGAAAGTGTGTGTAACCAAGGCAAATCAAATGCATAATGCCAAAAGTGGTTATAAAAAGAACGAAAATAGTAATCTCAATGATAAAATTGAAGAACTGAAGCAAGAAATGGAAAAAAAACTGTCCACAATCACTGCACTGGAAGAAAAGCTCAAGTCACTTTCTGAAGACTTGAAGAACAAACGCATCCAGAATCTTCAACTAGCTAATCAGTACTGCGATGTGAAAAATGAGCTAGATAAGGCAAACAAGTTGGCGAAGGAGGAAAGTAGAATTAAAAGAAATAACAAAGTAGACACAATAAATTTATCTTCGTATCTGTGTAGGACACTTATACAGTTAAATGTCAGAAATCATAGGGAACAGCAGCGCCTTCTGAATCTTCAATTTGAATGCTCAAGGTGTGGAAGTGACATACATCACTTGCCAAATGAATGTCCTGTGGATCTTTTAAATGCGCCGTGTTTTAGATGTGAATATAACACGCATTTCTCTGTACTTTGCAATGAAAAGTGATTTTGATATATGACATAGGTTACCATGATATGTACTTTACTTTGAGGGACCAAAGTTCTCAAAGTAGGGAGGAATTATTATGCCGTAAATTATGATAAAATTGCACACAACAAATGTTTGTAAGATAATTGTATTAAGTAGAAAGTATTGATTTAAAATGAAATGACATTGATATGATTTTGTTACACAAAACCAGACTCTATATTTTGACATGTTTGTTTAAGTTATTATAACTTCATAAACCAGTTGATTATAATGGTGTTAACATTTTTGTCATTTAGCGCAATTCCTTTGATATTAAGAAACCTACATTTATTTTCATTTAAAACTATTTAAACCATAATTTATCTGGCATAATTCTCATGTCTCAACTTCCTTTCATCCATATGGAGGTGCAAAGCCATGTTTGCATAATTGTGATTAGGTGCGAACAATTTTAATTGATACTTTGATATGTTTATTTATCATCAAAGCCCTTAATGTCTGGCTTCCTTATAATCTTTGTTTAAGGTCTATATAAAGGCATGCTCCTTTAAATAAAAAGAGGATAGAAATATAATATAAAAAAGGAAGCTTAGAATAATTTACTTTGTGAAACATACTTCGTGAAAGTTTACTTTGTGAAATACTTACTTTGAGTTATACGAAACCATTGACAACTTTGTACATAAAAACATATGTGCACTGTGAACTGTTATTGTACTTATTGTTATTATTTTGGACTTGTGTGGAACAAAAATGAATAGAACGACATCCGCCTTGCGTGCTGTTTACGGTGGTTGTAGATCTAGTGAAACCACCAACGGTGAAGACATCCCCGCCTACAAACGCTTCGTAAAACATACATACCGCTACATACCGTTACACGCACTCATTGTGCAATTGAATGACAAGGAAATCAAATAACAGTAAAGACAATTACCTTTCTAATTAACGCCCATAATGTGCTTTATATTTTTCAACAATATTTCACAAAGACAATCAGAATGAACAAAACAATTCAAACCTATCTTTGTTGTATAACTTGACATTTAAGAGTAAAAGATGAAGTTATTAATGGGGATAATCGCACATAGAACATTGACATGGAGAAAAGATTTCTATTCTAAAGTTAAAATAACAATAAAATTCAATTGTTTTCATTCTACATTTAGCAGTTAAGTATTCCTTAAGTTCATTAAACCTTTCAAAGACACAAAGTCAAACGTACAATGACCAGGAGAGCTTATGGCAGAATTCCAGTAAAAGTATTATTCCCGCAGACAAAATAAAAACACATATTATTCTTTTCCAACAATTAAACTTAAGTTTGACAGCATTTTTACCCGTAATTTGCATGCTGAATGAATGTCAGAGAAATTAAATCAAAATCAACTGATAAAGTGGGTTTTTGATGTTAAACAATTTATTAGGTGAGGCACTTTAAGTGAATGTACGACGTGCATTTCCAATATTTGCACTTGTAACTATTTTTAACATTGATTCACTCGTTAAAAATAAACGTCTTAATTTAAAAATGCCATTGTCGATGAGATTGTAACATACAATATGTAGACAAAATGCAGGTAACGTGATCTTAAAATGCACCGTTTAATTGTTACATGATAGCTGTCCTTGACACAGAGTGATACCCAACTATAATAGATTTAACACTTATAGAAGTACAAAGATTGTAAATCAATACTTAACCAACCTGTAAATCTAGAAAATGTTTTATGTGTTTCGCAAATCATATATTTCAAGGCTATCATATTGCATGGAATTACATCAATATACTTACTATACAGACAGTTGTTTCAGTTTAATCTACCGGTATATAAATTGTAAGGAAATCTTCCAACCCGTAAACCCTGAACTCAAAATGCTACTAAAATCAAAGCACTGAAAGTGCTGACAGCAAGGGGCTCACTGCAGATCACAGATGTCACTTTGACATATATTTTACCTATCACAATTATTCTTTCAAGAACAGTTTGTTATGTCAGTATATTAAACAATATAGGAGTTAAGCACACAAGATTGTATACAAAGAATTGATATAGACAGTCAGAAGGATGTATGGAGAAGAAGTAAACAGTAACTTAATGTTGATTATATGCCATGTTTAAATGCAATCCATTGAAAACTAACGTATTTTGCAACATAAACTATTATGTTATTACATGTGCTCTAAAAGGAGACTCTTGATGGATGCACAGCAAATTTATGTCTTCCACATCTACAAGTCATGTATCATGATACTTGTATTATCAAATTGCATTGCAATCCCTTGAAAACTGAAGAAGTAGTTAGCCACACAAACTACATATGTTGTATATTGGACAGAAAAACCAATCGACTGACCTACAGACAGGATGATAATAAAACAAAAAGTATGTGATATTATTAAATTTAGAACAATTTCTGTAAATCGTAGATATTCAATGGAACAATGACGGAAAATTGCATTTCCCATGATGTCAATATACGATAAATGTCCTTTGGATATATTATATGTGTCAATATTTTCTTGTATATGTAACGTGCGGCCGAATATTGGTGTTCTCTGTAGCAATTCAAATTTGGGCTGCAGTAATTTAAGTAAGCGATGGGTTACAAGCCTCAAACCTTTTTGAGCGGGAGTTTAAATCACATTAACTCAAAATGAGACTTATAAGAAATAATGAGGGATCGTGGTAGTGACTTGATTTATCAAAGGGGTACAACGATGAGAAAAACATGAAGGTAATAGTGTTATGATGCTAAGATGACAGATGAGTCAGAACCTTGGCAAAATAATGAGGGATCGTGGTAGTGACTTGATTTATCAAAGGGGTACAACGATGAGAAAAACATGAAGGTAATAGTGTTATGATCCTAAGATGACAGATGAGTCAGAACCTTGGCAAAATAATGACTTAAAAACAAGTCACATAAAAATGATTACCTTAAACTAATAAAAAAGGTATAATACGACTAATTACAACTCATTTTACACTGGATGACAGCAACCATGCGCTACGAGCAAAGTAGAAAAATATACATATTTACAAGACTGTGCAAAATGGTGATTGATGGGCATCGCTGTCCGGCTAACTCCACAAACAATGAGGAAACAGGACTCAAATCTAAACAGACTCAAACAAAATGAGCAATGCACTCACGTGCGGATCTAACCAGAAGAGTTTCAAAAGAGTCGCAATGTTAGTCAGTTTCCCGAAAAAAATACAATCGACAGCTCACTGACTTTGAGAAGTGAGCGACCATTTATAGTCAACAAAATGAGGCACTAATATTCATTATTGAGAAGCTAAATTATCAATGGAGTTCTACGTAATAACCGAGAGTGTGACAGCGAAAAACTCCAATATATGCTTCGGAGTTAAAAATGAGTTCGGATACTCCGCAAGCCGGAGCAAAATTTATATGATGTGCTGCAAATATTTGACACTTAATGTAAGTTACTCAGTTGTTCAAAGTGAGCGATGGTTATTGATATTTATTGTTGTTCAAAGTCACTCCGTTGTTCCAAATGAGTGACCGTTGGTAGAATATATTGCTAAAATAACTCGGCTCCGCGCTACGATTCTCATTTATTTACTCCAATCGCTCACGGTGAGCGCCACGCTTGTCACCAAAGTGAGAGAAAATGAGTGGAGTTCCACCGATACCTCCTGTATCAGACTACGCATACTCTGACAAATGTATAGCGATTTTGACAGTGACCCGTGCGTTCGCTTGGTATTTATAAGGTTGAGGTCACATGGTTAGCTAGGAGTACTGGTCTCTGTGTCCTAGTTTGTGTGTATACGTAGATATTGGAACCAGAGTGAAAGCAAGATTCTGATTGGCTTGTTGGTCCCAAAATGGCTGATAGAATGAGGAAATAAGTGAACAGTTGATGTATTTAAGGCATTTCTAGATTTATACATCAAGTTTCTGATGGTTAACGATAAATAACTTGTTAATAGAACAAATCAAATCAATAGGGCTTCATATTGAGTGACTACAACTGCTATGCAAACTAAGAAACACAAAATGTCAACGTTTATTTACATGCGATCGGTTCATCAGAAAATCACCACATATACGTATCCCTGCCTTCTGCTATCGTCTGCTGAGTTATCTGCCTAGTGTACACTATCTTGTACTATCGTAATATTCCGGCATTTCATAAGCACTTCACGCGTGATTCATGCCTGATATGTAAATGATCAAGTCATATGATAAATTCCTGCGACTGCGTTGTATTGATATCATGGACATAAACATTATCATAGTCCGTGTTGATATATAAAAAAAATTATTCTGTAATTGCAGTATTTAAATAACAATGGGGCTCTTTCTAATGCATCTGTATGTCAGTTCACATCTGTTTCCAACGCTATTTCTTTGTTAGACAGGGACTACTTTCTTCAGGAGTATCTAGATTTGGCGGTTCAGAATGTAAGAATTTATCCGATGAGTGTCTGCGGATTTCGCCTACTTTGACGAGCCCCCTGCTTAAAAAAACAGCTATTTATTTCAGCCGTTTTGTAAATAATATAAAAGTAGCGTATTGATTCAGATCAAAAGGGTGATGGGCTAGCACTTTAGCGACATGGTTGCATGATTGTCAGCTTTGTGTGCGAGAAGTCCCGGATTCATTCTCATGTGGGGTCAAGGTTTTCTCCTCTGGGGTCTACAATAATGGTGATGAGGATAATTCGGTGTGTGGGTACGGGCCACCATGGGAGCGGTAACAGGCTAGAAATTGCAGGGATGGTGCAGTTGAGGCTGGGCTCCAAATTGTCGGAGAGGGAAGAAGTGTAGTGATTTAACTCACTTCATTACAGTCTTGCTGTTGGACAAGCTCTTTATAGCGACACGGTGTCTGTTCAATGGTTCAATCCCACGTGGGGGTCATGGTTTTCTCCTCTGGGATTTACAATAGTACGTATTGTATGTGAATACAGAAAATGCCACACAGTGTAATGATATGGATAGAAATTTTCTAATGTAAAGAAAACAATTCAATATTTGCTCACTTACATGGTAAAAAGTGGTAGCCAATAAATTCCAAAATTAATGAAAAACATTAACAAAAGAGATTACACCACAAATCACGATATAATTCCAACATAGATACAGCATCAGAGCAAATTATGGCACACCAAAATAATCATATATCTTCAAGTAAATCACTGTAGTTAAATATAAAATTTCACCTCTAATTCCGATGTTATACTTAAAAGAATAACGCTAGAAAATGGATATAAAGAAAGGTATATATTTGTTTACCTAACCAGATCAGGTCAGATTACTAAACTTGTCAGATAATCATTATACTTTTAATCATAAGTAATACATGCCTGCCCTTGACCTTGACCGACGTGGGTGAAGTAAACCAATAAACGTTTTACTGGGAGTTCGAAAAGTATACAGTACACAGTGCACAACTAGGTTAAACAAATACATGTAGCTTGAATTACTAACATGTTATCAAAGAGTGAATTTTACCTAAGGTTTTACTTCAATTAAATTCATACTGTGATGTATATAGGATTTTATGTGTTCTTATTTCCAAACAGGTGTGCTACAGGTCGAGAAATGGACTGATAAAACTCTCACTAACACTTTAAGGTAGTTTCTGATATAAAGATACAGCAAACCTCGATAATAAGACCACCCTTGGAAACTGGTCGACTTATTGAGGTGGTCTTAATATTGAGTTTGGATAAAGACAACATATCATTATGTAGTTTACTTTAGCATTTCATGGTCCTAATATTTGAACTGCTATAAGGAAAGTTAACAGTAGATTTTAATTTTTTTAATATCAAATAAAACTAGAAAAAATGTATCTATTAGACAATGTAAAAATACTAAAAGTGGACTTTTTGGTCACTAATACAGATTTTGTCATGGAACAGATAACGCAATTTTTTAGAATAAAAAAGTCTACAAAAAACGATCATAGAACTTCTGTAATACAAATGCATGAATTACTCCTTTGACCGCATTTTGTGCAAGTGTCGTGTTATTTCAAGACAAATCAGGAATTCTGGGTATTTTTGATTCAATTAAAAAGACCAAGTTCAATTAGTTTTGTAACAAATTCAATTTAAATAGTTTAATTAATTCAATTATGAGTTGTTCTTTAAACAAGTGTTAGGTAATCAATATTTTTTTAATTTCTTTTTTTTTAAAAATGACTGGCCCTTGCGAAAAACAAAAATTATAAACTTGAAATTATAAATGAGCATGCCGTTATTTAACATGCATTTTACATGTAAGTAGAATTCTAGGGTATTGTATTATACACTGCGCTATAAATAGACATGACTTGATAAACGGTTCACATGTATTTATGTCAAGTTCTAAAATTAAAGTACAAGTAAAACATTCATACACTGAGACCAAAGTTACAGTAAAACATTCATACACTGAGACCAAAGTTACAGTAAAACATTCATACACTGAGACCAAAGTTACAGTAAAACATTCATACACTGAGACCAAAGTTACAGTAAAACATTCATACACTGAGACCAAAGTTACAGTAAAACATTCATACACTGAAATCAAAGCCTGGGAACGGAAGCATCTGATTGACTGGTTCTAAACTGAGCCTGGGAACCAGGAGTCTCAAACGGAAGCATCTGATTGGCTGGTTCTAAACTGAGCCTGGGAACCAGGAGTCTTAAACGGAAGCATCTGGTTGGCTGGTTCTAAACTGAGTCTGGGAACCAGGAGTCTCAAATGGAAGCATCTGATCGGCTGGTTCTAAACTGAGTCTGGGAACTAGGAGTGTCAAACAAAAGCATCTGATTGGCTGGTTCTAAGCTTAGACTTAAACCTTACTAATGGCAAGGCTGCATTCTGGGAATGTTCTCCAAACTCTGTTCTATATCCTTGCATAATGGAGACCAGTCTCCAAACACTGTAAATGATTGGTTGGTAATAAGCTCCGACTCTTAAAATTAGCCAATTGCATGGCTCCACAAGATAGCTTCAAGTCAAGTTCTGATAACTCTTGATTATCAATGTTTCCTCAAGCCAAGTTCTGATAACTCTTGATTATCAATGTTTCCTCAATCACCTCAGAGAACTAAAATCTAGTCAGCGTCCAACGAATGGATTTTTTTCCACTTCACTTTTGAAGAAGACATGACCATTAACTTAATAATGAATAATGCCTCTGAACTAGAGCGAGACCCAATTTACATGAAAATAAATGTCAAGTCCTATTAACTTTCCCACATGAAATAATTATGGGAATATTAACATTTTCCCAGATTTTTTTGTGAGGGAAAATGAAGACAAATATTCACAGCAAAAGAACGTTGATTCCAATAAGGGATCATATTGTATTTTAAACCATTTTAAATTGTAAAACATTCAAAATAACCCTTGATGATAAATAATCAAAGAATTGATAAAACTTCATATAAACTTTAATGTAAATTTGCCCTTCAGGTAAAATTCTCACAAGTCAAAAACTAAATTTTGCAAATTTCAAGAGTCAATAAGATTCCTGTAACTGTTAGTTCATGCTAAAAAAAAAAATTATTACAAACATTCATATTTAAGTTGTTAAGTTTCTATAGATAAGGGAATTCAGAAAGGTATAGTACCCTTCAAGGTCCCTTAAACTTGCTAATATTCACATAAACTCCTTGCAACTGATAACAAAGGGGGCCAACATGTACTGGAGTTTTGACCTAGTTATGAAAGATTGCTACACCAAAATGCCATGAAAAAAACAACCAACAGTGCCTAACATCTTGAATGCAAAATTATTGTTCAGAGGTAGAGGTCAAATTTCAAATTTAGAACAAAATTACATTTGTACTACACAGTGCCTCCTGCTGTTCCACTATGGTCAGACATTTGTTTTTGTATTATAATTTCATACAAAGTTGTAATATTTCGTATTCTGTATGATTCTCAATGTGCCTGGAGGGCATCTGGGTAAAACCCAGAAATAACAATCCATCTCACTTTCAACGTCTTTATAATAAAACCTGCCAGTTACATGCCACAGGCTGCCATTTACAGAAGAGATGGCTCACATTTATAATAGCAACTGTACAAGCATCACAGTGATTCTCAGCAAAGAATATTTTGGATATATATTACCTAGAATCTTGCTTCAATAGATATCTTCCTTACAACTCTACAACCAAGGACCGTCTCCATTTTGTCAAGAAATATGGCACGCATGAACAGGCTGTCAACTCACCTCTTTTCAAAATGTAGGGATAAAGTAGAGCTATTTTCTTTAAAAAGGGAGGGCAAAAATAGGGATTTTATTGCCTAATAGTAGGAATAGTAGAGATGATTCCTTACCTTTGAAATATCAAAAATTGTAAAATTCATCCTACAGAACATTTTCCATGGTTCTCTGTGTTTCATGCAGGTGAAATAAATACTTTGAATTAATGCCTCAGATGTGAAAAAAAGTAAGTGTTAGTAGGGCTTCTTAAGAAAAAGTAGGGAAAAAGTAGGGAGCAAGTAAAACAGAGAGAAATGTAGGAAAAGTAGGGCCCACTAATGACAGCCTGAATGAACAAACCATTTCTACCATTCAAGCATAAAGAATATAGTGCAGACATTTTGCAGGCATCTGGGAATACTTAATCGACTTTAATCCTATGCAAACTGACGTGATAAATGTCAGGACAAATTATGTCAATGTAATGATGGCCTTGATGATTTTATCTTAACCCAGTACTAACAATATGTCCATGACCGACCTACCAGATTGTTCAATGCTAGCGATATTATTCTTCTGCCAAGTAGACAAAAACAAGAAATATAAACAACTTGCAAAAAGTGAATTCGGATAGAAAAAAAATCAATTGACATACAAAGTGTACAGGAGTCGCACACATCCTTCCTGCCTATGTTTTCCAGCTATTGAATCGGAGTGGATTTTTAAGGTAATCGGATATACACCTTAAAACATGAGAACGTTTTTATTTGCAGGGAGCTTGCTTTTTTGCAAGAATATGAACAGTTAACATCAGGCAAAATACGCATAAATCTTAATGCATCTCACAAGATAAATACACTCTATTACAGACTGAGACAGATGGAAATTTGTCAGGGTGCACAGACATGTGATTCAATATGTTACATTCATAAAATGACAAAAATATTAAAGTCGTATTTATCATCATTTATTTCCATAACTTCTCATAACTGGGACCCCTAAAATAATTTTTAGTTAAGTATAAACTGCATGTCTGGGACCCTACAAATTTTCTAAGGACCCCTACTTTGTCAAACACAAGGGTCCACTTAGGACCCCTAGATGAAAAATCCTAGGGAAAACCCTGCTTTATAAACCATTACATGCAAACTTTTCATACATCCGCTCTGTTATCAACAATCTGTGTTATAATGCAAACAAAAACTCAAGTTCTATCTTCACATAGCAACCATACAACGGTAGTAACTTTCTGCACTGAAAGTTCCAATGCATCGCAACAGTAAACAAGACCATAACTTCTCAGACCTTGAACCAGTTTGCCAGATAATAATCATTGAGTAAACAGGAGCCAAATACTCAAAGTAAGTTAATCACATTAACAAATAGGTCAGTGAACCAAAAAGTACTTCTATATTACTTTCATCTCAATGATTGATAAACTTTTTTTATTACCCATGATTTATTTCTCAAAGCATGTAGAAAAACGCTCACAAGTTTAGTCGATTAAACTTCTGTAAATATCTGTCCACAAAATTTCATTTTTTTTTTCTTCATCTTTGTACAGTAGAACCCCGTTGGCTTGAACTCGACGGGACTGAAAAATTTGTTGAGTAAAAGGTTGTTCTAGTCAATTGTGGTTGTTTAATAATTAACATGCGTTAACTCTCAGGAGCTCCCTCTCGTCCTCACCGTAGCATATCAATGCTATTGTAGCATCGGTCGGGCAAATAAGGTCATTTATAATGCATCAAACTCTCCGTCACTATATATAATTTAAGGCCATTAGCTTAAAATATTTCATTTTCAGAGTCTGACATAAGCGTCTGAATCGTTTAGCTAGTGTATAAGAATGTAATTATACAAATGACAAATGAAGAATTTTATACAGGAAATCAGTTCATTTAAAACAAATGGCTTAAATGAGAGAGATCTTGCACAACAGATCATGTGATGAAATCTTCCTCAGAAACAACAAATTAACAGACTTATTTTGATTTCTAAATACAATGTACAGGTAAAACCAAAATAATGAGCATCTCAATAAACAAGACCAGTTTTCATTTTTTCTTCAAAATATTTACTTGATAATTGGACCACCTCAATTAATAAGACCGACTTTCTTCAGAACCAATGAGTATTTTACAAGTGAGTTTTCACTGTAGAATGAAGTCATAGTACTACAGTAAGTCTACATAACTAGCAGCTTATTACTTCAGTTTGGTAAATCAGACTGTGGGAATTATTTCCGCTTAGATTACTACGAAAAAGATTGACTACATTCCCAAGGTCAACCACAAAGGTCACCAGGGTCAAATTAGATAAGTACATTTCTCATGGTTACCGTAGTAACTCATGTATCCCACTGTGGGTGACTTCAATATTAGATTACAGTATGATCTGTATAGAGATGTTGTCACCCAATCAAATAATTAATCAAGCTTCAAAAGTCTAGTACACCCATCCGCTAGCACCCCCCCCCCAAGAGTCAAATCCAGTGTATGCACAGAAGACTCTGAGATGTGTTGAGTCTGACTAATAGCACATCAAGAGTCAAATCCAGCATATGCATAAAAGACTCTGAGATGTGTTGAATTTGACTCATACCCCCATCCCCCTCTTAAACAAAAAGTTTTGGATTGTAACTTTAAATCCTCTCCATCTAGCAACTTTTTAACACTTTCATTTTTCAGATTATATATTTCTGCTGTAACACACGTGTCACGTGCCTGGCTACTCCCCTCAGTGATCGCAATTTTTATTCAGCTGCAAAGATTGTACGTATCTCACAAAGTCCCATTTATAACAACTTAACAAATTAACTTTATACAGGCAACCACATGTTGTCAAAAAAATGGACCATTAACAGCTTGAGTAAGGTTCAACGATGGGTATGTGTACGTAATTAAATGTACCACCAAGTCAATAGACAATTCAAGATCAATATCATACATATACTTGCTTCTCATATTTTATAGCCCCCACTCAAAAAATCGACATCGCTCAGGACAACAGAGGCATTTTATATAATCTATACAACATGCATGCTTTACTAGAGTGGGTGAAGAGATTATAAATGGTAGAAGTTTGTGTCATGAAAATGTCATTTGCTAACTTGGGAATTCAAGATAGGTGCAAAGATGTCTGAAGTCAGCTTAAATTTCCTCATTCACAGCAGTGTAACATTTATATAATACTTTACCATAAAATTTATTAATATTTATTTCAGTGAAAAACAATCATTTCTGTTCAACAAAACGCCAGAAATCGCCAATTCGTGAACTTTTTGACTCTCCAAAATCTCCACTTATACAGTAATAATTATCACATGGATACTTTACTCCAGGTTTTAATTAACTAAAACTTTATCTAAGCTGTGATTTGATTGGCCAAACTTTAATCTAAGCTGTGATTTGATTGGCTGAAACTTACCTAAAGTGTTATTTAATTGGCTACATAATTTTCACAGCCATATATTAAGAAGAATTGAGTTTAATGAAACATACATATGAAATAATTTGGCCTCAATACTTCCACTAGAATATAACTTTAACAAAATAATGACAGCTGTAAATGATATATCGCCAAACACGATTTATTCATAGGGCAAGAACGGAAAAATACTCATCATAATGCAATAATTCATAAACCTTGCAGTACATATATAGCCCTGTAAGCATTTAGAATTATTTCAAAGTGAAATTGATACAGTAATAATACAGTTTATAATGCAAATTGTGCTCATACAGAGACCCTTGTTACAAGTTTATCAAATATTTATGACAACATTATTGCATCATGAAGTAAAATTTAATTACAGTAAAACCTCAATAATAAGACCACCCTTGTGACTCTTGAAATCTGGTCTTCTTATTGAGGAGGTCTTAATATTGAGGTTAAATTAAGAGCAAAACAGTGAAAATGGAATTGACAATTGTGTTTTTAATTGCAAGGTGGTCTTATTATTGAGGTGGTCTTTAAGTGAGGTTTTACTGTACATGGAATTGTTACGTGTGTAAATAACGCAGGTGAAACTTCTAATGAATGAAGTTTGCAGGTACATCACACTCAATGTGGGGCTCAAACTCACGACTTACCAGGGGTTAGACACAATACCACAGGACCACTCAGCCTCCTTATTATCATTTGGAATACAAAATCACCTTGAAACAATCCAGAGGACATTTAACTGCTGCCTACTAAGTGAAGCAACGACCAAGTGAACACTTGTATTTTTTTTGTAATTGGGTCAAGGTAATATTTATTAGTGACCTAATTCCAGCTATTAGGGAGGAGGTGGGCCCCAGATGGACACCAGGGTAAAACTTCTGACCTTCCATGAGCTAGCTTGGTAGCTTCCTCACATAACATCCCCAGTGAGATTCAAACTCACAGTGGTGAGGGACTGGTGATGTCATGTTACCTTAGCCACAACCACTCTGATTGATGGGGACCCATTTAGGCTTACCCCATGATTACCTTGCATAAACTGAAGTCAAATTAAAACAATTTTAGACTTGACAATAAAACGTTTCAGGTAGTTGCAGTATGTTACAAGATAACATCCTTTTCAACCTTGCTTTAAAATGTCTTAAATAGCTTCAACCCACTGACACAACTACGATATTTACATTCATGATTTTTCACGGTAACCAGATAAAACGTTGATTAAGTACAACAAAGTAAAATGTTTATATTTACACAGAAGGCATAAATCAGATAAAAGTACAGCTGCATACAGTATACTGACAACATCTGCAGATCATTTTTTTCTGGTTTAGATGTTATCAGATCTGTGCTTCTATAAGTAAAGGCAATGTGCTTTATTGTAGGAAACAGGCACAGAGACAAGACATGCAAGCATGTATAGATATCTGAGGGTATATGATAACATCATCTTGCAACATCACTGTCCTAGCATCACTATCTGTGATGTGAGTGACGATTGATTGATATGAATTAATAACTGATAATTGTCCCCCTTTATTGATAATTCTATCAGGTAAAAAGAAGAGTGAGATTACCCAATGTTACCCAACCTAGGCTCGTTCCTACAACAAAATCTTGTGTTCTTAACATAGAGATATAATTATATCAGCTCTGACATACAATTACTCTCTTTGTTAGTAAAGATACTAAATTTAACGGGCAGAGTTACCACCCTTTATATTATAAATAGCATATTCTTTTTTCAAATCACTACATCACCCAGAGAATGCGAATACTATAAAAGGCTGATACAATGTTTGCTAAAGGCAGTAATGATCAAGGAAACAAACGTATCTTGACAGCAGTCATTACAAAACATTAGAAGAGGTTAAGGTTAGGGGCTAGGGGCTAAGTTTGATATTTACGTTTCCTCATAACCTTCCAATTAAAGAGTTCTGAAGAGTAATCTGCTGAAGGTTACTGCCTTCAGAAGGTCATGCTTTCGTTACATCCATACTGCCTTTAGCGCTAACCAATTAGATGACAGAGCCTATAAATTTTAGTTCAAAAAATTTAAAACTTATAATTAGCTTACACACCTGAACACATACCTTAATTACTGACAATTCTTGACATTGTCCAGGTGTACACGTGAAAGAAACAAAGGCCAGCTGTATCCAGTAATATCCAGACTGACATTATTAATATACAACTTGATATATACAACTTGACTGGATTACAGAGGAAATATACTGTACCATGCTGATGTAATATTAACCAGTTCTGTGTTTACACTGAAGGAACCATAATTGTCAATCAATTAACCGGGATTCCGAGCAACCAATGAATTATGAGAAGACACATGCTTAAGTTTACGAGTCATACAGATCGTGACCAATTATTCCAGTAAACATCCTGCTTGCAGATGTATGTCAGTATTAAAAACAGTAATACAGTATTGGTATCAGAACTTGAGATGATTTCGAAATTCCTATCCTATTCACAGCAAAATATTCTATCAAAGCACTGTAAGCTACAATGATATGTTGGATGCAAAAAGAGTACTTTAATTTTTGAAACATAAGAGAAGTTATAATAAAATTGTGAGCGCAACAAGGGGCCATAACTCTGTAACATGTAGTAAAATGGCAAGCAGAGTGTAAAGGCGCCATGACCTTTCTGTTGAAGCAGGCTGATACAATTAAACACCTGCAGGACCTCTTGCGTTCAAAGAAATGTCAGTGCAGGGGCCTCACTCTACATTGGGGGAAGGGGGTTTCAGTCCTTGGTAGGGGGAATTTCAAGCAAATGGGGGGAATTTTTGACATCATTCCAGTCAAGGTCAAATCCATGTTTAGACATACAATAATCTTCAAACAGTTGCACGCATCAGTAAACAAAACATGAAAATGCATCAGATATTGTGTCTGCTTGTCAGAAAATCATAAAATCATAAAATAGTACATGTATTTTCCAGTTTTATTTGGCTCTGAGGGGGGAATTAGAATGGGGGGGAAAGGCACTATTTTGTGCGAGAATGAGGCCGATATTCAGCCCCAGTAACGGAGGAATATTGATTCAAGGGCCCTGCAGTGTCAAACTGAAACTTAGTTGTTCTTGTTAGCAGTACTAAAAGTTCTCAAGGAACATTCACACCATAACCTCATGAAAGCAGTCTAGACATATACCAACCACATTGGTACAAAGACTGTAACAGTGACTTCTTAACTAGACATAAAACAACTACACTCCACTGTGAATGACCTTGTACCTAAATAAATATATCTATCGATTGCTTGATCCATGCACCATATCAAAATCTCCTAAATCAAGATAAAACTTACACATTAAAGGTACAAGTTGTCAAGATAAGTAGTTTGAATACAGTTAAAGTGTTTAATGATGAATCACTCACAGAATCAAGCCCTGTTATCAACCAAGAGTTCAGGTAACTTCAAAGCTGCCATCCTGACGACCAAGGACAGTAAACACTGTGTGTCTGTTTTTCACTCATACAACATCAGACACATTATTAAATTCCTAAGAATTGTTGATAATGTATTCTTGCATGTCATGTTTACTACCGTAACCAAATTCAAACAATTGTTATTTCAGAGGATTTGTAAACTGATGGTTTCTTCATGAGCTGTTTCACATTCAATCTCAAATTTAACTATTTCAAGGGCCCAAATGTGTTGAAAACTGACTTTGGGTACCAGTCTTAGAATGCAGCCTTGCTATTTGTCAATTAAAAATCAATCAATGTTGCCATTGGTCAATTTAAAATCAACCAATGTTGCCATTGGTCAATTTAAAATCAACCAATGTTGTCATTGGTCAATATAAAATCAACCAATAGCAAGGCAGCATTCTGAAACAAGTCTCAAGTTTTACTGCTATATTAATATAAATTCACCGCTTTGTACTGATCTGCGAGATGAAGTTGAGTTCTGATAAAAGAACAAACATCATAATGACATAACGTATTGTGAATTCATAATAACTTTCTGTTCATCATATCTGATACAACGTGAACAAGGTTGCTGATGTAAAAACCTGTGAAATCGTATTAATCAGTGAATGATTGTGCAGCAAAACCGTAGAAATAAAATAAACAATCATAGATAAGAAATGATTTAATGATCAGTTGAATGTGTAATGACTTGATTATTGACCCTAGGGTAGAGGGATAGACAAGAATCTTAAGTTTCTAGATAATTCTAGATACTAACCAAGGGTAGATAATGAGCAATTAACCTTCATATGCTAAAAATAGAATGTACTTAAGTTCAAATGTTGAACCTCCCATGTTTCTTAAAAAGAAAAATTAAACATAGGAGGTTGCGTAGATGTCTCAATATAATCAGTAACAGAGTCAATGCAACACAATTAAGGGCTAAAACGCGTCAATAACAAGTTTAGACACAAAGTAATATATGGGCTATCTAACTTATCAATAATGTAATAAGTCTACCTTGCACAGGCAGTCTGGCCATATGGCCAGTGTCCAGAGATTCTGAGTTGAACCAGAATCAGTTTATGAATTATGGTATATAACTATATTCTACGTATGTATGTCCGATGTATCGAAGAAAGAATCCCACATGTTACTAATTCCATCATATAACTGGCTCTAGTCAAGACAATATTATGTTAAGTACAAATTATCATTTACAATGCATTACATAAATGTCAAGCTAACGTATTACAGTAATAGTTTGTTAACAAATTGCTATCCAATAATCGGAAGAAACAGTATAACAGACAGAACAATACATTGATTTGTTCACGGAATTACCTCCCTTTATAATACGTTCTCATGGTTTCTAACTTTTATCAGTTATCTCCCTTTGTTAAATTATAGCTTCATGTTTTTTTTAATTTAAACATTGTGACACATGGTAACTACAATATTTCTAACTAGATTTCTACCAAATGCTTTTTTTAAATGTCTTGCATAATTGTCCCCCACCCCCCCCCCCCTTAGTCCATTTGCACCCAATTGTCTGACATTCAAATAAAATAAAGACAAATATAGAACAGAACATATACAACGCATCATAGCTCCATATGTATCCTAGAAAGGAGTTTTCCATGAGTTTATTAGTAATTTCTTCCATATGAAGAACTGCATGAACAAAAAATTATTAGTAAAATCACTCACACGTTCTGAAATTATCTCCCTTAATCAGAATTAACAAACCTTATCTCGAATACAGGAAAGAATTGTCAACACAGAATGAAAGTTTGACCAGTAACAGGTAGACACATATCACATGATAAACAAAGGTTAATATTTGAATATTACCCTAAGCCTACATGACCTATCAGCAATATTGCATGAATGGACTAGATAATAAATTATGACAAACAGTTTTTTGGGCCAATTTGCAAAATAATGCAAATAATCTGCATACTGAATCATGCAAACACTTATGAGCCTTAATTGGATGATAACAATTATCGGGAACATTCCAGTGTTTACACTCCCACCAGGTTCACTAAATTGTTACAATTGATAACAAAATCTCCCAAATCAATAAGTCAATAAACATTCACTATTTTACCCACAATTCATAATAATCTGTCATTTCTAGTCCAAATATTGAGATATTCAACACTAACACCATGATCGTTTCACATTAAAAACAATTACATCAGTTATTCTTAGCTGGAAAATATCAAAACAGAAAGTCACAAAGTGAGATGATATTTGTAGGACAGTAGCATTTCAAGATCACTCCTGAATCACATAGGGATATGATTTACGCTCTAAACTTCCAAAAAAATTAAGAAACGACAGATGTGAGCAATTAATCATACATGACAGGATACAGCATTTTGCATCAGTATATAATCACCGATATAGAGTCACACAAACAGGCATGATACACAACCACAGCACATTAAATGAACTTTTTCCTCTCACATCAAGCACCTAAACCACTTGAAAACATACAAATTATTACCAACAATAATATTCTGAAAACTTAGACAAATGAACAGTGCTACAGTGTGGCCGGTAGGAGCCAGGTGCTGGCTGAAGCTGCCGGTTCAAATGGCAGTCAGGCAGGTTTAAATCTGCAAAGGTTGAATATTTTTTATCCCGCCCCCCCCTAGCTGGCCTGTTACTTTTCTGTTTGGGCAGGTTCAAACAAAACTAATTGACATCACTGACTCTGACAAGACATTGACTCTAGCAAGACACTGACTCTGACAAGACACTGACTCTAACAAGACACTGACTCTGACAAGACACTGACTCTAACAAGACACTGACTCTGACAAGACACTGACTCTAACAAGACACTGACTCTGACAAGACACTGACTCTGACAAGACACTGACTCTGACAAGACACTGACTCTAACAAGACACTGACTCTAACAAGACACTGACTCTAACAAGACACTGACTCTGACAAATCACTGACTCTAACAAGACACTGACTCTAACAAGACACTAACAAGACACTGACTCTGACAAGACACTGACTCTAACAAGACACTGACTCTGACAAGACACTAACAAGACACTGACTCTAACAAGACACTGACTCTGACAAGACACTGACTCTGACAAGACACTGACTCTGTCAAGACACTGACTCTGACAAGACACTGTCTCTGACAAGACACTGACTCTGACAAGACACTGACAAGACACTGACAAGACATTGACTCTGACAAGACACTGACTCTGACAAGACACTGACTCTAACAAGACACTGACTCTAACAAGACACTGACTCTGACAAGACACTGACTCTGACAAGACACTGACAAGACACTGACTCTAACAAGACACTGACTCTAACAAGACACTGACTCTAACAGGACACTGACTCTGACAAGACACAGACTCTAACAAGACACTGACTCTGGCAAGACACTGACTCTGACAAGACACTGACTCTGACAAGACACAGACTCTAACAAGACACTGACTCTAACAAGACACTGACTCTGACAAGACACTGACTTTACTCGAAAATATAATTGAAATACACTAAAACCTTTGTTCAAGACAACCTCTAAATAATGACCATTTAGAAATAAGATCATATTTTTATGGACTTCTTTCTTATGTTTCTTTCATCATTAAAATAACATAATAATCAGACCACCTTACAACTAAGAGACCGACTGTCCTCATAATCAAGGGTGGTCTTATTGAGGTTTCACTACATTTAAATAAATATTTATTATACAATACCCTCTGTACAAGCATCTTTCCTTAATTCAGGTATCTGAGCTGTTTTATCTATATAACACATAAAAATACAGTAAAACCGCACTTAAAGCCACCTCAATATTGAAGACCACCTCAAAATTAAGAAGAATATTTCCAAGTGGATTTTCAGTTTTGCTCTTTATTCAACCTAAATATGAAGACCACCTTATTAAATATACCAGTTTTTAAGGGTCAAACGGGTGAAGACCACTGTATCGAGGTTTAAGTGTACCCGAGTATTCCTGAGCATGTTTCATTGAACGAACAATTTGAGGTCAAACAACAATTCACAGACAAAATATCTCACACTGAGAAAGTATTCTAAATAAAACACCTGATCACAGTACAGGCAATATGATCCTATCACCTCCACAGGAACCAGTCAAGTTACCTCAGTACAGGCGATATAAACCTATCACCTCCACAGCAACCAGTCTAGTTACCTGCGGAAACTGATAAGCCACATTACCTGTAAAATCAGCATTTATAGATCATTTAAACATTACATCGATATTAAATAGAGTCTGTAATTGTTGCCTAGCTTGAATGATTTCTATCAAAAGTGTAGAACATAATTCTCCAGTATAAACAATGGAACGGTGTTCCTTTGCAATTGATGCCACGTACAGAGTATAATAGAAGTGATTTATGTGTTGTATTTTTATGATATAATCCATTAATGCATTTGACAGGTTTGTATTTGCATTTGATAGACAGTATTTCTCGCAAAATAATGATTTGTGGCAAAAAAAATAATGAAGGTAAAAGCTTGTGCAATGACAAACCATGATGATGCCCCTTGTTCACAAAGAACCAACGGATCTGGGTCAAGTTGATCCAGAAAACTTGAAGCAATTGAACATTTTTTCCAGTACTTCTCATAAACTATCACAAAAAAATACCTAAAAACCATAAAACTATAACAATGTGAAAAATACAAAAACTTCACCATATGGTGGAGAAATTAATTTATAATACTTACGACTGAAACTGATAAGTTTTCCAGAATCGGTCTAAAATCATTATTTTCCTGCTTTTTCTTACAAAGCATAAAATCGGAATTTAATGTCTGGATAGTTTTGCAAAATGTTCATATCTGTCATAATATGTAAACAGAGTTATCTTACCATAACAATTTTTACAAAGTTTGAAAGAAACTACATGAATTTTATTAGATATTGATCCCTGGAATCCTGAAACCCGACTCTTTGAGAAGACGGGGCCAGAAGATTCTTAAAGGACATTTGTTCTTACTTATACAGTGCAACCTCTCCATAGCAACACTCTGAGAGATACAAATGTTGGCTGTTGTTGAAAGGTTGTCATTTTAAAGAGGTTAAATTGATAAAATACTATTAATACTGAAGAGAGGTAAATGTTGCTCATAAGAGGTTCAATTGATAGTAAATTCTTTCTACATGAAAAATTGATACAGTTGTTGAAGAGAGGTTGTTGCTCAAGAGAGGTTCAATTGATAGTAATCCAGGAAAAATTGATACAGTTGTTGAAGAGAGGTTGTTGCTCAAGAGAGGTTCAATTGATAGTAATCCAGGAAAAATTGATACAGTAGTTGAAGAGAGGTTGTTGCTCAAGAGAGGTTCAATTGATAGTAATCCAGGAAAAATTGATACAGTTGTTGAAGAGAGGTTGTTGCTCAAGAGAGGTTCAATTGATAGTAATCCAGGAAAAATTGATACAGTTGTTGAAGAGAGGTTGTTGCTCAAGAGAGGTTCAATTGATAGTAATCCAGGAAAAATTGATACAGTAGTTGAAGAGAGGTTGTTGCTCAAGAGAGGTTCAATTGATAGTAATCCAGGAAAAATTGATACAGTTGTTGAAGAGAGGTTGTTGCTCAAGAGAGGACGGCTATGTAATAGTTCCCTTGTACATATAGTTATATTTTAATACTTAAATATTAATCAATAGTAACCATGATGGCAATTTCTGCATACTTTATAAATCCACATTAATAGTTCAATTCAATAAAAAACTACATGTAATTAACTTAAATAATTTTATAAAATTATTTTACTCCAATACCACATAATAATGCCACAATTTCCTAAAAACAAGTAAAATAAAAAAAATTGCAAATAATTACAGAAAAGATTGAAATCCCACACACAGCAATTTGGGTAAAATCCAATGTTTTATCATCAACTGTAAGTCCACATACTTCACATCAAACAAATCTGCACACGTTTAAAACTGCATATCTCCACTACACCACACCACCATGCTTGTACACTTACATCACCTTAACATCCACTTCACAATCTGAGCAATAAAGAATTTAAGGACTGAATCAAGTTCCAAAGATATAGAAGTTAAAAGGCGCACATAACAATGTTTTATCACTAAGTTCGATATAAACCACCGTGTTCTAATGACCTTAAGTGTATAAAATGACTTATCAGTGATCACATGAGGCAATATGCAAACATATAACCCTGATTTACATTTTTCCTTGCATTTTAAAACTTTCATATAAAACTAAACACTTATTGTGCTCTGTGATTAATGCTGGATGTTATACCAATTCATGTCCCATAACATCTCCCGTAACATCGACACAATACAAGATATATCCAGGTACAGAAGTACTAGTAGCCGTAATCCTTACAAACTGGAGTAAGATAACGCAGTCGGCACTCGGGTAGTGGTGTAACATTACAGTAAATGTAGAGTATACAAAAAAGCATGCAGTGATATTGTTATCATTTGTGAAAAAGGCGGTAACAGGGCTAGCTTGACCTAGCTACTTAATAGTAAGGGGACACAGTGACCTGTTTCCTGTACATAATACATGTCAAAGGAGATAAAAAGGGGGTCCTCCTATATTTAAATCGGATTGTAGGGGCTCAGTAGGGAGAAAATTAATACTGTTTATTTAAACGTTCTCAAGTATAGAATAGATAGAATCTGACATGTGAGCGGTGACCTTTCAATTGAATCCATTTTGAAGGCAGGAAATAGGTACACCATAAACAATCTTTGAAGCATTAATAAATTCAAGGACATGCTTATAATCAGTGATGTAGTGGAGTGGGTCCAGTAGCTGACAGGAGACAGTGTGTATGGTATACAGACATGGTATGGTATGGGTTCGAGCATCACAAACACTTTTTACAACATACATTTGTATATTAATTTTTTGAATTTTTGGTAGTTTTACTACAGTAATATCTCAATAATAAGACCACTCTTGGGACCCTTGACACATGTTCTTAATATAAGGTTGAATAAGAAGCAAAACAGTGAAAATGGACTTATTATTGAGGTGGTGTTTCAGTGAGGTTTTACTGTATTTCAAATTGATCAGATTGTTTATATACACTGATTGTTTAATAAACTATAAGAAGCTTCATTTAATGCTTATTAATTAAGATGTATGTATATATTCATTCTTAAATATTTAAAATCAGATCAGATTAAATTCATTCCCTAACAATTCTGTTTTTGGTGCTGCCTTACTCTATATAATGGTTTAAGAATATGATCATAAATTGTAAGATTTAAACCAGATTTGTTTAAAAGTTCTTCAGGAAATATTTTGTTTATACGAGGTCACTTTAAGAATTACTGAAAGAAGAATAATGACAAACTAATTGGTTATTGATTGAAGTAAACAAAAACAGAAGATAAAATGTACCTAAGTCAAGGATTTCCTCACAAACAACATTCCCTTGTTTCCATGAATCACACAACGCAATTAATTCATTACAGAGCAGTTGGCATGATGTTACGTGAATAGATAGGTTAACAGTTGAGTAGGTTCATTACAGAGCAGTTGGCATGATGTTACATGAATAGATAGGTTAACAGTTGAGTAGGTTCATTACAGAGCAGTTGGCATGATGTTACATGAATAGATAGGTTAACAGTTGAGTAGGTTCATTACAGAGCAGTTGGCATGATGTTACATGAATAGATAGGTTAACAGTTGAGTAGGAAGTTGGCATGATGTTACGTGAATAGATAGGTTAACAGTTGAGTAGGAAGTTAAACATTATTGATAAGCTTCATAGCGTAAAAGAAAATTACAAATGAACTTCTTGGAAATGTTTTTTGCGGTTTAAATGTATAGATTGCATCCGGAGCAATAATGCTACACTACAAAACACTGGATACTAATATAGCGACATCTTGGTAATAACTGGTAGACCATAATATCGCCAAATAATTCCAATAAAATTGCGTCATTGGGTAGTTATTATGTCTACCAATGGCATTCACATTTTTACTTATTACGTAATAATAGAAACATCAGGTGGCCTGTATCCGAGATACCCCTGCAGAAATTATTTTAATGTATTTTCAAGTCCTAATAATTCCTTAGAATTCTTAGCAATTACCAATGTTTTCTCATTTAGAGAAAATTGGAATTCTTTGAAATAGAAGGTCCTAACAAATACTAAAAAATCCTAAGATTTCTTTGGATATCTAAGTTGGAAAAGAACAGAAAAGATTGGAATATTAATCCAAATATATCCTAACTTTTATGGATTGGAAAAGTTATTACTATATAGGAATTTAAATATTCCTCCGAAAAATGAAAATCCATACATTTGGATTAGTTAGGAATTTAGCATCATGACATTGAGCAAATTGGATATCTTATTACAAGTTAGGAATTTAACGGTTTAACATTCTTTAAATTTGAGAAGTAAGACCAGTGTGAACAAATACTAAGTTGTTTCTTTAGTCTATTAATTTTTATTTGCAAAACTCTTAATTTCAATTGGCCTGAAATTAATGCAAAAGCCTTAAGATGAATGAGAATGCTGTAACGTATATATATAAAAATCGAATCGAAAAAATCGAAATCAAAGGAAATAAAATTGAATTGAATCGGTTGACAGTTGAATCATTGAAGCTTTAATGGTCATATGTATCTAAACACAGCTAGAAACGTCAGGTCACTGACCATTACTGTACCATGTTTTGACCATAGTCTGACCATAACTTATCCATGGTTTTTTTCTGTAGGGAAATGTTCTTTACCAACAGTGGTGTCAACAGAAAAGTGGAATCAAATAACTCATCCATGGACTTGTCAGTGGAAGACCTGGGTTGTTATATGCTTTTTAAAAAATGAATTCATACTCAATTCTGTTCGTTCAGTCGTAGATTCGCCCCTAACCCCCATAAAAACACATCGGATTTATACTGATTTGAAAATTGATCTCTCAGGGCTCTGAAACTGGATTTCCCGATTAATTGAGAATGTTGACACCTCTGTACCAATAAGTAGTATAACAGACAGCCATGTAAACAAATTTGGTTGACAATCCACAAAATCTACACTTTTATACAGAGAAAGATAGTTGGTAAAGTCTGCCTGGGTGTAATTTAAGACAACAAGTCATTTATGTTGTGATGAAATTGTTCTTAACTACTTAAAGTCTTGACAGTCAGGTAGATATTTTGGTTACAGAAATATGAATCCATTATTAGGATATCAGAACACATTTAATACATTGTTCAAAATAAAAATTATGTGCGTTTTAAAAAATATTTATTGTATTTTGGAGGATAGTGCATGACACAGAAGATGCCCCAGTTCCAGAAGCACCCCTGCTTCTTTTACATGCCCGATGTAAAGCATCGTACACAGGACCTCTGTTTATCAAAGTCTCATCAGAAAGACTGCAAGAGGTCACCATATTTCATACGCTAATCCCGATAATACTAGTTCAGTACAAAAAACTTCATTTCCTCAGCTTCTGATGTCAACAAACTGTGTGTGGGTAGTGATATAGTTTTATACCGCAATATTTATTTCAAAAGTATTGCCCTTACAGACAATCTGGTCTCCTTTTTTTCATCCTTATTAAAATTTGACAACATTGCACCTAATTGATGAACGAATGTTTGTTTTCTCACTAGATCGATCCATCAATCCTATTTAGATACAGATGTAAGCACTGCCCCAATATCGATTGTAGATAGTGATATCATGTGACAAAACTTTGGTGATAAAAAGGGTATACAGGGTGTTAAAAAAGTTTGTTCACAACATTTGAATTTTGATATTTTTCTAATACCCTTTCCATCTATGTCGCTATGGTTCAATAGTTTGCTTCTCAGAGTTTTTAATAAAACATTCATGAAAAAGGAGTATCTTTCATTACCTGAAATAGAGCAATTGTACACAACATTATTCTCATTTCATCAGAACTCAAACCTTGAGAACAAACTTTTTTAACACCCTGTATATACATAAACTATATACAATAGAAGGGATAAAGGAGGGGAGATAACTCATGAAAATCTTCTGCAGAATTATCACTGAAGTGTAATCTAGGAGTGGAAGATTATTTGAATTGATCCATCCCCCCCCCCCCATAATACATGAGTTACAATTATACAGCACAGTCCATTCATTGTCATTGATACCAGACTAACAGTGCATGTGTATGTAAAATACTGTTTATCTTGTTTTGATGTAAATAAATCAATTTGATCAGCAAACATAAGTGTCAAATAACAGTCATCAGATAGATATCTTGATTATAGAAATATGAATCCATTAATAGGATATAAAACACATTTAATACATTGTTCATATGTGTGCGTTTTAGCAAATATTTATCATCGCCATCGGTTTCCCATACGGGCAACGCCTCCAGAAGAATGTTTTGGAGGATAATGCATGACACAGAAGATCCCCGAGTTCCAGATGCACCCTGGTTCTTTTACGTGCCTGATGTTAAATATTGTACACCGGACCTCTGTTTTTCAAAGTCTCATCTAAATGATTGTTAGTACTGTTAGTATTGGAGCGGCAGATCAAACCTGTGACCCCTGGATAACTAGTCCAGCACGTTACCACTGAACCGTGGATCTGCTATTATGCTGTAAACCAATTGAAAAATATGAAGTTTTGGAGAGTGAATTACAGATTTTTTGTAGTTTTCAAAAAAAAAAAATGTTTAAAGAATTTTCCAAAAATTGAAGTATATTACAGGTTTGAAAGTTTTCACTTAGAGGCCTGAATGTTCCCCATTACAAGACAGAACAATATTTCCTTCCTTGTTAACACTTGATTTCTCCCATATTTTAGCCGGACTGAATGAAGTTTTACCAGACAAGTCAGACATATTTGGTAACTTCATGAGTCAGCAGTTTATAGGTTTCCAAAGCATCACAAAAAACTCAAAGAATATAAATGACAATTCAAACGGAACATTCTACAATATGACAAAAGTTTGTGGTTACAAAGTCCCATCTACAATTATTCTCTACAGTCACAATGTTGCCGTAATTAAGAAATCAGCCGATCTTTCGCCATTTCTGCAGTTGACAATGTAACAATTTCATGACAATTGCTGAGCAACCTTGATCTATTTTTAGCATCAGGTCTTCAAGTTGAATCATTTCCTCATTTTAAAAGTCACAGATAAAAACAAGAGGAAAAAACTTTGAAGTCCATTAGCAAAAGCATGAGTTGAGAAGATTCCGCGTAATAGAAAACACGCGAATCAAGCTCATAACAAAATAATGCGACAATCATATCCAACAGGCACAGACAGAAAAGTATTCAACGGCAATAAATAAACGATATTTGCACAGTGTGGAATTACCCTCAAACAGTTAAAACCTGCAAAGAAAATACCACGGAAGACAGACAGGTGACAATAAACTCATTATACTGCAATGAATATGGAAAATGTCAATGATTAAAGATTAAATTATTGAACTAAATGTTGGACAAAAACACTCAAGGTCAACATGTCCTTAATAGCAGACATGATTAATGTACTATACTTTATACATAGCCTTCAATTTGATCAAATCTATGGATTCAAATACAGCTCCCTTTGTCAGGCTCAAACAGTTGAATAGAGATTTTCAGAATGAATAATTGTGTACAAAATGATCGTTCATTACTCCTAGTTTTTACAAGCACTTTTTCAGACTGGCAACATTCCAAAAGTAAACTTTATCGGAATGAGTCAAATCTGTCATCAATAATTTTCTCCAAAGAAATTTGGACAATCATGAAAATGTTTTCAAAAATATCCTTTCACTCATACGATTTCATTTCACGACAAAATAATAATAATAAGGCTATCCTTAAAAAAAGTGTTTGTTTGCGGTTACGCCACCTGGAATTTTAACAGTGGGTACGTAGGTAGGGTTTTTGGTTTAGGTAATGGCTAAAGGACCGAAAAAAAATTTCATCAATGAACCTGAAAAAATAAATTGAGTCACATCATTTTATATGAGTCGGTCGCGTAACTGCAAACAAACAATTTTTTAAGGCTGGCCTAATGCTAATAATAATAATAAATCTTTATTTAAGGATGAAAACACCAAATAAGCCAGAGGTTTATCTAACTTGGTGTCATCTATATAACACATGTATAAATATTACAATTCCATAATTATTATTTTATTATTATAAATATCATATTAACTGAATATATACTAAGATGGGCCTTTAAGCGTATACACAATTTTAAGTTTTGTTTTAACATACAACATTGACCAACACAATCAAGTGGTGAGGCGCCTCATCAATTTATGACCGGTCATCTAGTGAACCAACGATACTGGTATATTAATTGCTTAATTATAATGTTTAATGACCAATTGTGTACATGAACATTTGAACTGAAAGAAGAATTAACATTTTCTTTATAATAATGTCACATAGGTATATACAAGTGTATTTTACCAGAATCAGAGACAAACTTAAAATTCTGAAACCAGTCTCAAAACTCAAAAGCATTTGATTGGTTGGTTCTCAACTCAACTTAAAATGGATCAATGGGAATCCTGGTCAAAATTCCAGGTTGATTTCCATTATTACGTTACAGTTTATAACTAATTTACTTCACATAAATTGTGAAACAAGTTCTTACAACTTTAATTGCTCAGTCTTAATCCTAACCATGGCACTTCCTGTGTTACTAACCAATAATCAGGCAAAATTCAGGCATTGCGAAGTTTGCGGTTCAACCTGTGACCCAAGGTGGGATTCGAACTTAAGACCTTCTGATCAGATCGGGAGTCTGGTGTTAAGGTCCCCTCAACTGCAATACCTTCCTTCATATCACACTTGGAGCAGACAAACAGCTCACGTACATACCATATATAGGAAACAGAACATGTTGTCAGTTGTTACAAACAGAGAGACATGTTTAACCACATTTTCCAAGGACATTATACAAAAATGAACAAAATAAATGTTGTCACACAAACTTCACTCAATACAGTAATGTATACCTACATAGACGGCCTGATCATGTACAGACTGAGAAAGGTCTCTATAGCATGACTGAACATTCACAGAAAATATTATAATAGAACCATTCAAGTTTCGGAGTAATATACACTTCAAAGTGATGAAAGGAAAACAAGTATACTGTTCTCTATTATATGAGGATTCGACTAGAAATTGGCTTTCACATAAAAAATTGAATGAAAACAACTGTATTTTTAATAATCAAAAGTCAATCATCAAATTTTCTTAGACAATTCCTGGTATATCTGTATTGCTGCAGTATATAACCAAATTTTCCATGACATTATTTTCTGCTTTATAAATAATTTTTAAAAAATTATTCAAGCTTAGTATTTGTTGTATTTTGTGGATATATTTTGATGTTTGAAGCGTAATTTCGGCCCCGGAGAGATCAGGTCAAAAAGTGTTAAGATTCCTTGCCCTATATACACATATACTTTAGAAGGGATAAAGGGAGAGAACTCTAGATGAGATAAAGGGAGAGAACTCATGACAAGCTTCTGCACAGCAAACTCTAATTATATTAAAAAAATACAGTCATGAAAACCTAATATTAAGTCAAAAACAAACTGAAATAAAACATAATTTTCAGCTTATTACTTTCTAGTCACGTACATCCAATATTTATCAACTATGAGACAAAAACTGAGATAAAGATTGACAAATGTTAGTTCTAGTGTATGCATGTTTATTGTTGCCAGACATGTGAAGCATTTAAAGTGAAATACAAGTGTTCAAGTAAGACCAATATCTCCAGTCATAGTTTCAGTGAATGAAGCAATGCATTGTGGTAATTGCTTTAGGTGTATCTCGACACCCCTTGACAATTCTGCTGTTTTTTTATCAGACCAAATCAATGCAGTAAAACCTCACTTAAAGATCACCTCAATAATAAGACCACCTCAATAATAAGACCACCTCAATAATAAGACCACCTCAATAATAAGACCACCTCAATAATAAGACCACCCCAATAATAATACCACCTCAATAATAAGACCACCTCAATAATAAGACCACCTCAATAATAATACCACCTCAATAATAAGACCACCTCAATAATAAGACCACCCCAATAATAAGACCACCTCAATAATAAGACCACCTCAATAATAAGACCACCTCAATAATAAGACCACCTCAATAATAAGATCACCTCAATAATAAGACCACCTCAATAATAAGATCACCTCAATAATAAGACCACCTCAATAATAAGACCACCTCAATAATAAGACCACCTCAATAATAAGACCACCTCAATAATAAGACCACCTCAATAATAAGACCACCTCAAAATTAAGAACACAATTTTCAAGTCCATTTTCAAGTCTGTTTTACTCTTTATTCAACCTTGATATTAAGACCAACCCAATAAGAAGACCAGTTTTCAAGGGTCCCAAAGATCGTCGTTTTATCGAGGTTTTACTTTACTTTCATATAATTATAGCCAGGATGTGTAGTAAACAAAAATGTTTCGTAAAAAGTTACAACATTCTTACTTATTTTACTGAGGCGTAATATATCACAGTATATCACTTTGATGAACATAACAATTTCTTCAATATATCATCACAAAAAAAGTTAATATACAAACCTCCAATCAATCACAGGTAGTTTATGCTAACTTTTCAACAATTAAAATCCAATTAAGCATTTATTTTATAACCAAATTTCACCTAGAAAAATTCAAACTAATTAATCAAATGTAAATAATTCTCAACAAAACACAAAATTGTTTTTTTTGCTTTTTGAAATAGACACAACCCAGAAATATTAAATTTACAATACCTACAAGTCTGTTTTACCCAATTGTTTAGCGATGGGAACTTTAGAGTTCTAGTCAGAAATCAAACAAAAATCTGTAGCATTTTACTTCATTCAATAAAATACAAACTAATGTTGAATAAAAATGACTTCCTTTAAATTACAATATGACTGTATATATATGTCCCCTTAATGTAGAAAGGGAGATTAAATCTTACGGATACATATCTCATTAAAGATATATTGTATCGTCACTTGCTCACATCTCAAAGGGAGACAATTTGTAAGTTTCCATCTGGTCTCTATACACGCCCAATGTTTTACCACATTTTAAAGGTGAAAACACGCCCACCTGGTTAGCTCAGATGGTAGAGCGCTTCACTGCTAATCTAGGGGTCGTAGATTCAAAACCCCGGCGAGGTGTTCTTCCATGACAATTTGACTGAAGATAATGCATCCAAAGTCAATTATCCTCCATAAAAAACAAGTAAAAACAAGAGATGTTTGTAAAACATGCCCTCTCATGGTTTTTTTTCAAGAGTTATATTTTGTACAATTGCATAAGCAAGTTCAAAGTATGCTGCACAAATATACATGCTGGAAATGTTTTGTGGTAAAAATGGTAAAAAAAGGGTTTTGTGGATGCATAGTTTGAATAGTGCCATATTGGAAACAGTAACAACAGGTTGTTTGTTAACTGTAGGTTATGAAAGAGCAATGTGTTTTAAATACAATTGGCCTATGACCTTCGTCCTTCACCCCTAATGACCCCAAAATCATTTGGGTTCCTCTTCTACCAAAGATGAATGCGTGGACTAAGTTTGAGGATGATAGGTCAAGGGGTTCTCCAGTTATTGATCGGAAACGGTTTATGTACAATTGACCCCTGTGACCTTGACCTTCGAGCCTGTGACCCCAAAATCAAAAGGATTCCTCTGCTACCCAAGATGAATGTGGGGACCAAAGATGATAGGTCAAGGGGTTCTTGAGTTATTGATCAGAAATGAAGGTTATGGACCAACAGACCGACGGATGGACTGACAAACGGACGGACGAACCAACCGACCGACATGTGCAAACCAATATGCCCTCTCTTCTTCGAAGGGGGGCATAAAAACAAAAAAGAATATAATTCGGACAGTAAAACAATATTATCTCGTCTGTAGCCAGAAGAGAGTGCATATTCAGAGTTCAGTATTTGGTAATATTGATTTCAGCGATTTGAACATGATCTATATTCAAGCAAGCTTCATCATCATGAGAGGATGATTTACCAAGGGTTTTCTGGAAGAATAAAAAACGGTACAGTAACTACTCCCTATTGTGAACGCAAGAAACGACCGGTAATCATAAAGCAAGCCTAATACAATTCTGTGTCTGAATTTAAATTTGGAGTGTTGCTAGGGTTACTGGGGTACATACTTCGGACAACACAGCAAACCTTGAATATAAGACCACCCTGACCACCCTTGGGACCCTCCTTATTGAGGTGGTCTTAATATTGAGGTTGATTAAAGAGTATAACAGTGAAAATGGACATTAAATATTTTGTTCTTAATTTTGAGGTGGTCTTATTATTCAGGTGGTCTTAAATTGTGGTTTTACTGTATACTTTAGCAAATAACTTTTTTTTTAATTATTGTAATTATACTGACCTAATTAGTGCTTTGAATAGATAAAAAAATGTATAATGTTCTATTGATTACAGAAAACAGAGCCCATCTTTTATCGGCCAATAAGCAGCTTTTGTTTCAAGGGTCATTATCGTATTATAGGCAACATGCACGACATTCGTATGAACTATATCGGATATATATAGGCAACATGCATGACATTGGTATGAACTATATCAGATATATATAGGCAACATGCATGACATTGGTATGAACTATATCGGATATATATAGGCAACATGCATGACATTGGTATGAACTATATCGGATATATATAGGCAACATGCATGACATTGGTATGAACTATATCGGATATATATAGGCAACATGCATGACATTGGTATGAACTATATCGGATATATATAGGCAACATGCATGACATTGGTATGAACTATATCGGATATATATAGGCAACATGCACGACATTGGTATGAACTATATCGGATATATATAGGCAACATGCATGACATTGGTATGAACTATATCGGATATATATAGGCAACATGCATGACATTGGTATGAACTATATCGGATATATATAGGCAACATGCATGACATTGGTATGAACTATATCGGATATATATAGGCAACATGCATGACATTGGTATGAACTATATTGGATATATATAGGCAACATGCACGACATTGGTATGAACTATATCGGATATATATAGGCAACATGCATGACATTGGTATGAACTATATCGGATATATATAGGCAACATGCATGACATTGGTATGAACTATATCGGATATATATAGGCAACATGCATGACATTGGTATGAACTATATCGGATATATATAGGCAACATGCACGACATTGGTATGAACTATATCGGATATATACAGGCAACATGCATGACATTCGTATGAACTATATCGGATATATATAGGCAACATGCATGACATTGGTATGAACTATATCGGATATATATAGGCAACATGCATGACATTGGTATGAACTATATCGGATATATATAGGCAACATGCACGACATTGGTATGAACTATATCGGATATATATAGGCAACATGCATGACATTGGTATGAACTATATCGGATATATATAGGCAACATGCATGACATTGGTATGAACTATATCGGATATATATAGGCAACATGCATGACATTGGTATGAACTATATCGGATATATATAGGCAACATGCACGACATTGGTATGAACTATATCGGATATATACAGGCAACATGCATGACATTCGTATGAACTATATCGGATATATATAGGCAACATGCACGACATTGGTATGAACTATATCGGATATATATAGGCAACATGCATGACATTGGTATGAACTATATCGGATATATATAGGCAACATGCATGACATTGGTATGAACTATATCGGATATATATAGGCAACATGCATGACATTGGTATGAACTATATCGGATATATATAGGCAACATGCACGACATTGGTATGAACTATATCGGATATATATAGGCAACATGCATGACATTGGTATGAACTATATCGGATATATATAGGCAACATGCATGACATTGGTATGAACTATATCGGATATATATAGGCAACATGCATGACATTCGTATGAACTATATCGGATATATATAGGCAACATGCATGACATTCGTATGAACTATATCGGATATATACAGGCAACATGCACGACATTCGTATGAACTATATCGGATATATACAGGCAACATGCATGACATTCGTATGAACTATATCGGATATATACAGGCAACATGCACGACATTCGTATGAACTATATCGGATATATACAGGCAACATGCATGACATTCGTATGAACTATATCGGATATATACAGGCAACATGCACGACATTCGTATGAACTATATCGGATATATACAAACAGTGACATGGTCATCAGAACATGATTCCTTCATGACTGTGAGTAGTATTAATTGGATGAAGGTTGGTCACACATGTGACATTAAATTACCGGATTATGAAGAGTAGCACACAGGAGGAAGATAATTATAGTACTTCTAATGATTCTCCAATACAGGCACCAATGTCAATAATTTACTTTGTTTGAATACACCCACTAACAAACTTATCTCAGTAGGATCCATTCATGTTATGCAACCAGACAGAAAAATACAGTCTGCTGGAGTAAAATGTCAACAGAATATCGATTAGCCTTATCATTATGGTCAATATTTATCCATGTTCAACTTGTGACTTGATTACACTGGTTAAAAGTGCTATCCCACCAGAACCCAGGATTTCCTTGATCCAGCTTTTCTGCGTCAATGATGCAATTTTTGCAACATAGAATGAATATGATCGCTGGATCCGCAAATTTGGATATACAGTAAAACCTCAATAATAAGACCACTCCAGAGACCCTGGACGAAAATGGTCATTTTATTGAGTTGGTCTTAATATTGAGGTTGAAAAAAGAGCAACAGTGAAAATCGACTTGAAAATTGTGTTCTTAATATTGAGGTGGTCTCATTATTGAAGTGGTCTTATTATTGAGGTGGTATTATTATTGAAGTGGTCTTATTATTGAAGTGGTCTTATTATTGAAGTGGTCTTATTATTGAGGTGGTATTATTATTGAAGTGGTCTTATTATTGAGGTGGTATTATTATTGAGGTGGTCTTATTATTGATGTGGGCTGTATACAACCTCTACCTCTACCAAAGGTTCCTATGGGAAGGTTGGGCTGTATATAAACTCTGCCTCTACCAAAGGTTCCTCTGGGAAGGTTGTGCTGTATACAACCTCTACCTCTACCAAAGGTTCCTCTGGGAAGGTTGTGCTGTATACAACCTCTACCTCTACCAAAGGTTCCTCTGGGAAGGTTGTGCTGTATTCAACCTCTACCTCTACCAAAGGTTCCTCTGGGAAGGTTGTGCTGTATACAACCTCTGCCTCAACCAAAGGTTCCTCTGGGAAGGTTGTGCTGTATACAACCTCTACCTCTACCAAAGGTTCCTCTGGGAAGGTTGTGCTGTATACAACCTCTGCCTCAACCAAAGGTTCCTCTGGGAAGGTTGTGCTGTATACAACCTCTACCTCTACCAAAGGTTCCTCTGTGAAGGTTGTGCTGTATACAACCTCTACCTCTACCAAAGGTTCCTCTGGGAAGGTTGTGCTGTATACAACCTCTGCCTCAACCAAAGGTTCCTCTGGGAAGGTTGTGCTGTATACAACCTCTACCTCTACCAAAGGTTCCTCTGGGAAGGTTGTGCTGTATACAACCTCTGCCTCAACCAAAGGTTCCTCTGGGAAGGTTGGGCAGTATACAAACTCTACCTCTACCAAAGGTTCCTCTGGGAAGGTTGTGCTGTATACAAACTCTGCCTCTACCAAAGGTTCCTCTGGGAAGGTTGTGCTGTATACAAACTCTGCCTCTACTAAAGGTTCCTCTGGGAAGGTTGTGCTGTATACAACCTCTACCAAAGGTTCCTCTGGGAAGGTTGTGCTGTATACAAACTCTGCCTCTACTAAAGGTTCCTTTGGGAAGGTTGTGCTGTATACAAACTCTGCCTCTACCAAAGGTTCCTCTGGGAAGGTTGTGCTGTATACAAACTCTGCCTCTACCAAAGGTTCCTCTGGGAAGGTTGTGCTGTATACAAACTCTGCCTCTACCAAAGGTTTCTCTGGGAAGGTTGTGCTGTATACAAACTCTGCCTCTACCAAAGGTTTCTCTGGGAAGGTTGTGCTGTATACAAACTCTGCCTCTACCAAAGGTTCCTCTGGGAAGGTTGTGCTGTATACAAACTCTGCCTCTACCAAAGGTTCCTCTGGGAAGGTTGTGCTGTATACAAACTCTGCCTCTACTAAAGGTTCCTCTGGGAAGGTTGTGCTGTATATAAAACACCAGGTACAATTATGTACATGTTTGAGTGTGATGTAAATATCTAATTAAGATCATATTTCAAATTATTTTCACATTTATTATATCAATCTTCTAATAAAACGTGAAATATTACACTAATTTATAAGCAAAAACATTTAAGTAGCATAAATAATGTATATATTAATACGCAACAATGTGTCAATAAATTAGTTAAATTACCAGACAAAGAAACTACAAGCTATGTCCCTCAGATATATCAAATTAGAAAAATATAACAATATTTCACACACAACCTAAGTAAGCACAACTTTATCTGATGATGGAATATGATAATAAATTAGAAACAAACAAATTGTTTAAGTATTAAATCACCGTAGGTTTAATGCAAAACAATGTGGTTTTGATATTTGCTTAATTGTAAGTTTTGCGCCAGTCGCTTGATATTATTGATTACAGTAAAACCTCACATAAAGACCACCTCAGTATAAAGATCACTTCAAATAAAGAACACGATTTTCAAGTCCATTTTCACTATTTGCTCTTCATTCATTCTCAATATTAAGACCACTTCAATAAGAAGACCAGTTTTCAAGGGTCACAAGGGTGGTCATATTATTGAGGTTTTACTGTATTCCTTAATCTAGCACTAAAATTCTAACAAATAAAATACGGTAAAACCCCAATAACAGGACTATCCTTGCAGGTTCTGAAGAAAGGTGGTCTTAATGTGAGATGGTCCCATTATGGAGCTTGATACAGTAGAAAAATAGCAAAATAGTCCAGGAACTAGTTGGACCTCATTCATTCGAATTCATCGGGTTTTTAGAATAAAAATGGTTTCAAAATAGCGTGTATCAATTTGACGTGCATAAAAAGATACATAAGGACCTGATATATATTGCGGATGTATTCGGATGATACAGTGTATTCGGATGATACCGTGTGTTCGGATGATACCGTGTATTCGGATGATACGGTGTATTCGGATGATACGGTGTATTCGGATGATACGGTGTATTCGGATGATACGGTGTATTCGGATGATACGGTGTATTCGGATGATACGGTGTATGCGGATGATTCCGTGTATTCGGATGATACAGTGTATTCGGATGATACAGTGTATTGGGATGATACCGTGTATTCGGATGATACCGTGTATTCAGATGATACAGTGTATTCGGATGATACGGTGTATTCGGATGATACAGTGTATTCGGATGATACCGTGTGTTCGGATGATACCGTGTATTCGGATGATACGGTGTATTCGGATGATACGGTGTATTCGGATGATACCGTGTATTCGGATGATACGGTGTATGCGGATGATTCCGTGTATTCGGATGATACGGTGTATTCGGATGATACCGTGTGTTCGGATGATACCGTGTATGCGGATGATACGGTGTATTCGGATGATACCGTGTATTCGGATGATACGGTGTATTCGGATGATACAGTGTATTCGGATGATACCGTGTATTCGGATGATACCGTGTATTCGGATGATACCGTGTGTTCGGATGATACCGTGTATTCGGATGATACAGTGTATTCGGATGATACCGTGTATTCGGATGATACGGTGTATTCGAATGATATCGTGTATCCGGATGATACGGCGTATTCGGATGATACGGTGTATTCGGATGATATCGTGTATTCGGATGATACCGTGTATTTGGATGATACTGTGTATCCGGATGATACCGTGTATTCGGATGATACCGTGTATTCGGATGATACCGTGTATTTGGATGATACCGTGTATCCGGATGATACCATGTATTCGGATGATACCGTGTATTTGGATGATACTGTGTGTCCAGATGATACCGTGTATTCGGATGATACCGTGTATTTGGATGATACCGTGTATCCGGATGATACCGTGTATTCGGATGATACCATGCATAGAAGGCTATCAAATAAATGAGGTACCACTGTACCATCTTAATATAAAAAGGTGGTCTTAATTTAGAGGTGGCTTGTTACTGAGGTTTAATTTTATGTATGAGGAAAAGACGAGTAAGAACAATAAGACGAGCTATTCACAACAAACTCTCTGTCCTGTTACATAGATGGTCAACATTGAATCAATACAATAATTAACAAGATTACTGCAAATGACACTTAATTAGTATAACGAAGGTCAAGTGTAGGTGACCAATGCTCTCTGTAATTGTAATATGTAATGCGCTCTTCAGAAATCTATGCCTTCAGTAATTTTTTTTTTTAATTTTAGTGCCGAATTTCGGCCGTTCCCCTTGCAAAAAAAGCCACCATTTTTTACCATCCTGAAATGAGCACTTTGAGATGAAGAGGGAAAAGTAATAATACATTCAGCAAAAGCAGGAACTTAAACCATTAATAAGTAAAATAACCATGCTCTTTTTTTCCCAAATTTGGGACTTATCGCGCATATTTTCCCAATTGAAAAGGCACAGGCAGTAAAATTATTTTCAAAAACAATCACTGGCCCTTTGTCCGATATATTTTGTGTATTTGCTATAAAACATGTTTATATGTTTTAATGCATAAAACTTTTTGTAGAAGTATAGTAATAAGAGATTCTCAGCAAATATAACCATTTGTCAAGCAAACAAACTTCAGGTATGTATTTTGTAGTCTTCAATTCACAATTACAATTATTCATAAATGCTGGAGAAGTGGGTGTATTTAAAAAAAATAATTGCCAAACAAGGAATATAAATATTAATATTTACAAATACCGGTATGTATACTCAACAACAAAAAAAGAAAGTTTCTATCAATCCAGATATCATACTTGAAGAACTTACAGCACAAAGAATGAACACCTAGTACGTTACCCTGCGTGATACGTCATACCACATTGTACATCAAGTAATTTATTAAAATAAACAGTGAAATAATAAAACAATACCTTTCCATAGAGACAATGCAGTGCTTGAACTAAACATTCAATAATACAATTTGTAAGCACAATAACTTAGTCACTGTACTAAAAATTCAAACATATAATACCTCTGTTTCGGTCAACAGTTTTATTTGAATAGTTCTACAGCCAAGTTTACGGTCAACAGTTTTATTTGACTAGTTCAACAGCCGTATCCAGCAATACAGCATTATGCACAGTAAGTGCAAAGTGATTAAAGTGCAATAAATATTGCCAGTAATAAGAGATTCCAAATCATAGTAAAACAGGACGTCTGCACATAATTGTATAAACGCTTAACCAAGTGGTTAACCACAGTTATGAAATGTATAAAAATCAAAGCGCTGAAAGCGCAGAAAGACTGGGGCAGTCGAAGTTTCTTGTGACCCGTAAGGACTTCTCAGGCAGAGATTGTAGAAGCATTGCACTGTCTCGCTAGGGGATGGAAAGAGGGACTGGTTCACTTACAAGCAATTTTAATTTCAAAGCGTGCATGTATGACTATACGCTCCACACAGCGCTTTGATTCCTCTATCGTTACATTCACCCGCTGCTGTATTACCCAGTATATTTTGATATTTGACCTTACGAAATCACCATTCGTTCCTGATACTAAATGCCATTGGTCCACAAGATCACGTGACTACGGAGTTTATAATAGATGGGTATTTTCCAGTGTTAAACCAATAAAATGTGTACGCAGTGTATAGCCTTTCGCGTCGAAGGAAATTTTGACTATCTAGCTAATCGGTTTTAGTTCATGTCATTAAAAGTGTAGCACTTACAGAAGGCAGTGTTTTGTTCATTCATCGAGGTTTGTACTGATACGTTTTAAAAATAGCGTGGCGAATCTGATTAACAAGATGACACGTAACGATATGACGCATTTCAAAATATACACAGATTCCGCCCGTACAGTTGTTTAAATGACGTTACATCACTACACATTTACAGGCATCAGAATAATTTTGGCATGCCGACGAAAGATAGTCACTTACGTTCGATTTATTTAGTTTTTCTAGCAATTTCCAGTCTCGGCGGCATTTCTATGACAGTGAAAGCTTATTCAATGCGCACTCGCATAAAGTTTATTTACACATGTTTACTGTCCTACATTTCGGACATTAGCAAGTCGTTGTGCTGGCTGAATGGCTCTGAACACATGTCGACTCGCCTGTCTAAATATAGACTAGGATGTGTATTCGCACTGGCTGTGGGGATTGTGAAACTATCAAATGTGTCTAACTCTGATACGGCTGTTTCCAAAATTACGGTTACTAAAGACATGGGGCTAATGCCCCAGTCTAAAAACTGGTAACTTTAACAGGGCTGAAAACTTGGTTAAACTAACTCACCTCTAGTAGCTGGGTTAACAGTTAATCACTACATTAACCAATGTTTACGATTGTGAATGAGTATATTTGTCAAGTTGAGAAAAGGCTAGAATATCACATTTGCTGACAAGTAAGTAATGTTTAAATTACTAATACCACTGAAATATGAGTGTATGTGTTATGTATATGTTTTGATAGATTCTACATAGTAATATACCACTAGTTACGTAAATAACCACTTTTAATGCAAACATTTGCGACACCTTGCTGTGACATATTTGCGCTCTTTATCTGTTGTTTCGTCGCTTTTGCTGTTTCCCCCGCCCCTTTTATGAGACTGATCTCCCCTTAATGTATTTTCCCTACGTCATAAACTTCGTCTATGACCTATAAACGGCTTACGAAAAGTTACTCTACATATGCCTGAGCGGTTGAATGGTGTATAATATCAGCACATTTGAGAGAAAGACATATTTTTACTTGAAACCAAATATCGCCTGTTTGATAGTATTTCAAAAGTTTCCCATTTTGTTCTCAAACCAAGCCACAAGTTAGCAGATCTATACAGAACGATTTGAAGCTATTCTGTAGAAAAAAGGGTAGCTTTTTGTTGGAAGAAGTAAATACTATTCAACATTACAATTACAATGTGACTTTTTATATGTTTATGGATTAAACCCTGCAGTACTATATCTACAGGCAATTTTGAAAACAACTAACATTTTAATCTTTGACTAGGAAATGGTTTGTTATACTGTGAGCTCAATTATGAACATTGTATCCAGTTCATGTAGGATATGATGCAGATACAGACATTACTGTGCCAGTATGTACTTCTATCTACATGTGATGTCAAAGTTTCAGAATCTTTCGCTGGCTTCAAAAGCATTAGAAATATTCCGTTGAGTTAAGTTTCTGTTCAGACCGAGTCTCAAGTCAGTGAAATATTTAAATGAAAACTCAACTGGATATTACCTTTCACAATGGAAATCAGTACTTGATTTTTTTCTTGCCATTCATCAAATCCGCCCAAAAAATAAGGTCAGTGACTTCTACCAACATAGAATCAGGTGACTTTTGTAACCCCTCCAACAGACTAGGTCCTCGTTTAACTCTGCTCACTTACTTTTCTCCAAAACATTTTACCAATTTCCTTAAGGACTATATGCCAGGAATTTCATATTAGCGCAAACAAATCTCAAGAGTGCTTATATTCACTTTCAACGACCAAAAATAGCAAAGTTCTAGTTTTTGTTCTGATCCAGAAACAATGTGGAATAATAGTTAGCAACATACAAGAGTATCAATTTGCAAAAGTTATATTTAACAGCATTTTGTTTTCCTTAAATCTACACAAATGAAATTTTATCTGCAAAATTATTGTTACCCACCGTACACTCTATAATGTTATAACAATGTAGGTGCAAAGAGAAAATTTAATATTTCAAAGTCTAAGTCTCAGTCTTATAATATTAGTGACTAAGGCCCCAGGACTGACAAGATAAGATAAGGGCATACTGTCCAACACATAACACCATCTCACTGAAGCATACACTATTGCCACCTTAAAGAACTTGCAAGATTTCTCCTTGCTTTTAATGATGCCTTAATACTACAAACATGAACAGTGGATGGAGAAATTATCTCTCTGAACCACTTTCCTGTATACTGATAGGACTGCAATACCTTCTCACTCCACATTTTCAATTAAAGAAGTAATTAACCAATATCCTCAATTGTTTATTTAATGTTCAAAAAGTAATTAACCAATTTCTTGAAAAGAGATTTTCCTGACATCCGCTCAATATAAGAAACTAGAAAACATGACCCAGTTATTCTCCGCAAAAAGATTCTGTCCAATCTGTAAAGGGGAGGAGGTGGGTGGGGGAGGTAACATAACAGCAATATTCCTATTGCCAATGCAAAGACATTTTCTCAAGGGAATTAATTCTACAGACACTACAAGCCAATCTAAAGGTATATAATATTATAAAGTTATTAAAACCAAACAAAATGACTTCCTTTTCTAGAAAAAAAACAAATGCAGACCAAATACATGTAATGAGTATAAAATGTTTTTCGACGGTTACGTAAATACAAATCCACAAATCAATTTGTACGATGACCTTCAAATTTAACTGTACACACAGTTTAACTGTACACAAAGTCACTCATGTCAGATACAAATACATTTCCCTCAATTAATAACGCATAAAAGTTAAGTATGGCTCTTAAGTTTACACGATAAGTAACCCAGTTTTAGCTCCACAGAAACCAATTTTTATCTCCATAGTTACCTATTTCTTGCATTCTTTAATTTAGAATTTCCTCATTCACTATTTCTTTACCATTTTAGAACAAAATATGAAAAATGAAATTGACCTTGACCTTGCAGATATATACTACAAGGAGTCTATGCTTTACACATCTGACCTTGACCTTGCAGATATATACTACAAGGAGTCTGTGCTTTACACATCTGACCTTGACCTTGAAGATATATACTACAAGGAGTCTATGCTTTACGCATCTGACCTTGACCTTGCAGATATATACTACAAGGAGTCTATGCTTTACACATCTGAGCTTGACCTTGCAGATATATACTACAAGGAGTCAATGCTTTACACATCTGTGACCTTGACCTTGCAGATATATACAACAAGGAGTCTATGCTTTACACATCTGATCTTGACCTTGCAGATATATACTACAAGGAGTCTATGCTTTACACATCTGACCTCTTTCCACGGCTGCTACATATTCTATAGAAGTGGCAAAGAAAGAGAACTCTAGATGAGATAAAGGGAAAGAACTCATGACAATCTCCTGTGCTCAAAATGATGTAAGTTTAGAATAAATATTGGAAGTAAAACAGGAAAATACCTCATACAAAGAACACAGCCACCACAAAAGGCACAAAGTTTTCTTAAACATTTTGATACAATGTTTTACCACAATCTTCCTTACCACAAACCACACTAGAGAATGTTTATAGACTGTACCACATCCTTCTATGCATGTACAGACTGGTCCCTAGTAGAAATGAGACAGCGGGCAAGTCAAACTCTCATTACAAATACTTGATGAGAATTTAACCCAAAAAAAAAGTTTTATTTGGATTAAATGATATTCTGTGAATGAAGAGAGATTCTGTATCGATCATGACATGATTTTGGTCTGATAATAACACAGCATTGATGTTTTTGATGAAACACTACAAGAAAAGAGTAACTGATTCATTGAAAACCTTAACAGCACACAATCAGAATAAATTTGAAAAAATAAATATTTTCTTGAATCATTGACTAAGTAGGCTTTTCTAGCAAATTGTTCAGCTTTTGTTAGATGCAATTAAAGTGGCCCGAGCTGAACTACTTGCAGTTAATGCACTTTTGGGAAATTGGGTCAAATACATAGCATCTGAAATGTAGCATAGATATTAAAGCCTGAGGCACCTCTGATGATGTCAAATACAAACATTTCATAGTCAAACAGAAAGGCAAGAAAAGCTCAAAACATCCGTGCCCAAATATACACCTCACAGCTTGATAATACCAAATAAGGTATATTACTGTCTAAAATATCATTTTCATTGCGATGAGAACTGACGGAAACAAATATGTTGCCAAGCGCTGTCTGATAGAGCACTTACTGCCAGGCGTTCATACAATGAATCAATGAGAGGCAGAAAACTTAACATAAATCTCTAACAGATGGTGTGAGAAAAAACTAATTGAGGCAGACATTTACACTGATCGAATAACATTTACTCAATAAAACAATAGTATTCACACAATGACATTCACATAATGATATTCATGACATTCACACAAAGACATTTGCACAATGACATTCACACAAAGACATTCATACAATGACATTCACACAATGACATTCACACAAAGACATTCACACAATGATATTCACACAATGACATTCACACAAAGACATTCACACAATGACATTCACACAAAACCATTTGCACAATGACATTTGCACAATGACATTCACACAAAGACATTTGCACAATGACATTCACACAATGACAGTCACTAAATGATATTCATGACATTCACACAAAGACATTCATACAATGACAGTCACTAAATGATATTCATGACATTCACACAATGACATTCACACAATGACATTCACACAATGATATTTGCACAGTGACATAAAGATTACACAATAACATTTCCAATGCTGTTTTTGCACAATGGCATTTACAAAATGATATGCACCATGATAACATTAATATTGCACCAATGTTATTGTATGAACATCATTGTGCATATATCACTATATTAATATCCCTATCATTTCAACCTAAAATAACTCATTCAAACTAACCATACACATGTACATCACAAGGTCGACTGATGTAAAATATGCTTGGATCCATTGTACAAAGCAAAGCTATGCGTACCAACCCTACGTCTACTTGTTACAAGGTTGATGTTCTCTTGTCAGACTTACATACCGTACAAACATCATGGCCACTGCCAAAAATAATCCCCGTCAATAAAAACTGTCCACAAGCACATAAACCTTTCACTTAGGCCATCCTTAAACAATGTTTGTTTTGCGTAACTCTACATGCTCCTGAAAAAAACCTCTACTCTAACAATTTTTTTAGGTGCCTGATTCAGGAAGAAATATGTTTGGCTGCGAAATACTAGTTGAAACGTCTTCGGTGATGATAAATAGTAATAAATGAAAGATTAATTACCTACCTACCCACCGAAACTTTGCTGGGGAGGGTCATGTCAAACAAACCATTTTTTAAGGATGGCCTTTAAGTCATCAAAATAAGCATTAATGGCAGGTGAGCAGGGACATTATAAACCAATAATAATTATTCTCAAATTAATTATACATAAATATATATAATTCTGAAGACATTAAAGTCAACCTGTATAATATACGGGTTGGTAACATAGCACTTATTAGCTTTAGTAAGAATTTACACCTAATACCTTAGGTGAAATATGAATGACATAAAAATTATGTTCTATTTAATGCAGGAGTTAAAATGTCAACTATAAACCTGACTGGTTGTCATAGTGACGTATCTATGCAATGTAACCATAACTACCGTCTTACTTCATCTAGAGATACATCGGTATAACGTACAATTCTGGTTAAAGTACTGTTTATACCAATTATTATAACTATGTGATAGATATAGGTGTAAATATTCACAATATACAGTAATCAGCTTATAGATCTTGGCAATCGTCATAGTAACCATATCATACATGTATAACACATTTTTGAAGTAGATGTTGACAATTTTACTGCGGTACAATACTTTGTGATACACTGGGTAAGGTCACAGTTACTGCAGTGCTGGGCGTTGCCATCCTAGGGGTCATGGCCTGGTTCATACCCCATTGGGTTCACTGATAAATTTCCAAAATATATTTTGCTAAAATTATTACCTTACAAATTATTGTTTTACATTTGGAATTTAACATTTACAATATAAATAAACTGAAGATACCTACAGTCACATGTTAATTAACCCTTGTACATTAAATTAAACAATGATTTCACATTCAAAATCTTACAGTATCATATTTGAGCTGTTCTATGACAAAACCAGTACAAGTGCCCAATAATTGATTTCCAGGTTTTTACATTTTCGAACAGATTCACTTTTCTAGTTTCATAGCATACTAAAAACATCAAAATTGACGTCTACTTTCCATTTTATAGCAATTCAAATATTAGGAACAAAATGCTAAAGACACCATGTTAAAAGCATTTTACTCAAATATATATTTACTGATAATTTTTTTCCGTTTTTCAAATGCAAAAGCCAATATTTTCATGTTAAAATGTTTTTCCATGAATCAACATCAAGCGACCAAAACATTTCCAAGAAAGTGCCGAGTTTGTGACGTCATATTGCATTGGGAAATGCTTGACGTTATAACGATTGCCACTATCATGAACATATCCGTATATGAGCGCTGCTGTGGGATTTACAACCTCTTCTGTAAGTGACGTCATTTCAAGAAAACGCAACATGTGATGACACTATTTGCAAGCAGGAAACAATATTTACTCCATATGGTCACTTCTTTGTCATATTGCCATATGGGGCAAATGCTGCTTACTGTTAGTACATGGTGACGTCACATGTTACGTTTTCTGGAAATGACGTCTCTTAAAGAAGAGGTTGGAAATTGTACAGCGGCTCTCATATTGTAATAAAGTGTGGTTAGGGTAAAATGTCTGAAAGATTATGGTGAATTTGATATTGTTTATATTGGGTAACAGACTGATACAACAAACTTATAGTATTTACTGCGTTATCAAATAATACATGAATAAAATGGTACAGTTAGCAACTTTGAAATGTTTGCAAATTTCGCGATTTCACGAGAGTCATGACAATATTGTTGACATAAATTTCCTAAGATACAGAAGTCTATTTTTACGTACTGACTTCTCAATTGTAATTCAATACTTGTTTTGATGACTCACAACAATTTCTGCAGGCTTAATGTTGGAAACTGTTGATACATGATCTTTTTAACTCGTTAAATTATCCACAAGTACTTGTGTTAAATCCTATGAGTGCAAAAGTCTCTGTAATTTCTATAAAATAATCTGAAAAAAATATAAACACAATGATCAACTGGTGATCAATTGATGTCCTTAATACAGCCTGTACTATTGCACTATTTAATGACTGCTACAACCTTAAATACAAGGTTTGTAGAAGGGGAATAGATGAAATGTGGTTACATGTAAAATGTCTGCATTTTCTATCATTCTAACATAAAATCACTAAGCATTTATCGAGTATGAACGACATCTTTATGTTGTGATAATCAATAAATTTTCTTTCTTTTTGAATACATTTAATAATAATATATACAATGTATATAATATAAAAAATATAATAATAATATACATTGTATATATATTTTCAATTTTTATAATATTAATACATAATAATTACAATTATATTATTACAATAATATAATTATATAATATAAATTACAAAATAATAATAATATAATATTTTTGTAATATTATAAATAATATTTACAATATATTATTACAATAATATAATATGTTATACATTTTTTATTTACCAGGATAAAAAAATGTAAAACAAACAATTCCAATAAGAAGAAGTGCGTAAATAACTTGATACTTACTTTTACAACTTGTATAAAATAATTTTATCAATCCAGAGGAACGTAAAAGTTTTAAACTCAGAATCACAGATTTCCTTAACACTCAAATACTTTCAACAATGACCAGCTAATAAACTGTCTATGTGACACAAGTTTTAAAGTTTAACCAGACTGTTTCCAACACTTCTTACTTATATTTCCCTTGTACTCTATTCTTATATTGTACCCCACTATGACAGCATCAGTGTAAAATTACTATATATCAAAATGCAAGTCTATAACTTTTCAAGAACACTAAATACAAGTCCAATATTTACAATAGTAAAACAAACGCTAAAAATAAGCCGTAGTCGCTCTGCTCTCGCGGTGCAACAATACCCAATATTCATTTTTTTCTATCTAGAACAATTCTGGTAGCTTAAATACTAAAGCTAGTGTCATTCACGTGACAGACAAGTGTGTTTTTTTTATCAATATTAGTGACTTTAAGGCAAACATCAAAGCAATAAATCACACCGAGATATTCTGTCAATAATTTACATGATAACGACCAGTAAAGCGGTTGATATCAAAATTTATAAAATAATAGATTATTCACCATATACTTTAAAATATAAATGTACATAAGCTTCCAACAATAGCTTGACAATTTTGCAAAAAAATTTAGTTTAAAACTTTCAGTAGTAATCCTTGCTCAACTGAACTGACCCGACTAAACGGTATTTGTAAACAAGAGTTTATAATAGAATGTACCTATAGTGTACTGTACCAAGTAATGGGCTAGCTGGTACAATTGTTTTCCAGCCAATGAACAATTAGGTTATGGTATTTATACACCAGCAGTCAACAAACCCACTGATTTGAGTCATACAATAACAACCGACCAAGTTTAACCATGAATTAATTATACGCAGTTTTTTATTCTACTTGAAAATGCTTCTATTAGAACATTTCATTATTTTCCAAATGCTTAAATACACCGGAGATTGTCACGAATACACCGGAGATTGTCAGGAATACACCGGAGATTGTCAGGAATACACCGGAGATTGTCATGAAATACACCGGAGAGTGTCACAAATATACAGGAGATTGTCACAAATACACAGGAGATTGTCACGAATACACCGGAGATTGTCAGGAATACACCGGAGATTGTCATGAAATACACCGGAGATTGTCACGAATACACAGGAGATTGTCACGAATACACCGGAGATTGTCACGAATACACAGGAGATTGTCACGAATACACAGGAGATTGTCACGAATACACAGGAGATTGTCACAAATACACCGGAGATTGTCACAAATACACAGGAGATTGTCACTAATACACAGGAGATTGTCACGAATACACAGGAGATTGTCACGAATACACCGGAGATTGTCACGAATACACAGGAGATTGTCACAAATACACCGGAGATTGTCACAAATACACAGGAGATTGTCACAAATACACCGGAGATTGTCACGAATACACAGGAGATTGTCACGAATACACAGAAGATTGTCACGAATACACAGGAGATTGTCACGAATACACAGGAGATTGTCACAAATACACAGGAGATTGTCACGAATACACCGGAGATTGTCACGAATAAACAGGAGATTGTCACGAATACACAGGAGATTGTCACAAATACACAGGAGATTGTCACGAATACACAGGAGATTGTCATGAATACACAGGAGATTGTCATGAATACACAGGAGATTGTCACGAATACACAGGAGATTGTCACGAATACACAGGAGATTGTCACGAATACACAGGAGATTGTCACTAATACACAGGAGATTGTCATGAATACACAGGAGATTGTCACGAATGCTTTCCCTGTGCCCCTTCTACAGAATATCATCTATTATCATAATCTACAGAATGCAGACCTTTTTCTATAGATCCCACGGGTCAGACTATCTGACCCATTCCCAAAGCGAAATATATGGGTTTTTTCCCAATCAGAAAAAAATATTCCCAATCAGTAGCACCTACGAAAAATCGTCTCCATAAAAAGGCCTGGAATGTGAATATTATACATATCCTATAGAAGGGGCAAAGGCAGAGAACTATAGATGTGATAAAGGGAAAGAACTTGTGACAATCTCCTGTGCTTAAATATACTTGTCTTACAGACTGCAGACACTCTACATTCCTGTATGACAAAACATCTGCACGTCCACGTCACATTTGAGTCCAAGGTTAAAAGGATTTAAATTCATCAATAGATGACTCGGTTTACAATTAAACCTACCAATTGTAACAAACAATGCAGGGACAATCTTAACAATTGAGCCAAATTTAATTTATGTATTGATTTCAATTTGATTACAAAACAAATTCACAACTTATATCAAACCCTTTCAATGACTGTTTCCTTGGTGATCAACCAGTATTTGCCCTAAATTAGGGATTGTGACATTTTGCAGCTCAACCTCCTCTAAGGCAGGATTCAAACTCTCAACCTCTGGATTGGGATCAAGTCACACGCTCTACCCCTTGACATATTTGGCCTCTATGTATGCTAAATTTAAGACACACAATGCTAGGTATTTTAATGTGATTGATAATGAACTATTGAGAATTCAGTCAAGACTGTAATGCCCGACCCTGTGACCTTGACCTTCACCTTGAATGTCTGACTCTTGCACGATACACATCTTCTCAACACTCTAACATTCATGTAAAGTTTCATTGAAATTGTTTAAAATCATTTCGGTGACTTGAGGAGTATTCACAACTGTTTTCATGATACGGTGAGCACCAGGTTCCCTCTGATCAATGTTTGTACCAACTATACACGAAAGCCCCCGAAAGGCTTCAGCCTCTGTGTGATATTCCAGCCTCTTTTTCATCTCAAAAGGTTTTCTTCCTAGCACTATAGTTTTATCGTAAATCTGTGCCCCGCCCTTTCATTTATATTATTCATAGACTTGTTTTTAACTGACATTATTTTGAATGACTTTCTCCCATTTCTTTTGTGATAGAAAGCTAATATTTACCTGGGATTTTTTTCAGTGTTAAATAGTGCGGAAACATGTAGCTATAGTAAATGACATGTAGCAGTTCTCTGTAGCGTTAAAGCCACAGTAATGGAAATATAATGTACAGATGCATGAATGAATTAAATTCAAAGAGCATAATTATGTTTGTTTTTGCAATATCGCAGATGTCTCGATACAGATATTTGTACCATTTAACTGACATGCACGTTCTACTCCAGTCATGAAACTAGTTTTAACAGCTATTGTTGTTATAAAACTCCCTCCTGGATATTGAACTTCACATCTGCAGTCCTTATATGGAGCTAAATGATGCTACAGTAATCCTGCAATCTTGGACAGCAGAAAGTGCAAGACGTGTCACTAGTACGCTTGAAGTTTTACTTTACCAAATAAATTGGAAATACAAGGATCAGCTTATAGATATGGTTTCTTATTGCAATTTATCCTGTCACTTGCTGTAATATCGACCCGATAACAGGGTGCCCGATATTTTTTGCTTTATCAGGTCACTTGGTCACATGACTTTTATCTCACGTCACATGACCACGTGACTAGCCGGACTATTTTTAGTAAAGTATCGCGATGTTATCTTTTTTCCTGACTTACTAAAACAATGGATCTTTTAATTGAATACTATCAAACTTTTCATCTTGTTATGTATAATGCAAACTCGGTCTGCATTTTGAACCGAATGTAAGTGCTTACTGGAACACGTAGTAAACAACGTAGTCAAACAAATTGTCGGCTGTTTACACCATTCGAACATCATCATGTCGCAAATTTGGGTCCATCTGCGTTTGAACTCATCAGGGGGGACCGTGCGGTTGAGTTTCTCAAGAAAATAACATATTGATCAGTAGCAATAGCAGTTCGTACCCCACCTATCTTCTCAATATAAGAATCCCAGTCCGGTTTCTTCGATTTGTGCCGAAAAACCATGGGAAATTGCGTATGCAATGTTTAATATTTGACTCTTACTAAATTGTTGCAAATTCTTAAATTTGTTATTGATTATTTTTTAATGCTCATCAGATGTTCGCAAACACAGATAAATTCGCATTGCCACTAAGATGAGTCAGACTCATGGGAAATATTTCTCTCGGCGTAAGGTGCTAACCACACTTATATTCAATACGTCACAAGTTATTCAAACGTCACAAAATTAATTACGTCACAATTTAGGGGATGTAACTCGGTATTATTTAGAATTAAAGGTATTTCCCCCTTACTTAACACAAGAAGTGACAGGATAAATAGAATAATAGGTTAGTGACGTGGAATGAGAAAGTTTATCAGGCTCGGCTCCGGTAGTTATCGGGTTCGCCTTTGGCTCACCCGATAAATTCCTCCGCCTTGCCTGATAAACTTTCTCATTCCACGTCACTAACCTATTATTCTCTATATAATCGCATCGATAAAGTCAGCGTCCTCCAGGGTAACAAAGTTATCAGATTTTATGGGCAAACTACACAACGATAATTGGATCGTAAATTAGGATTAAAACATCGGCATGAAACTTCAAGTTTTAAGTATTACCAGGGGAGATAAGCGGCGCGAGAGTTTCCAAATTACTTGTTTGAAATGAAAGATGTTGGTTGCATGTTTGTGCAGTGAAAATATAATTTACCAAGAAATATCTTGAAAAAAGATGGTCGGCGCAATTTGAAGGTTTAGATTGCCGAGATGTTACGATTGCTTGTTACTCCAGATCCCAAATTGGATTTCGGTAAATTCACTTACATTCAGTGGATTTCGGTAAGGTAGCGTACTCCTTATCGAAAGGTTAACCAATCAGCATCAAAGTTACAAACGTTGTTCGGTTGAAGAGAAGTTGGTTTAGTGGTTAACATAAGATTTGATTGGTTTACACAACACTGATAGGCAAATAGCAAAACCATATTAGTATGGCAGAGCCGAAAAAAATGGAAATCAATGATACATCAATATACAGGCTGATATTATACCAAGTATGATATGGTTTCAAAAATCGCTTCGTATTAATATATTCACATCTTAGTTCAGTCGTATCTGTAACTGCCATGGACATACAAATAAGAAGATTATACAATGTCAACTGTCAACACACTATGTTCATATACCAAATATGTCCTATTTAAAGTGCCTGGTACAAAATATGTTTCCATGAAAATTTGATAAAAATGTCGATTTTCCTCATGTGGAGAAGTTGCCGGCTCCTTGTGGAAGGGTAAATTAGTACTGGTTAGATTTCAGTCCAGGAAAAACTGGTTAGGTGAACCGGCCGCCGTATATAACTGAAATATCGTTGAGAAACGGCGTTAAACCCGATGAAACAAACAAAATATGTCCAAGGAAAACCCGGGTGGCTATTTAGTAAAAAATACGACAACAGATTTGCACTGATTTTGTTTCGATGATTTTGATTCTTCAGGTGGAGAAAAACTATTTAATTTTTATGTCACGGCTGAGGAACATTCTCAAAGAATGTGAGGGTGCGTCTAATAGGACATATATGGTAATGCAGGTCATTTAATCTCAAGGTTAATGGCTCTACAACTGCAGTAGTTTTGTTTTCAGTAAACAAGTTTGTATTGTACGCACCAAGCAGGGGCGTAGCCAGGCATAGGCATGTACGCAACTGTATATGGTAGAAATACTTACATAAACTGAAAAAAATAATATGATCAAAGTCTAAATATGCAATGAAATTGTAGGATAGATGAGAATTTGGAGAAGACTTGTGGAAAACGAGGATTAAACTAGTCTCCAAGTCTCCCAGTCGCCACTGTCCAGGTGTAACTGTGGGGATTCTTTACTATCAACAACAGTATTATACTCACACACACAGATGTCATGAACTTAAGTACATATAAGCACAAACAAACAGCAATTCCAATAATAACACCAATCAGAAACTGGTTCTTAGAAAAACGTAACTGTTGCTAAGCAACGTACTGTCAACAAAAATGTATGATCAATAAAGCCCCTCCCCCAGAATAAACTGAATTGACCTTGACAACGTTCATGAACTCTTCTCAAGCTATATATGGCTTCCTCTTTATGCTAAGAACGAAAGCAGATTATATATGAAGAAAATAAGAACACAGATAGGTTACATTTACGATCTTCCGTATTCATACCCACCTAACATATAATCATATAAATCAAAGTTCTTCCTTCATTTAGAGATTTAAAGAAAATGTCAGCTAAGATATATCGCTGATGGATTCTATAAAAAATCATTGCTGTGTTTTTCTATGAAGACAATTTACAGTTGTTATCATTGCCATGACTCTCAGACATCTGTAACATGTTATATAAAGAAGAATTAAAGCCATTTTGAACCAACTATAACCTAACTATGACAATCAGGAAAGATTCATAATTTTGGTGTTTGAACTATGATTTTAGCTGCAGAAAGAGGTCAGGTGTGAAAAGCCTTTGACGTCTTATACATATAGTGTTAATGGGATAAAGGGAGGCAACTCTAGAATGGATGAAGGGAGTGAACTCAGGGCAATTTCCTGTTGAAGAGGGCTGCTCAAATCACACAAAACACATATCCCCGAAAAAACCCTGATCATTTGAAGATCCTATCTTAAATATAAGCCATTTACAGACAAGGCTGAGGGCATTGCAAAAAAGAAGATATGAATCCAGCACCATCTCTGGATGGACATACATACATACAGACAACTAGACCATAACTTAATGTCTGTCAGACAAAATGGAGAAAAAAACGTTTTAACAACACACAAGCAAACAGTTAGAACTATAACCACCGTCTGTCAACACAGCTACAAGAAATCATATCAAGGTCATACCTTCAATTCTCAGCAAGGCGTATGTTGCTCGCCGGTTCAGGAACAAACCCAGATGGGCAATATCGGGTCCATATTCAACGATTGGCTCATCCTCTGAAATGATACAGTTTATAAGATTTAATATCATAGCTGTTTTATATCAGTCATGTCATAGCTGTAATATATTAGTCATGTCATAGCTGTAATACAACAGTCATGTCATACCTGTTATATATAAGTCATGTCATAGCTGTTATATATTAGTCATGTCATAGCTGTAATATATATGTCATGTCATAGCTGTAATATATCTGTCATGTCATAGCTGTAATATATCTGTCATGTCATAGCTGTTATATATTAGTCATGTTATAGCTGTAATATATCTGTCATGTCATAGCTGTTATATATCAGTCATATCATAGCTGTAATATATCAGTCATGTCATAGCTGTGATATATCTGTCATGTCATAGCTGTAAGATAACTATCATGCCATAGCTGTAATATATCTGTCATGTCATAGCTGTTATATATTAGTCATGTCATAGCTGTAATATATCTGTCATGGCATAGCTGTAATATAACTGTCATGTCATAGCTGTTATATATCAGTCATGTCATAGCTGTAATATATCTGTCATGTCATAGCTGTTATATATCAGTCATGTCATAGCTGTAATATATCTGTCGTGTAATAGCTGTAATATAACTGTCATGTCATAGCTGTTATATATATATATGTCATGTCATAGCTGTAATATATCTGTCATGTCATAGCTGTTATATATTAGTCATGTCATAGCTGTAATATATCAGTCATGTCATAGCTGTAATATATTTGTCATGTCATAGCTGTAATATATCAGTCATGTCATAGCTGTAATATATCAGTCATGTCATAGCTGTAATACATCTGTCATGTCATAGCTGTTATATATTAGTCATGTCATAGCTGTAATATATCAGTCATGTCATAGCTGTTATATATTTGTCATGTCATAGCTGTAATATATCAGTCATGTCATAGCTTTTATATATCAGTCATGTCATAGCTGTTATATATCTGTCATGTCATAGCTGTAATATATCAGTCATATCATAGCTGTAATATATCAGTCATATCATAGCTGTAATATATCTGTCATGTCATAGCTGTAATATAACTGTCATATCATAGCTGTAATATATCAGTCATGTCATAGCTGTTATATATCAGTCATGTCATAGCTGTTATATATCTGTCATGTCATAGCTGTAATATATCAGTCATATCATAGCTGTAATATATTAGTCATATCATAGCTGTAATATATATGTCATGTCATAGCTGTAATATATATGTCATGTCATAGCTGTAATATATATGTCATATCATAGCTGTAATATATATGTCATGTCATAGCTGTAATATATATGTCATGTCATAGCTGTAATATATCCGTCATGTCATAGCTGTAATATAACTGTCATATCATAGCTGTAATATATTAGTCATGTCATAGCTGTAATATAACTGTCATATCATAGCTGTAATATATTAGTCATGTCATAGCTGTAATATATATGTCATGTCATAGCTGTAATATATTAGTCATGTCATAGCTGTAATATATATGTCATGTCATAGCTGTAATATATCTGTCATGTCATAGCTGTAATATATATGTCATGTCATAGCTGTAATATATCAGTCATTACATAGCTGTAATATATTAGTCATGTCATAGCTGTAATATATCTGTCATGTCATAGCTGTAATATATCTGTCATGTCATAGCTGTAATATATCAGTCATGTCATAGCTGTAATATATCTGTCATGTCATAGCTGTAATATATATGTCATGTCATAGTTATAATATATCTGTCATGTCATAGCTGTAATATATCTGTCATGTCATAGCTGTAATATATCTGTCATGTCATAGCTGTAATATATCTGTCATGTCATAGCTGTAATATATCTGTCATGTCATAGCTGTAATATATCTGTCATGTCATAGCTGTAATATATTAGTCATGTCATAGCTGTAATATAATTACCAAAAACTCCATTGTCAGGTTTTTGTATTTTCTAACAGATACATTTTTCATTTAATACCACAAAAATTAAACTTGGCCATCAACTTTTCATTTTATATGAGAAAACAATTATCCTTTATGATTAAAAATAGAAAATTACACCAATTTAGGACATTTTGAAATACCAGACGTATGTAAGACAAGTTTTGTTTAAATGGTTTGCAGAAAAAGAAACAATATAACGAGCCTAAAATAAAAGCCTAAGTTCGAAAGCATCCGTGAGTTCTGAAAATACCTCAGAGCATAAATAACATAAAAGATTATTGAAAAATAATCGTAATCTTTCAACATAGCTACCTCCGTAAAAGGAAATTACATTTACAAAAACAAATTTCAATTGATTCAACTACCATATTTATCCCGAAGAAATGATCAATTGCACGATCTCTACGAATAAACACATGTAAATAGAAACAATAACGTCACAAGATATTCTCTACCTGTGATAGCTTAAACACAATAATTTCATTTCCTTGTATTGAAGCTGTACACAAGAACCACAGGAGATTGTCACAAGTTCTCTCCCTTTATCCCTCATAGAGTTCTCTCCCATTAACCCTCTTAGAGTTCTCTCCCATTAACCCTCTTAGAGTTCTCTCCCATTAACCCTCTTAGAGTTCTCTCCCATTAACCCTCTTAGAGTTCTCTCCCATTAACCCTCTTAGAGTTCTCTCCCATTAACTCTCTTAGAGTTCTCTCCCTTTATCCCTCTTAGAGTTCTCTCCCATTAACCCTCTTAGAGTTCTCTCCCATTAACCCTCTTAGAGTTCTCTCCCTTTATCCCTCTTAGAGTTCTCTCCCATTAACCCTCTTAGAGTTTTCTCCCTTTATCCCTCACAGAGTTCTCTCCCATTAACCCTCTTAGAGTTCTCTCCCATTAACCCTCTTAGAGTTCTCTCCCATTAACCCTCTTAGAGTTCTCTCCCATTAACCCTCTTAGAGTTCTCTCCCATTAACCCTCTTAGAGTTCTCTCCCATTAACCCTCTGAGAGTTCTCTCCCTTTATCCCTCTGAGAGTTCTCTTCCTTTATCCCTCATAGAGTTCTCTCCCAGTATCCCTCTTAGAGCTCTCTCCCATTGACCCTCCTAGAGTTCTCTCCCTTTATCCCTCATAGAGTTCTCTCCCATTATCCCTCTGAGAATTCTCTGCCTTTATCCATTCTTATAGTACTATATGCATTTTGTATACATAATTATACTATATAAGGTATAGTACTACATATACTATGGAAGGGATAAAGGGAGAGAACTTCAGAAGGGATAAAGGGAAAGAACTCTAGAATGGATAAAGGGAAAGAACTCTAGAAAGGATAAAGGGAGAGAACTTGTGACAATCTCCTGTGACAAGAACTAAAAGTGAGAGGAAGCAGTTATATACCAGTTACTAAGTGACGTTAGCAGACGGGACCACCAAAGAATCACTACTCTTCAAGGAGGAGATATTTCAAGTCATTATTGAAGGATGGTGATTGGACATGGGACTAACAGTGATCGGCCAGCCCGGTTAGCTCAGTTGGCTAAAAAAAACAGCATTGACGTGTTCAACAGAGTATAAGAAGTCTATTGAAACCAATGATTACCGTATTAAAGTAATTTCTGCGCAAAAAGAAAAGCAAGTAATTGATCCTTTCATCAATTTCAAGTCAAAATATCTAAATAGGATTGTGTTTCAAGATGCTAAATGCATTCCACTTCTCAACTCACAAATTTCAATTGGAGAATAAACAAAAAGAATGCAGCTGTAAAACACACTTAAAGGTATAGGGTCGTATTTTTTGGACAAAATATCCTAAGTGATAAATATGAGAAAATTGGTGGTAATTTACTTCATACAGATGTGCTCTAGAACACTTTACTGTCACTTTTCTTACATGTTTACAAAAACCATAAATACAAGTGTCCGATATGGGTATTGTCTATCCTGACTTAAGTGCCGAGATAGCGCCAGCATAGGAAATACCTGTATTGGACTCATGTTTGCAGTTCCAAGAAACTTTAAAGAAAAGTTACATTGCAATGTTTTAGAGTATGTCTGAGACAAGGCATTAAACATACCATTTTCTCAAAATAACCAGTTAGCATATATTAAGCATATATTGATAGAAAACGGAATATCTACCTTTAAACAACTTGCTGTGAGGTCTGAGAACAATACAATGATTATACACCTGTCAATAGTTCCAACAATGTAAGAAGCGTATCGAGTGAAACAAAGAGTTGCCTAACCTGAATGGTGAGTAAAGCCGATGTACTATGCTTAAATTTTATAGAAAATGCTGCTATTTTTAAACCGCCAGTCTGACGTGGTTTCTCGTTCGATTTTCTAAAACAATATACTACTGAAAAGTTTACGGACTAAATTTTCCAAAAATTTACTTCAAACTTTGAATCAATTGTTAAACGTGATCACATATCGGGAATTTTCCATACAAGATATTCAAAGAGGTAAGCAGTCAGTAATATATACTTGCCAAAATCGATAAAATGGAGGAATGTAGGGCCTTTTGAAACAGTTAATGGCTGGAATGAAGTTTAATATTTCACTGTAAATCATGGATATTTTGTATTACTTTTTATACGGCTCATGACCCTGCCTTTGAATATTACTTAGAATGTTTTTATTCTACATGGATTGTGAAATAAAGTTTAACAGTATACAGAGCAACCCTAATTGGGAGATGCACATTTTGGTTCCTGTTGAGAGCTATTTGCTCAAGAGAGTTAAGTTGATAGTATATTTTTTCTACAAGAAAAGCAGAATACATATACTGTTGTTGAAGAGAGGTTGTTGCTCAAGAGAGGTTAAGTCGATAGCCTATTTTTAACACAGGAAAAAATTACTGTTGTTGAAGAAAGATTGTTGCTCAATAGAGGTTAAGTCGATAGTATATTTGTACCAGAAGAAAAGCAGAATACTGCTGTTGAAGAGAGGTTGTTGCACTAAAGAGGTTAAGTGGATAGCATATTTTTAACACAGAAAAAAAAACCCTGCTGTTGAAGAGAGGTTGTTGCACTAAAGAGGTTAAGTGGATAGCATATTTTTAACACAGGAAAAAAACACTGCTGTTGAAGAGAGGTTGTTGTTCTAAAGAGGTTAAGTGGATAGCATATTTGTACCAGAAGGAAAGCAGAATACTGCTGTTGAAGAGAGGTTGTTGCACTAAAGAGGTTAAGTGGATAGCATATTTTTAACACAGGAAAAAAACACTGCTGTTGAAGAGAGGTTGTTGCTCTAAAGAGGTTAAGTGGATAGCATATTTTTAACACAGGAAAAAAACACTGCTGTTGAAGAGAGGTTGTTGTTCTAAAGAGGTTAAGTGGATAGCATATTTGTACCAGAAGAAAAGCAGAATACTGCTGTTGAAGAAAGGTTGTTGCTCTAGAGAGGTTAAGTGGATAGCATATTTTTAACACAGGAAAAAACACTGCTGTTGAAGAAGGGTTGTTGCTCAAGAGAAGGCCAACTTTAGAGAGGTTGCATTGGAAATCACGTTCAATGACCGCTCCTTAGTTACAAACCAGAACTCATGCTTAATTCAGGGATTGTATTAATTATTTTTATTATATTATTAATTGAATTGCAGTCGGATCTCGTTCATTCGAATTCATCGGGTACAAAATTTCATTTCCTATAATACATAATACATGGTTTCCAATAAAAGAGATCAGACTGTATTCTTCTGTATCAAATAAAATCAGGATTAACAATTATGCCTGTCTGTTTAATTACATTCATCACTCAGATTTGAAATTTGTGTATTATTTGATTGGCGGAAAATATTTTTGTCAAGTTTTTATCAAGTGTCCCAAGGGTGGTCTTATTACTGAGGTTTTACAGTACATCTATTTTTTATATGTACTATTTACTTTATTCCTTTTACCAGAACTTACATAAGTAAAAAAAAGGCAAAACTCATCGATGAAGGAACCTGTCGATTCTATTCTTGTGTATGATGGATGAGTATTGTAGACAATCAATACAAAAGTATTTACCAGACTGGAAACACTGGAAGGATTTCTTGCTGTTATATCTTATGTTACAAAATGGAAGAAGTCTTTGAGGAGCAATACGGGAGTGACACTGGCATTCAATACACAAATACAGTCGGACCTCGTTCATTCGAATTCATCAAGTCCTAAAGTATATTTCAAATAATACAGGATTTCAAATAGCCCATATCAATTTGAAATGCCTAAGAAGATACATCGGGACATGATATCTATTTCGGATGATACCAAGTATTTGGATAAAAGGGTGTCAAATAAACGAGGTCCAACTGTAGTCTACAGGTTAGTGCACCCATGCACGAAGAATATCAGAAAGTGATGCAGCATTGCAGACACATTGAACTCATGCATAGTAGGCTTCATGTTCTTATAGAGAGATATATAGTAAAACTTCAATAATAAGACCCTCGAAAACTGGTCTAAAGAATGAGGTGGTCTTAATATTGAGGCTGAACAAAGAGTAAGACAGAAAATGGACTTGAAAATTGTGTTTTTAATTTTCAGGTGGTCTTATTATTGAAGTGGTCTTTAAATGAGGTTTTACTGTAGTTTATTGTGGTACTGTACACATAGAAAGAATTACAGATTATTTAATAAGCAGTTTTTGTGGTTGATATCTTTCTGTGAAAAATAAATAGCCCCAAAAACTAGCCTTCTTTAAGTAACATAACACAGTTAATGTAGTTCTGGTGATTATATTAGACACAAAAATGGTGGTGTTACGAGAAATGTTAAAAATTATATTTTGCAAACATTTCTAAGTTTATGGTCAATTGAAATATCTTTCAGTTGCCATGTGGAAACTACTAAATGTTGTGGTGAAAATTACATACATTTTGATCACATGACAGGTTTAACCCTTTTAGACCATCTAAGTTTTGGGGTTCTGTGTGGGAGGCCTTGCTATGCAACTGTGACCTTTCCTGGGGCCAAGCCTTTCTCACGTAAAGCCAGACAATGACTTACCATATATAAGTTTAGCCAAAGTTTCTATGTCTTCCAGAATATATTTCTTCCCTCGACTTTCTCGTTTGTTATACTCAGGAAACATGGATTTCATTTTCTTCACTTTCTTTTTACTTGGCTCTGAAAAATATACAATAAGAAGAATGGGTTGTATGGAATGAATACTTCACATTCTTCACTTTTCACACTTGCTAATAGTTTGATACATAAATGAACAATGCGAAAAATGTAATGTCACACTTAGAAGTTATGACGTCATAACGTTTACATACGTTTATATCAAGTAAACAATATTAATTAAATTTGCCCAATGACGTATTTAAGCTTACATGAAATGTGTCACAAACTTATTGAGTTTGTCTTCCGTTTGTCCTTATTGTTACATTGATCACTGAAATGCATGTTCATAAAAAATTTCGTCTTTCCGGCTCAGTCGATAGAGCACACTCGACTTCATGTCTGGAGGTCATATGTTCGAAACACGGACAAGCCGTATGTTCTCCTTGACCATTTGACAGAAGATAATACAGCCAAAGTTCCCTGTGGGGAAGTTGTCAGCTGTTCATGGATGTACTGATATCAAACTTGACCTGTACTTTATTATCCTATTCGTATGAATTGAATACATCTATCCTTTTAAGAGTTATTTGATTAGAAACATTTATTTCACACAGATGGACACATGGACAGGGGCAACACAAAAAATAAGACCATCTCATCAAGTAAGACTGACTCTCTTCAGAACTAAGCTTTCACTGTACAACTACCAACATGTACGTACCTCATCAGAACCAAGCTTTCACTGTACAACTACCAACTTGTACATACCTCATCAGAACCAAGCTTTCACTGTACAACTACCAACATGTACGTACCTCATCAGAACCAAGCTTTCACTGTACAACTACCAACATGTACGTACCTCATCAGAACTAAGCTTTCACAGTACAACTACCAACATGTACGTACCTCATCAGCACCAAGCTTTCACAGTACAACTACCAACATGTACGTACCTCATCAGAACTAAGCTTTCACAGTACAACTACCAACATGTACGTACCTCATCAGAACCAAGCTTTCACTGTACAACTACCAACATGTACGTACCTCTCAGAACCAAGCTTTCACTGTACAACTACCAACATGTACGTACCTCATCAGATCCAAGCTTTCACTGTACAACTACCAACATGTACGTACCTCATCAGAACCAAGCTTTCACTGTACAACTACCAACATGTACGTACCTCATCAGATCCAAGCTTTCACAGTACAACTACCAACATGTACGTACCTCATCAGAACTAAGCTTTCACAGTACAACTACCAACATGTACGTACCTCATCAGAACCAAGCTTTCACTGTACAACTACCAACATGTACGTACCTCATCAGATCCAAGCTTTCACTGTACAACTACCAACATGTACGTACCTCATCAGAACCAAGCTTTCACTGTACAACTACCAACATGTACGTACCTCATCAGAACTAAGCTTTCACTGTACAACTACCAACATGTACGTACCTCATCAGAACCAAGCTTTCACTGTACAACTACCAACATGTACGTACCTCATCAGAACCAAGTTTTCACTGTACAACTACCAACATGTACGTACCTCATCAGAACCAAGCTTTCACTGTACAACTACCAACATGTACGTACCTCATCAGAACCAAGCTTTCACTGTACAACTACCAACATGTACGTACCTCCTTTGATGTAAATCTGATCTTTCCTAGAAATTTGTTTAGCAGGAGTGGTTTGTGCATTGCCAACTTCTTCTTCATTATTCTCCATACTATCTTGTTTAGCACATTCCTCTGTTGAACAAACATACACATTTTAATACAGGGTACAGTAACAGATGTATATACCATGTCCCATTATAACTCAACAATTCTTACTGAAACATGCAACGTAGTGCTTGTATGATTCTGGACAAATGTAAGTCTTCTTTGGCCGAGTGGTTAAGTCATCAGCATTGGGAGCAGGAAGACCAAGGTTCTGGAAGGCATCTGTTCTGATAGTCTGACCACCTTTGAGACGTGTCCTACTTATTGTAATAATCTGAAGCTTTTGAGTTCTAATCCCAAGTGGGCAAAACTGAACTGTGAAGTTTAAAACCCCACAAAAGGAAGCGAGTACTGGCTAGTATCTGAGGAAGCAGTCATTGCGAGTGATAAATATAAGTTCTATTGCACAGTTAAATCTTCAACTGGAAGATAAAACTACAAGTACAGTCAGACCTCATTAATTCGATTTCATCGGGAGCAAATTTTATATTTCGAATAATACATGGTTTCGAATAGCCAATTCTTTTTTGACATGCCTAAGAAGTCATATCGGGACCTGATATTTACTTAAGATGATACCAAGTATTCGGATAGAAGGTTGCCGTATAAACAAGGTCCGACTGTGTTACATACAGTTATACACTTAAAGGAAGTATTTAGTCAGATTTTACTTTTTTTAAGGGGCTATTACTCAAAACTTTAACATACATGAAATGCACTGTTAATATACAGAGGAGAGAACCGGTATTTTGATAGTGAGCTAAAACTGTTAAAGGCGACGGAATCCCAGGGTTCAATAACACAGTACACACCATTATCAGCACCATTTTCCTTCATCTTCTCTGCTTCAAGCTCCTGTCTCTTTGCCTCTAGCAGTTTTTCCAGCACTTCTTGTTCAGGTAACATGGATACAGCACTTGTTTCCGATCCATTGTCGGTTGGAGTCCCAGAGGCGAGTGCTGGTTTATTCTTATCTTTTTTCCTTTTTCTTTTCTTCCCTTCTGCATAGCAATAACCACAGGAGATTGTCATGAGTTCTGTCCCTTTATCACTTGCTAGAGTTCACTCCCTTTATCATTTCTATAGTATTCACTCCATTTATCATTTCTATAGTATATGTATATATAGTACTATAGAATGGATAAAGGGAGAGAACTCTAGAAGGGATAAAGGGAGAGAACTCATGACATTCCCCTGAGAGCAATAACATAGAGATAATCTATACATCTGAGCAAAACAAGGGGCTAGAATTATGGCAGATTTAGAGTCAAGTATATAAGAATAAATCAGAACTAGAAAAACTGATATATTACACAACAAGAGCGCTGACCATCACAAAATAAGCCCGGACAAGACCTACTTTAGGTAATTTCTATAATTAAAGGGTGATAACTCTGGAGTGACTCAAGCGATATGGCAGCTTATCGAACTTGTCTTGAGATATTATGCCCATACACATTCTGACCAAATTCGGTGATGATTGGCCCGCCCGTACGCTGCAGTACTATAATAGGTCCCGTTCCGGGTGTATAAAGATCAAAGGAGCAGACTTCAAGCAGGTTTCTCGAAAGCTGGAGGACCATCTGACTGTCAGACAAACTTCAAACATGTCCAGTACTATGTTGCAGCCTCTGATAGAGGGAATTTCAAGCAAACTGGGGGAATTTATTTGGCTCTAATAACAGAGGATAAAGGACCCTCCATATGAATGAATGTTTTAATAAATATAGTTTAGCAGTCTCTAAGACCCAAAAAAATGTTTTACATATACCAATATTTACCAATTTGTTCTGGTCTGAATGGGTGATCTTTATACTTCCAGATGTGTACACTGAAATCATCTCCACCGGTGATGACCTCTGTGGGGTCAAGGCCATTCCATTGACAACACAGCAATTTACCTATGTGACCTTGATAGCAGGCTAATATCTGAGATTCGGCTACATTCCATACCTGGAAAAATATCAATATTGATGTACTAATATACACAAGAGTCAAAATTGAAATAATCAAAGATTAGAGATACTTTACTTTCATATGTTTCCCTTTTGAGATCAACTAGTCAATACACAATATACAGTATCAATATTGGCTTCATAATTAAGACCACCTCATTATTAGATTCTTCAGAAGCAATAGTGGTGTGATCATCAAGGTTTCACTGTGTACCAGTAATTATCAGCAAATATTAAACTAAATTATCACATTGAAGCCGAAGATAGAACCCCCCAGAAACTTTTTTCATTGGATTTTACGCCGTTTTTACAACAATTTTTCAGTCATATATTGCAGTCAGTTGAACTAACCAGTTTTCCTGGAATAAATTATCAACCAGTACTAACTAGCTCTTCAACAATCAACCGACAACTTCTCCACATGCAGAGGACATGATCATAGCCAATGTCACAGAAAAACATAATCTGCCCAACCCAGGAATCGAACATGGATCTACAGAGTGACAATCTAGCACTCTACCAACTGAGCAAGCCGGGCGGGCTACATAGATTCGTAAAAAAAAAAATGTCAAAACTGCCTGACAAAGAACACTTAAATTCAGCAGACAAAGTGTGTATAGATAATTTACCAGAGCATTTCCATCATACGATACAGACAACAGCATTCCATCATAGTGTGGACTCCAAGCCATTCCAGTGATACGATTAGAATGACCCTCAAGTCGTCTCCACATCTCTGTTGTATGTAATGGTGGCTGATTCTCGTTGGAACCTATCACACAATACAAACATCATACACAGATCTCAAGGCAAATAAAACAGCTCCATTACATAAAATACATTCTGTTATTACCAGGGAGAATGTTCATCGGCAGAATAGAAGAAAACCTCAAAAATCAGCAGAAAACTCCTAACACCCTTGAACAAAATTACCATTATTGCATGTATCAGGACAAACTACCAATGGTAGTCTACCATTATATGCTAACATGTATACTATTATGCTACTTATATACCGAAATCCAAGTGTATAAAGTGATCTTGTTAGATGATACCCAGAGATAGTCAAATAAAACTAAAACTACATTTGGACTATGAATAAAGTGAAAATGCCAAATCATTATTTCAGAATAAATACACTGACCTCCAAAAGTTCCTTCACACTTTGACAATTTCCCATTGCAATTAATGTATTTTCAAATTTGTTTCACATGCAATAAATCGAAAAATGCTTTTTAACACAGCAACGATTTTCTGTAGAATTATTTATAAATTTGTACTGAAACAAATGATCTTATTGTCTGTGTCAGATCAATCAGTTACACACATACATTGGTTTTGGATGCAGGATGATTGATGCTGCTGCTGAGATGTGCAAATTGTTAATTCTTAACTATCCATCACAGAAGTGGGATGAATAATTTACTTCATGGTCATACATGTTTTATTTGAAGTGCTGTATGAAAAATTACGAAATTCAAAATATTTAATATAAAGTGTGAAGAAACTTTTGGATGGCAGTGTATATGAAATATAGATAAAATCAAAACATACTGAATATATTCCTCATGTCCAGGACACAAATAGTGTACTCATTAGATCCCAGAGCGACGTAATGTTTGTATATGGAACCATTTGGTGTTTCCATGGTAACGTGAGGATGCCATACAACACAGTTGACAAGTTTATGATGAACTTGTATCACGGCAACCAAAGCGAATGTTTCTGCTTTGTAGAATTCTACAGTTCTAAACAAAATGAATGAACTCTGAATACATTTATCCAAGTAGGGACAATAAACTCTTATAATTCTTCAGTTACCTTGACGTTTCAGGCCAAGCCCTTCATCAAAATCATGGAAATATACTAAGCAGATGTTTGCGTGGTTAACATAATTAATATCATCAATTGTAGTATCACAATGAATCATAATAAATGTATTATCATAGTAAATATTATCGATTGAGTGATTAATATAGTTAGCTCATAAAAGATATTTTAATTAATGTTTGTTCTCACCCATCATCGTTACCAATGGCAACCATAGTAAAATCTGGACTCCACGATATCTCACTTCTTGTTGGCACTCTGGTACCCGCCTAGAATACAAAAATGGTGTTATATAAGCCAGGCACAAGGCTTTCATTACGTGAAAATGATTGTTTAAACAAATTGTGAGGTGATCAACAAATGAAAACATCAGGGGTGTCAACACAGCCAAATCCTCAATCCTGAACACTAAGCGGGGGAATCAAAGAACTCATCCACAGATTTGTCCGCAAAACACCTTGGTTGTTACAATATCCTTTTTTTTAAAATACGTTCATACTCAATTCCATTCATTCAGTAGCAGATTCACACCCTACCCCCCATAGAAACACAATATCTATATCGATCTGAAAATTGATTTCTGAATTCCAGAATTTTAACACCCCTAAAATGCCAAGTTTAAACTAACAAAAGAACAAAGACAGAATATAGTAGATTACCCTGTATGACGGATTAGAAGACTGGATTAACTGACCAATCGACAATGCTTCCTTATCCAACTTCTTTGGAAGATGTTCGAGTACATTACCATCACCACAACTATACAAGTGGTAACCATGATTACCAGCATTGCGTTCTTCTGAAAAAAGCATGACACACAAATTTTAAGGTTTTTTCCCCTTAAAATATTAGAAGCATTACTTCTGTAGTCTAACCAAATATTTGCAATCTCAATGCTTAAATGATTTTCCTTTGCGAATGGAATATTAAAGCTAAAAGCAAATATGCTTCAAAGAAAATAGAAAGACTTTATAGTATAAAGTGGCGTTACCTCAGAGTGACTTCTGTAAGGCCATCCTTAAAAAAAAATTTGGCTTCACCTGATCAAGCAAAATTTAGGTGGGTAGGTAGGTAGGAATTTATTTTTTTATTTATTACTTTTATAGTCATAGTAGTGTTAACTATAAATATACTGATTAAAGAATTCGCTCTCAGAATGGGCCATTTTCATTGGTAGGTAGGGTTATGCCAAACAAACAGTTTATCAATCATAGCCTAACAGAAATACGAGCAAACAAGCATGTACATGTATATCTATTTCCTTAACACTCTCAATGAACATCTTAAGCAACTTGAGAGAACAGCTTTGTACATGTAGACGCAGTCTTCATTGTGAGTCGGATTTTATGTCCCAGCGACATTTTTTATTTATACGAAGATGACGTCTTCTAATAGAAGACATATTGCCGCCACACTATGATGCCATGCCACAGACAGGTGACATGATACCACGCCCAGTCACAATTATCTGAAGCCAGACAAACCAGACTTAGTACCATCCTTACAATCAATGTAAAGTGTAGACAAGGGAGCTTGAGTCACCATGATGGTAAATTCCCCGGTTCTACCGTCCACATTATAACAATACAGACACAGCTGATAGAGAAGGAAGGGGAATAATAAGGTAAAAGGAGGGAAATGTGGAGAAAAGTGGGGAAAGTAAATAGAACAGGGAAGTATATTGAATGGGGGAAAGTAAAGAAAATGTACTAAAGTAGAGGAGCAGAGAAAAGTTTAGGGAAAGTAAAGAAAGGGGAAGTAACGGGAAGAAAGAGGTGAAAAGTGAAAGTAATGAAAAGGGTTAAAAGAAAAAAGGAAGAAGTGAAAAGAAGGGGGAAAGTACACATATTATGGAATACAAGACAAATTTTAATTGGCAGGTTCATAACAAGAAGAAGATTCAAACCTTTGGAGACAGATGATGGTCCCCAAGCGACAACATACACTGTACGTCTGTGGTATGTCGTAGATATCTGAGGTGGTCTGAAACATACCAACATGTAGAATCTTTATGATATACCAACCAAACACACGGCATAGAATGTACCTCAGTGTGCATTCATAATTTATGTTTATATACCAATTTAAGAAGAAAATTGATAAAAAGCATTATGCTTATTTGAATCTTGAGTCCACTTCCTGGAAAAACCTGTACCAGTGTCTGAGAGGGAGGTTTGGTTGTGACCTGTGCAAGGTTTGAACCCACAACCTCAGGACAGACAGTCAACACTTTATCCCAGATCTCCCTAGGGGGTAGGAATGACAACTAAAATTACCTTGGTGGGGAAGGGGGTCAAAATCTGTTGGTTGGGCATCAAAAACCAGTTAAAATTCTGTTGCTGGTCCCCTTATTTTTGACAGTCATTTCTACCCACCCCACCTCACACCCCTGGGGATTATTCCTGGAATAGCTCCGATTGTAAAACAAAATTTTTTTCGCTAAGAGATTACCTAATTTCTATCAGAAGGTACAGCAAGGAGTATACTGAGTATACCAAAAATGTCCGATTACTATGCTAGTTTTCGTCGCACATTTGTTTACATCGCAGTGTTTTGCATTTTGTAGTTCTTCCAGTGGAAAAAATGTCACTTTTGCAGGCAAAATATATTGGAAAACAGTATACAAGTTCAGTTTACCTCTTTCTCTTTAGTATGTGTAAGTATTTTAAGCACCTTCGCTTACATTGCAATTTTGACTCACACAGTTTCGCAATGTCACAAAGTAACTTGATCTTCATTTTATATATTGATTGTGCTAGAGAAACATCCCAAAGATGTTCAACAAAGTACAGGGGAATCCCGTTGACTCGAACTCGTCGGGACTGACAAAATTTGTTCAAGTAAAATGTTGTTCTAGTCAACCGTGGTTGTTTAATAATAAGAATGCGTGCGTACTATGGTAGATATTTCTTGTCAGTGTGTTTGAGTCCTTAGTAATGTATACCTCTCGTATGAATAATCATAATGAACAAAATAAAGCATAAACAGAAAAAAACACGAATAAGCATGTACACTTATAACCATACAGAATCAATAGCAGCTATACAGTCTCTGGGTCCTATTGTATCAAGCTACAAGGCATAGAACATTAAATTATACATACATATGACACTTTAATTGTCAATTATTGCATTAATCAATCTTCAAACAGATGCAAACAAATTTATCAATGCAGTTTGTTGTTTGCGTGCAATTTTCACAAACGTGTGAATAACACACACCGTGTCACAATTGAGCTCATACGCCAGCATATCCGATCATGAGGTGAGAAAATGCATTGTTCGACCGAAAAGTGCGTATAATAGTGCATTTTATGATCAAGGGACCGAATAATTGGTTCGAGAGTTCGAGGCTGGACAGTTCGAACCAAGAGTAGTAGAACAATATAGATTATATAGGAAATTCAATCAGGACTTCATAATCAGTTCGAGTCAACAAGGGTGTTTGATGCAACCGAGTTCCAGCCAACAGGATTCCACTGTATACAGTAGAAATTACAAAATATGACTTTTGACCTTTACACCAGTTTTTGGTGCAAATGTAAATATCAATGGCACCGATTAATTGGCTTCATTGAAAGAAAATTTCATCTTAAATAGAGATTTAATTATAAGTTATTTGTAAAGTTCTTTTACAGAAATGATTAAGTGTTTATGATATATTGTTTGAATGTACATTTTCGAGGTTTTAACGCACAGTGCATTGGTTGAAATTTTAACGCATTGGTAATTCGGACAACCAGTACATATGCAAGCAGATCACAAGTCTGAGTACAGAATCTATCACGTCTGTATTTGATACACACACATTTCCTCAGATATCTACGGACTCAGCAGACTTCTTTAAATTTACTGGTCCAACTGTCTGTTAAATCACTACATATACAGTGACACATCAAACATCAGGCCACAAGTAGTTCTGAAGAAAGTGGATCTCAATTTTGCATCTCAATGATTATCAAGTGAAATAAAGAAGATAAAAAAGGAATTTGGTCATGAACATTTGATCTTATTAATTAGATCGTCGTAATTTCAAGGTTGTCATTAATTCAGATTTTTTCTGAATTAAGTTCACAAGCATACCATGTCATTCAATCTAGTAAATAAATGTACAGTTATGCTTACTTGTTAGACAATGTGTCATAAATACCCACACGACCATCGTCTGTCCCATAAGCTAGAAGTCCCTCCTTAGCTGGATGCCAACTCAACTGTTATAATAAGACAAACATAACATTCAAATTAAAGCTACATAGTCTAATTCATTTGATAAAATATCCGATGTCATAAATATGAGAAAATTGCAACTACATTTAATTGCTTTCATACAAATGTACAGCAATTACCTAAGCACCAAGTCAACGTTCACATAGAAAATACCTATATCAGACTTGTGTGTTGCAGTTCCAGGAATTCTTTAAGAAAAGTTACAATGCAATGTTTTAGAGCATGTTTGTACGAAGACATTTACACATCTTTTTCTTAAAATTATTATAGAGGAATCGAAAATCACATCATAGTCACAGTTACACATGGTCAAATAGTCACAGTTACACATGGTCAAATAGTCACAGTTACACATGGTCAAATAGTCACAGTTACACATGGTCAAATAGTCACAGTTACACATGGTCAAATAGCCACAGTTACACATGGTCAAATAGTTGTTTCAAGTGTATTGTCAAGTTATGCACAAAAGCAGATGTCTCTTTTCTAGATTAATAAACCTTGAATACATGATGGTAATTACAATTTTATAATAAATCAAACCAGTACACACAGCAGTGACTTTTCCTCTGATGCCTTGCCAGTACTGAGTCATATCGTAAAAGTTAGTTGATGTACTAAGGTTCAGGAGACGAATAGTATTATCACCAACCCCGAAGGCTATGCGACCTGCAGAATGAAATAATATAGTAAATAATGTATTAGTATTGATCTATAAATGATATGTACTAAATATACTAACACAGGAGAACAACATGTGACCACTCAAAAATGGTCAAAGACTTCAAATCACATGCCCCTCACAGCTGCATCCCACCCAGGAGCCAGGATATAGAATTTGTAAGTGATGAAGCTATCCTGCTGGCTTATGAAAGTCGGTGGTCCATCTGGGGTCTTCCTCCGCCATAACAGCTGGAAGTCACTACATGACCCTGGCTGTAAAATGACTTTAAGCCTCATTGCAAAGTCACAATATGTATCATAAAAGACCCGACTGTGAAAAAGTAAACAAGAAGATTCCTACAAAGAGCCTTTGCATATGGTGTAAAGGCATTCCAGTTAACAGACTTACCAAATGTTTCCAGAGAAGACAAGGATGCTTGGTTAGGTTCAACCCATGTAGGTGTTTTGAAGTCAGTAACCATAATAACTTGGTAAACGCAGACCAATAATCAGCGACTTTAAATCACATTAAACTACCAAATCATAGTCCTGAAACTATACAACTGAATTTGGAATAATTCTGAGACGTCCTCAGAATCAAGCCTTGCCATTGGTCAATTTTAAGACTGAGTTCAGAAACAACCTATCAAATGCTTGCATATTGAGATCGGTCTCCAAGCTCAGCATTATAACCTTGTACAACAGATTGTAAGCAATATACGAACCTGGATCAAGTGGTGAAGTCTTCAATGTATAAATATATCCACCAAAGGTATGCATGATCCCTATCTGACATTGTAGATCCAAGTCCCAGAATATGATCTGAATATCAAGAATAATCAATAAAAGTAATGCTAGAGTTCTCTTCCTTACATACACTAGTCATGCAAGAGTTCTCTTCCTTACATACACTAGTCATGCAAGAGTTCTCTTCCTTACATACACTAGTCATGCAAGAGTTCTCTTCACTACATACACTAGTAATGTAAGAGTTCTCTTCATTACATACACTAGTCATGTAAGAGTTCTATTCCTTACATACACTAGTCATGCAAGAGTTCTCTTCCTTACATACACAAGTCATGCAAGAGTTCTCTTCATTACATACACTAGTCATGTAAGAGTTCTTTTCCTTACATACACTAGTCATGTAAGAGTTCTCTTCATTACATACACTAGTCATGTAAGAGTTCTATTCCTTACATACACTAGTCATGCAAGAGTTCTCTTCCTTACATACACAAGTCATGCAAGAGTTCTCTTCATTACATACACTAGTCATGTAAGAGTTCTTTTCCTTACATACACAAGTCATGTAAGAGTTCTCTTCATTACATACACTAGTCATGTAAGAGTTCTTTTCCTTACATACACTAGTCATGTAAGAGTTCTATTCCTTACATGCACTATTCATGCAAGAGCTCTCTTCATTACATACACTAGTCATGCAAGAGTTCTCTTCCTTACATACACTAGTCATGCAAGAGTTCTCTTCCTTACATACACTAGTCATGCAAGAGTTCTCTTCCTTACATACACAAGTCATGTAAGAGTTTTCTTCCTTAGGTACACTAGTTGTGTAAGAGTTCTCTGCCTTACATACACAAGTCATGCAAGAGTTCTCTGCCTTACATACACTAGTAAGAGGAAACAACATGTAAGCAAAACTTTTCACAGTTCCAAGAGCATTAAATTATCAATTATATGCCTGGCAAAATTTTGTGGTAAATTCTATGGTATCCTAAACATGTTTTGCAAATCAAAGGACAATAACTGCTGGTAGGTTAGGGGCGATCTTGCTGGTAATCACACTTATGCCAATATTTTTTACAATGTTAGGTGGACGCTGGTTAAAGGGTTTCAAAGATAGAGGACAAACAGTGCTAATTTGGCCACAATTTGGCAATCAAGGGCAATAACCAACGACAACAAGAACATAGCTATATTTAGCACGTATGACCCAAGATTTTTTGGAAATATTTGGTAAAAATGAGGTGAACTATCAAAACAAGTCTTGGAAAAACTGTAGAAGTCACAACAGACATTTCAGAACATTGTGACAGTATTTGGTGTAGGTTCTTAAAAACGAAACTGACAACTGGTATATAATTATACTGATTTACCTGCCTATCCATGGACATAGAGCACAGAACTTTCTTCTCACGCCCCAACAAACACAGATTGAACGCAAATCGTGCATGACCTCGCCCACTAAAACTCTGGTGCTTTACCTTACCAGATTTAGTAATATCCCATAACAGAATGTCCCCACTGAAACACAGAAAACAAAAGAAGATATAGAACCAATTCGAACAAACTTTTATAGAGAGCAAAACTTTTTGGTCTTTGTTCCAATGTCATATAATGACATCCACCATTGATTTATTCTTTTTTTATAAACATCATTATTATAGAATAAAATTATTGCTACAATAAATCACAATTGAATATTTGAAACTCTTAAATTAAAGATTTTGGTATATGTTTGTATTTATACTCAGACATACACGTAAGATAGGGGAAATTTTTGTGGATTTATTGGATTTGCCAGTGAAGTAATATATCAAACAGTATAAAACATACACAGTCATGAAGTCAAAGAAAAGGACATACCTCATGGAACTAGACATAATATTGTTTGCACAGTGCGGCGACCACAGAAGTGCCACCCATGTCCTAGATTTGCCACCATCGTCTGATCTTTCTCTACGACCTAATGCAGGCAACTTGAGAAGACTTAACTGTCTACCTCTACTTGTGCTCCATATCCGTATAGTCTTATCTTTGCTACCAGACGCCAATAACCAGCCGTCTGTACCAAACCCACCGCCAGTGTCTGCCATGTTTGGTTTCTTTCTCCAAGACTCCTCCTCTGTAAGCATGACAACTAGATAAATCCACATAAACCATGATTAATATCTAATAAGATTTTATATCAGTCTCACACCAAATGTATCAAGTTTTAGGTTCAATATACACTTGGGTAGTTCTGGAAGTAAGAGCTTTTTCCATTAGTTTTCTTTACATTCTTCGATAAACAAATTTTTGTGTAAAAAATCACAAGCCCGCCCAGTTAGTTGGCAAAGCACTGGGCTGTTATTCGAGAGATCAGGGTTCAATTTCAAGGCTGGGCAGATCATGTCCTTCGGTTACATTTGGCTGAGATCATTTGGCCTCCATCCCACCTGATTCATGTGAGAAAATTGTCAGCCACTTGCAGAAGAGCAAGTCAGTATAAGTAGATAATTAATTCTTGCAGAAAAACAAAGAAAAAGCATGGAGGTTACTAAATTCAAACTCAATATACCGACACTTTCGTCTTTTTAAAAATAGATATTTTATGATTACAGGACAATGAAATTGTTTTGCCAAAGCTGTGTGTATGTTATGTTATATCAACAAGCTTACTCAGTATGTCAAAATATACTGGTGCATTGCAATATTCAACCAAACCGTATTGTAAAATGTGTATTGGAAATGATACTGTTTTAAGCATAAGTATTACAATTATTTTGGCAACACATTTGAAGACTTTGGAGTTGATTAAAAGTGTTCAACAGATAAACAATCTACAGGCAAGTATCTCGATGCCACTACAGCTTACCAACACCAAACGACTCCAAGTCGGTAATATCTTGAGTAATCTGTTCAGGTTTGAAGTTCTCTCCTGGCAAAGGACACCAAGAAAGACAATACACCTCTTCATCATGACCTCGAAGACGGGAAACAATCGCACCTCCATGTTTTACATTGATGATGTTAATCTGCCCAGTTTTGTATCTGGAATATTGATGATAAAGCACATAAACATTCAATAACTGATAGTAAACCTTCATTATCACAACTATCATTATCACCAATACTTTCTAGAGGCAGCTGAGGCTAACCTAAAGAAGTGTTCAAATTTAGGTGGGTAGTTAAGAAGGTAGGGTTTAACCAAATAAACTATGTTTTTAGGATTGCTTAATCTTGAAAACTTACAAAAAGACATTATTTTGTTGTAAATTTCACAAGTATATTTGTTAAACGTTCCATTACGGCCATCAATTTACATAATCAAAGTCACTGGTTGAATTAATCTTAAATGAAATTATTCACACATAGTAGTGACAGTGAGATCAGTCCCTAGTTTTATAATCCTGAAACATGTGTTCAAATGAACAAGTATAATAACAATGGCTTGACACAAATGAGAAGGTAAGAATCTCACCCAACAGCAAACAATCCTGCAGCAGACGGTGAGGCAGACATACATAGGATAGATCCTTTCTCTGGTCGATGTGCTGCTTGTTTGTTACCATCTAACTGCCAAACCCCAATGGTTCCATGCTCATCACCGGATACAATTAAATCACTCTGAACCAGGGACCAGCAAATGCATGTCACTCGATGCTGAAATAAATGCAGGCACAAAATATAATAGATAAATGACAGACTGTGATCCTTGTGCAATAATGAATGTTTTTTTCTTAAATGTTAATGGATCCCTATCTATGGCTAGATATAAGATGTTCATCAGTGGTAGTGTATCTCATATCTCCTTTTTTACAATGTGTCTTAAAATGAAGTGTAGAGTGGTATAGTAATGATAGTTCTGTCACATTTGGTCATTAATTTATCATTTTTATTGTCTCACATGATTCCAGTAATTCTCAAAACATAATGACTTCAAAGCATAGGCAGAATACATTTCTACAGTCCTCTGCTTGTCCAAGAAATTTCTGAAGCATTTATTGCATTCCTGAACATCTCAGCCACATATCCAACCAACCTTAACTAGACATTTAGTCATAAAATAAACGACTTACTGAATGTATGGAGTGTTCCACCTTTAAAGCCTTGTCCTCCACATTCCAGAGTTTGACAGCTCCATCCTCGCCGGCACTGGCACAAAACATCGAATAATCGTCATGATCACACAACTCCACTGCTGTTACCTTGTCCTTGTGTCCCATACAGACGCCTTTAAATTTGGGCGGATAATGGTCACATCCGAATACATACACATAATGTCGGGCACCGAATGCAAAGTATTCGTTTGAATTACTCGCAATAATATTGCTACAGTACCAACTAGGTGATGGAGGAATAACCTTATCTGACATTATTTAAACTTGACAACTAAAATAAATGATAAAAACCGCTTTTCAAATAAAAACGTGAGAGATACCTATCTGTTTAGCAGTTGTCTCCCTTAGGAAAGTGTAAAACCCGGTCTTCAACGTCCGTGTTGTACATTAATAATTCAATACAGTTAAATCTCAATAATGTGACCACCCTTGGGACCCTTGAAAAATGTTTCCATCATTGAGGTGGTCTGAGTATCAATAAAGAGCAAAATAGTGAAAATGGATTTACCGGACAACATGTACAATTTGACAGTACCAAAAGTATGGTGGCATATATTACCTCTTACCTTTTTATGATGTATTACACTAGATTTAAGTGATAACGCGAATCTTATCTAGTTGACTACTTATTATGTTACTTAATAACTCAAATTCGCGAATTTCACTTAAGATTCGTGTTACCACTTATTTATAAATGCAATTTTGGCTTCTAGATGTAAGTGGTAACACGAATCTTAAGTGAAATTCGCGAATTTGAGTTATTAAGTAACATATTAAGTGGTCAACTAGATAAGATTCGTGTTACCACTTAAATCTAGTGTAATACATCATAAAAAGGTAAGAGGTGGCAGTTCTGGGCACTTTCAAGCCTGTTTCTAGTTGTACGATATTTATCTTACCGAAAATGAATCACGAATATTAACTAGATAGCTAGATAATTATCGTAATAATTAAGTGGTCAACACGAAACAATTCGCGAACGCTATCATGCTAACTGGTGGCAGTAATATGCCACCATACAAAAGTTCAAATAACTTCATTATTTTTCATTTTTTTACAAAAGTATAGTAGTTGAAGGTCTGTATAACGATAAAACAGTGTACTTTCCATCTTGCTATAATATGTAGTGAACAAAATACTGCTAAAAGCAAATATGTCTATTTTCTAGGGCATGTATATCGCCTTAATCCCTGTCGGTGTACACATGTCAAGGGGGTATGCAGTCAGAACGGCCCGCCGCCAAAACATGTGTATTATAACATCTAAATATCTTTTTTCATAAAGTGGGCCGTTTTGACCGACAATCCGGGCCGTTTTGACCGACAATCCGGGCCGTTTTGACCGACAATGGGTGTCGATTATGGTGTAGACTATTATTTGATGATGTGATATTTATAATGTGCTGTATTTATATTATATATGTGTTCGCTTGTATGTCTGAATGTCAGGGTGTAGATAATGGTGTAGACTATTATTTGATGATGATGATGTGATATTTATAATGTGCTGTATTTATATTATATATGTGTTCGCTTGTATGTCTGAATGTCAGGGTGTAGATTATGGTGTAGACTATTATTTGATGATGATGATGTGATATTTATAATGTGCTGTATTTATATTATATATGTGTTCGCTTGTATGTCTGAATGTCAGGGTGTAGATTATGGTGTAGACTATTATTTGATGATGATGATGTGATATTTATAATGTGCTGTATTTATATTATATATGTGTTCGCTTGTATGTCTGAATGTCAGGGTGTAGATTATGGTGTAGACTATTATTTGATGATGTGATATTTATAATGTGCTGTATTTATATTATATATGTGTTCGCTTGTATGTCTGAATGTCAGGGTGTAGATAATGGTGTAGACTATTATTTGATGATGATGATGTGATATTTATAATGTGCTGTATTTATATTATATATGTGTTCGCTTGTATGTCTGAATGTCAGGGTGTAGATTATGGTGTAGACTATTATTTGATGATGATGATGTGATATTTATAATGTGCTGTATTTATATTATATATGTGTTCGCTTGTATGTCTGAATGTCAGGGTGTAGATAATGGTGTAGACTATTATTTGATGATGATGATGTGATATTTATAATGTGCTGTATTTATATTATATATGTGTTCGCTTGTATGTCTGAATGTCAGGGTGTAGATTATGGTGTAGACTATTATTTGATGATGATGATGTGATATTTATAATGTGCTGTATTTATATTATATATGTGTTCGCTTGTATGTCTGAATGTCAGGGTGTAGATTATGGTGTAGACTATTATTTGATGATGATGATGATGTGATATTTATAATGAGTTGTATATATATACATGTGTTTGTTTGTATTCTTTATTATTCGTTGTTTGTGTATGCATTTTGTAAGAAATTTGTAATAAAATAAAACATCAAGTACAACTGGAATTTATACTGTTTGATAACATGTAATCAAATACAAGATGAAGATTTTACAAGTATGCTGTTTGGCTACATTTCGTGGTACTTACAACATAACGTAAATGAAGAAAAACTTTCTTTCATTTCCTTTTGTGTTCAGGTTCTTCTTTCAAATATTTAACAGTCAATTAAAGTGTCAATATCATTTATTTTCCATATTTTCCTACTACGCCAAAATCTTTAAATGTATGTTTTGTTGTCAAAATAACATACAATGTACTATTACGAAAGCAATGCGAAAATAGCGGCAAACATTATACTTTATATCTTTCTTTTTTGCGTCTATGTAGTATAATTGCTCAATTCAAAACTAAACACTATGTTCTGTTCTGTAGCTACTTCAATAGTAATTGAACAAACAATCATAAAGTGTCACTCACAAGTACACATCAGCACACTATAGACTGTGTGCAAACACACATTTAACATTTATTTCTTCATCTTTTCATGACAATCTGGGTCGTTTCGTCCAGAAATAGAATACATATATGTTTCTAGCTAAAAGCGTTTTTTCTACTCGGGAAATAAAAGACAAATGTACTCATAACATGATAAAATGGCATTTTGGAACAAATTAGATAATATATAATTTTTATACTCGGGAAATAAAAGATAAACAAATACAAATGTACTCATAGCAGGATAACAAAACATAAATGTATTATTATTTGAATTTGTTATAACATCTAAATATCTTTTCCATAAGCGGGCCGTTTTGACCGATAATCCGGGCCGTTTTGAACGATAATCCGGGCCGTTTTGAACGATAATCCGGGCCGTTTTGAACGATAATCCGGGCCGTTTTGAACGATAATCCGGGCCGTTTTGAACGACAATCCGGGCCGTTTTGACCGATAATCCGGGCCGTTTTGACCGATAATCTGGGCCGTTTTGAACGATAATCTGGGCCGTTTTGAACGACAATCCGGGCCAATTTGAACGACAATCCGGGCCGTTTTGAACGACAATCCGGGCCGTTTTAACCGAGCCGTTTTGGCGGTGGGGCGATTTGACGGCTATTCGTCAAGGGTATCGCCTTAAGTTATGACAAATAGAGATAGAAAAAAATGTTAAGCCGAATGACAACAACAAGACACATACATGTAGATAACATTCATGTAAACAATCGTGAAATAGCAGTAAAACCTCAAAAATAAGACCACCCTTGTGACCCTTGAAAACTGGCCTTCTTATTGAGGTGGTCCTAATACTGAGGTTGAATAAAGAGAGCAAAACGGTAAAAATGGACTTTCTTAATTTTGAGGTGGTCTTATTATTGAGGTGGTCGTTTCAGTTTTGATGCACTATTTTCAAAGTAGCTAATTATTTAGTTTTAGTTTCGCTTTCGATCTCTGTAAAAGGTAAACACATTTAAAGATGTATCTGGCTAATCTGAACCTAAAATGTTTAATGGGCTTCATCCAGCATTGTTATTACATAGTCTAAAACATCATTAATTAATAAGAACCATTGCCATGTATGACCGTTCAAAACAATCTTATTTAATAATATCACTAACAGACAAAACTAGTAAAAAACACCCGCTTGTTTTTTTTTAATTTTATGATAATACAAACGTCTTCTTTCGACAAATACAGCGAAATATATTATAAACGTATGCTGTGATAATGCATATTTATTAAAGTTTTAACACGATAAAGTATATTCTTCCTGTTTGTTAAGTAAACAAATGAACAAAAAATGAGCATACTATAAATATCTTTAATGCCTCGATTTTCGGAAAATTTAATCACGTGGTTTTCTTTATCTGCGCTTATTCGGCCAGCCTTAACATTCATTTGTTTCTTAATTTTTCTAAGTCCCATGTTAAATGTTGACATGATGGTGTGAGGGAAATGACTTTGTTATTTTGAAAGAAAAATGACCTGGCGGAGTTGAAACAAGAAATATCTTGAAAAAGTTGGTTTGCTCAATTTGAAGGTTAAGATTTGTTGTGCAACATAAACAAGAAATATATTGAAACTTAGAAATGTGTCCATAGGACACAGATGCCCCCACTTGCAGCCTTTGTCACAAAAGCAAATGCTACTATTCTGCTCATTGTTTGTGAATGGGTATCAAAATTACCAAGTGAACAACTGTACTGATTATGGTGATAAGTCAAGGGCCATAACTTTGCACTTACTGTGCGTAACCATACATGCATAAAAACTCAGGTGCACAACTATACAGGCTGGTGAACATTCCTGTAAAATCTTAAGACTCTGGCTCAAATTATTTTGGAGATATAAGTGACACAAGATTGCATACTCTGTAGGCTATGTTTTAACTTAGTCAAGGGCCATAACTTTGCACTGACTGGGCACAGCCAAACATGAAACCCCAGGTGCACAAGTACACATGCTGGTGAACATTCCTGTAAAGTTTTATGACTCTGGCTCAAATTCTTTTGGAGATATGAGTGACACAAGATTGCACACTATGTAGGCTATATTTTAACTAAGTCAAGGGCCATAACTTTGCACTTACTAGGTACAGTCAAACATGAAACCCCAGGTGCACAACTTCACATGCTGGCGAACATTCCTGGCTCTGGCTCATATACTTTTGGAGATATGAGTGACAAAAGCTATTGTGACGGACGGAAGGACGGACATATGGACAAGGGCAAATCTATATGCCCCCCCCCCCCTTCAGAGTGGGGGCATAAAAAAATGCATTACTTATAAATATTTTCGTAACAATTAAGCCTCCAAAACGTGTGAGGACGTACAAAGTGCAATTATCAATCTTTAAACAAAAACAGATAAAATATGCATCTCCAAGTGTTGCTCTGTTGAGGTTGCGCTGTAAACTGTATTGTTTTCTCATGGACAAAATCTTTCAAGAAGGCTTAACATAGAACTACGCAACATCTATCATATTTAACACTAACATTGGCTGGTCATGACAGAACAGTTTAGAGCTCTATAAGAACCCATGCAGATATTTATGTCTTTGCAAAAACAATTATTTTGTGTTTTCAATTTTGCTTGCAACTATTAACTAAATTCTAAATATTCTTCTGTAGATAAAATTGACCATGCTGCATTATTTGAGATTCATCAATTTTAATATACAGTATGTACATGTATCGACACAGAGAGGAAGAAAACACACATACTGTTATTGCTGGCCTTATGACGTCATATATGCTTGGATTTTGTACAGCGTTCATTTCAACTTCGAGTGAAAGAAACATTTGTTTTCATCATCGACAACAAGGGATAAGGGGCACACACTTAAGGTACACTATTGTAACAGAATGACTTGTTTTATGATTTTGTTCTTTTAAATCGATTTGACTTGGTCTCGATAATATTTTTACCAAGATCGTATTTAGATCACAGGTCCGTAGCCAGAGGCAAAATTAAACCGAAACAATAATTATTCAACATTTTATATAGTTTCAAGCAAATTCTTCCTGCATTATATTTATTCACATTATTTAAGGTTGCTTTAATTGGAAAGTTTAACCTCGATGTGCCTCAGCGAAGCTACCGGCCTGAGATCTGATCGTCTATCATTCTATGTTGGAGAAGCAAAGAGACGTTATTTTATTAGATCTACAAGTTATTTTATAATTTAAGGTTTGGTAAACAAATGGCCTTAACGAAATTAACCATTCTGCGTTTATACACATGTATACGTTAATCATAAATGAAAACTCAACACTTTATTTATTTGAATATTTGTTTGGTAAGCATAGATATAATATTGTTTCATTACGGATAACATTTCGTTAGTCAACACAGTTTATGTCAATATTGATTGTATCAATGCCAGTCCCAAATTATTTTTTAAACAGGCCATTGGAGATTGGAAATGGTTTCCTAATACATGTATAACTCATACCACAGGAGATTGTCGTGAGTTCTCTCCCTTTATCACTTCTAGAGTTATCTCCCTTTATCACTTCTAGAGTTATCTCCTTTAGCTCCTTCTATAAGATAAAGGGAGATAACTGTAGAAGGGACGAAGGGAGAGAACTCGTGACAATATCCTATGGCTCATACCGTACTGTAATTCAGGAGAACAATATAGTCAATTCCATAATCGAATAATTGACCGCCGCCATTTTATTGGTCACGTGACCGTCCGCCATTTTATTGGTCACGTGACCGTCCGCCATTTTACGGTACTAGCTGCTACAGTGCTGCGATTCCGGATTTTAGTCTGCAAGTCTGCTTATAATTACCCCCAAATAATTGAACATATGATTTAAACAACCTTCACAACCTATACACTATATAATTGATAAATCGATAATGAAAGCCTTATCGAATTGGGTTTATACACAGGGCAGGCCTGGATACAGAAATTCCTGACCGGGGGGCCAATCATGATGAAAATACCCTGCACGTGAGTTGCGCAGCGCCGAGTGGGAGTAGGTACAGGGGGGGGGGGGGGGGGGTTATCCCCCTCCTTTAAGGGTTTATCATCTCCGACATTGAATAATTGGCTGTGAGCGCAGAAAAATGGCCCAGAAATCACAATCTTAAACTGGTTAATCAAACTGACCGAACTACCTCCGGATGTGGTTTGTCTGGTTTGATTTATCCGAATAATCGTACACTAGTTAAAAAAAAGGTCTGAATGTCTGGGGCTGCAGATAGATGCATTGTGGATTCGCTTGCCCTGTATAGATCTAGTGACATTATCATATTAACTACTGTATTTCTAAGTCATGTTACCAGTATTTTATCTATTAGTTATTTTGTGCAGACTATATACAAGTCGGCATATCTTGTGCATCAGTGATAACCCTAACCCTGGTTTATATGTTTGTGATTATAATAACATTATACGAACATTCACAAACTGTTTGTTACTGCATTAGCAATCACTACTGACCAGAAAGTTGGCAGTTTGAGAAACAAAAATTTTGACAAGCAGTCACATAGATTATGTATCCGGTATGGCTAATATAGTTTCAACGTTTAAGCTGGGACTAATATATACATGTATATATTGCTCCCAAGTTTAAGATTCCGTTTGATATCTCCATTTATCAAGGTTTAATAGGAGAATTGCATGCATGCTAATCGGACATGTTTATTTCTAATGCGACCTAGACATACTCCGGATTAGTATAAATATGGGTATTTCCCTTTAACCCTGCGGTACAAACAAACATATAACGTTAGTTAACATCGTGCTTGAATCGCAATGAAAACAAAGACCCATACCCAACCTTCGGGTCACTATGGTGACCAACTTCCTATATAATTATAGAAGGAAAATACCTTCAAATTGCAATAAATAAAAATCTCTTAAAGGTATATTATATCGTCTGATCAGTTGGTCGGTATTATTTGAAAATTAAGTAATGAGATTGCAAATCTTTGATCGTTGCGTGCACATAAATTATGATGCATGTTTTTGTCACTGATTGTTATAAGGCATATCATGTTCCTGAAAGATATATTTGAATTTTGAAACATAACTACTTAGATGTTATTTAGATAGCTAATACAAATACCTTAACTTTAATAAAAACGACATCGTTAAGTTGTATGCGCGTTAAATTATTCATGTACTGGAGATTGACATTTTTTCCTTTTGTTATGTTACACCACTTGAAATATGGACACGCATGTATTTATATTTTGCGCATTAAACTACAACGAATGATATAGAGAATAGTAAATGTATGTTATTGTAAATCACCAACCTACGGTCCAACCTACAGGTCAAATGTATGTCTGTTTAATCAAAACCTGGCTATAAAATCGTCCACATTGTAACGTTGCAAAACAGAAGTTACATAGTTCTCAACTCTGACTTTCTTGTCGAGCAGCAATCTGTTTGCAATCACAATACTGCTAGCGGTTAAAACTGCACTAAATGGAATTAAATTTTGATGCGACTGTGTCAACTAAATCGTAAGTTCTTATACAATCAAAATCATGTGGGTCATTTTTCATCGACTAAACCATCTGTTTGTTTGCAAAACAATCTTAATCATAACTGGTTTAAGTTTTTCAACCAAACTACAACAAAACTGAAACCTCAAACCATAACTACTTCTTGCAAAACAAATTCGCCCCATGTGTATGGCTTGTCAGGTTTTATGGACGGTAATGTCGCGACATACCCATAATCAGTGGTGCTAATTCTAAAGAATCGGAATATTCTCGAATTCTATAAAGACTACTAGTAAATAAACGTTTATGATGATAATTAACATTCATGACCTGATGTTGTTGCGTGTGTATTCATGTAATTTGTTTTAATTTGGATTTTCTTAACACACATATATCAATTAAACGGTTACCAGGTAGATAGTTCTTTTTATCAAAACACACTAAGGAATAATATCGAAAAAGGCACGTCAATGCCTTCATACAGACATACTTAAAAATACTGCATTGAAACTTTTCTTAGAAGTTTCCCGGAATTTCGAAACAGATATTTCCTACACGTACGTCTTGATAGAAACTCCTGTGTCGGACTTGTATATTCGTGGGTTTGGGAACATGTGTACAAACAGGTTGTAGGCATTTTCTCATGTTTACAACTAAACCAAATTTAAAAAAGACCTTCAAAATGTTTACCTTTTAAAATACAGAAACTGATGATAAATTGCCATAATTCTTGATTTTATGGTAGATTCGAGCGATACATGAATTCAAATACCAACCAACATTTAACACAGTACATGTATGTATTTTGCATATCGCACTGCAAAACTTGCTTGTATGAAAGGACGACACACATGATGGTGTCTAATAACTCAATCTTTTGAATTAATTCAATTTTCCGTATGACTGTGTAAAGTTGAAATGAAGAATGCATGCAGGTTTAATGTTTCGTCATGGTAATGTGAACGTATTCAAAATACAAAGAAAACTATAAATGTGTTTTAGTTTGAATGCAAATTATGTAATTTAGAGCATTTTGAAATGCAATTATTATATGGAAAATTTGAAAATATGAAAGTGGGCGTGTTCTAGATAAACAAAATTATTTTATTTTGCCATAATTTAGGCCCAAGTATAACATTTTCATCATTTATTAAATTGTTTAAAATTATTTTAAGAAATTATATTTTCACTGTATGACATTAAAACAACACCACAACAGTTCTCTGTCTCTGTTAGTACGATGCTCGATAATCTGTGTTTTACAGACGCGTTCAACATGATAAGGGAATTGAAAGTGCCTGTCTGGTGTAGATACGATTCTTCTAGACAGTCTCAAGGCCGATGAGCACAAAAGGGGGCCAACTTTTATTGCATTTGCTTCCGCTATACTGGTAGTATACAAGAGGTAATCGACCATAAATCAATGTATGGTATTTAAAGAGCTAAAAGAATAGTAACCTTAAGACCTAATCAGTGGATATAATTTAATATTAGGAATAGAAAAAGGTCACTTCACAGCCGACTGGGTGGTGGATCCGGGCCTGCAGGGAAATTGTTATGTATCTATTTTTGAGGCTGACTTCAACTATGTATGTACACATGATTCGTGCGTGTAGTATTGATAAGTTTAGTAAAACGAGACATTGTTCTCTGTGACATTCCTGTTAATATTATATCAGTGAAATATCAGACGAACTTAATGTATTTCAAGTGTTCGTGCTGATATTATTATGAGCATCGCAATTCTGTCAAGGATCATGAATGATAGTTGAATTGATTGAGGATAATGTACATGGCCTGGTGCATAGTATTTTGTCCATTTTTATGCCCCCACTATAAAAAGGGGGGCATATAGATTTGCCCTTGTCCGTCTGTCGGTCCGTCCGTCCGTCCGCTCGTCCGCCCGCCCGTCCGCCCGCCCGTTTCTGTTTTTGTTTCTGCTTTTTGGTGGTCAGTAACTACGACGTAAGTAGTGCAGAAGCACACTATATTGTCATGAGTTATTTTGCTTTATGCCATCTAGAATAATCTCCCTTTATCCCTTCTAGTATATACTAATGAAGGGATAAAGGGAGAGAATTCTAGATGGGATAAAGGGAAAGAACTTGTGACAATCTCATGTGTGCAGAAGTATACATTAATTTCAGAACTACCATTTCACCATGGCATTTAACAATGATTTGATCGAGCGTCTCCTGCGACAGCAAGTGCTTTCTCATGGCAAAGAAACAATAATGTTCCGCAAGAAACTAACTACAGAAGCACTTGTTGTTTTGACAATAGATGAAAACACAGACTCAAAAATTGTAATCAATATTTCTGATGTAAGTTTCAAGCAAGGAACATCAGTGAAAACACCAGGTTCTAACAAGATACAGAATTCTGTGGATCAAGATCTGCTCAAAAGACTGTTAGAGCAATCCATACTGTCCGTGACTGGGGAAATGCTGAAGTACCAACGGTCCATTAAAGTAGAAGGGCTTGTTACATATCAGGCTGATGATGCCAAGCTCTGCATCGTCAGTAAGCTATTAAGGCACCAGGTCAAACCCAGAACAAATCCAGTTAATATCAGTACAGCGTACGATGACAGCTTCGGCACCGAATCCATGGATTCAAGTTCTTCTGAAGAATCTGTTTCTGAATCTGATGACGATTCTGCAATAAATATTTCGTCATTTGATTTTTCTGAATCATACTACATAGAAAAGGGGCTAGTGATTTCCAACGTAATCAGCGTTACTTGTGAAATTTGCAAGGATGAACTGAAAGGTGCACAACAGCAGTTTGATCATAACTTTTCAAAGCATAATGAGTTGACATGCCTTGTCTGTTTGAAGTCCTATGGAACAGTACCAAGCTTAAAACGCCACATTGAAACACACATTAAAATATGCAGAAAGTGTCCAACATGCAAAAAAGAAATGTATACCAATAACACAGTATATCTAAGACACGTTAGAAGTCACAAAAGCGCTCTCACTACAGCTAAGGTAGAATCAAAGAAAGAGATTACCAATGCTGCGAAAAAGCGAAAAATGCAATTACAATTCAGCTGGTAAATATGATTTATTGTTTTTGTAAAACTTTGTCAGGTGCTTCTGATGAATAAATCTAATCTATTTCACTGTTTATACATATGACTCGAATTGCTTGACGCATCATATATTTCCAGTTCTATATATCCCAGGGAAAACATAGATTCATGTCACTTGAATTATTTGTTAGTGTTGCTTCATTGCTATTAAAGGCAAGCTGAGAGTGTTACTTCACTATTTGTTTCCCTGGGAATACACCATTTGGATGAATTTCGTCATTTTCAATAGAAACCATAAATTTATAATGCAAACACAGTGCGTTTGACAAATACAGAACAGTTTGACAGCTGGGTTTGACATAAACATGAAGTTGAAATGATGAAGTTGAAATCCTGAATTTGTGAAATGTGAAGGTCACCATTGGTATTTCGTAGTATTGTGCATTATTTCATTGATTTCATGTCAATTTCTATATTTTTCTTATTTATTCATTTAATTTATGTAATTCAATCAATGCACATAGATGTATTTGCATGTACAATTGATATAATAATTAATTTAATTGTTTAGCTGTTCTTTTGCAGGTGAGAAGAATCCCGAGTATGTATATTGTGATATCAATTAATGATCATCACCTACAAAACTTTGCAAAGCATACCACCAGAGTTGAAGACAACAGTTATGTTTATTAGCCATACAGGGACTTTATTCATAAACATTATAAGTCTACAACTCAGACTAACACTTTAAAATGTCAAATGTTCTTTTTGCTGCTGCGTTGTTATAACAATATAGATTTTATTGAAAATTGGCACAAGTGTCCTTGAGATTTATCGAAACCAATCTGACGGTAAATATACTTGTTGCAAATTTAAAGTCCAAGTCTGGTAATGTTCAGTAGAAGTTAGCATCATACTGCACTATAGTTATTGTTCACACATTGTCTGGCAACTCATTGACGCATCAACTTCAGCAATTTTTTCACTTTGTTTAAATATTGACGTGCACTTGTCTGTGTGTTACTAATTATAAACTATGGATGCTAATCACTGAATAATGTTTATCCAGTCTGTCAATGTACATGTATATATGTTTTATCTATTACCTGTTGCATATATTCCTCTGTTCTTTACACATTTATTTGATTACATTTAGTTATTTAATTATCTAAAGCACGTTTGAAAAGTGAATATTTCCAAAAGGAGAACTGAATGAATTTTAGTCGTGATTCAATATTCAGTAATTATACTGACAGTTCCACGACTGTAAATCTCTGTGTGGCTGTAAATCTCTGTGTGACTCTTATATCTGTTTATGTTTCTAGACGTACGTTAAGTTAAGTTCCCTTGATATAATATTCATATTCTTTTCTCTCGCCTTTCGGTCTTTGATTATGGAATTTCTTGACTTGTTTTGTGATGTATTCCATCCATTCAACCCTTTTCCCTTATTGTCCGCCTAATAGTGTTTATGGGTTGGCCAGATCATTCCTTGCACCCAGATTCCCATACATGTGTACACATATACCTCCTCAGTCCCTAATGTTTTGTATACTGTTGTTTCCCTGGGAGTCCGTGTGGGGATTATTTTATCACTTTATAAACATTGCCTGTCAATATGGCCGACTATTCAGAACAAGGGAGGTAAATATTATAAATGTGAGAACTATATATTATGTGATGCTATAATCATGTATATATAAAACCCTTATCAGCGATTGTTAAGAAGTAATTAAAAAATAATTACATAATAATTATAATAGTCGGCTATATAAAAAATCATTATCAATGACTGGTAATAAGTAATTGTACTATTTTTTGTCTATATTTCTATATATAATCCTGTATTCATTAAAGCTTATCATTGTGATTGCTAAAAATAATTGTAGTATTTTTGTCTTAAACTATATATCATCAGGTATTTATTAAATGCTTATATGTGAGTGATTTCAAATAATAGTAGTATTTGCTTCTTTACTTTGTAACGTTTGATAATAAATCTTTGTAACCTATATTACCATTTTCGTTTGTTATTTATCACTTACTTAGATGTTAACTTTCTCTGTTATCATCAGCTAAAATGCCAATAGAAAGACTGCACTATTGTGAACACATCTTATCTTCGAATACAGTAAAGTACAAATGTACATGTATGCTAAGATTGAAAATCGAATGGTCTTAGAAATATCAGAGAACTGCATTATATGACAATACAGAAATTGCATGGTTTCATTATTACACAATTGTGTCATATAACTGACAGAACATGTCTTTAATCATCATGTATTTGTTTCTCCACTCGGTACCAGATTATTGCTGGTGTAAGTTTATCAACTTGACTTGACATCAGACTTCTACTGCTGAAACCTTCACTCGACCACAGGAGATTGACAGGAGTTATCTCCCTTTGTGTGATTTCAGTCGTGGGAAGAGGCCAGGGACAATATTACAGATACATCTTAAGTTAAATCTTATCCTTAAAATTACATTTTCCTTAAAATGGTTTATTTAAGAAACAGGCTATTATATTATGGTCAAATCAAGAGTGATAAATGAATACATTAATAATAATTAATATGTTGTCATTATCATTAAAATACCTAACAGTTTTAATGTGGTTTTGGAATTACATTCCATTTGAAGTTCTGAACTTAGGTGAAAATATCGAAGATTCACAATACAGGCCCAGGTGTAATCAAAGAAATGAAAGTACCAACAGCCGGGCTAACTTGGTTGATTGAAGGTGTAATTAAGACTAGGTTTTTAATGCATATTCCACAGATAAGGTTATGTTATTTTGAAACTTCATTAAGTTTTTAATAAAAATCAATCGGTCCAGTGACTTTAGGTAAACAGGCAAAGTATTTTATATAACGTAATATGGTCAAGTCCCTCCATAGATAACAAGACAAACTGAAAGTTGAACTAGATTGCAATCATTGAGACTTGATCTTTCTTCTGGATTTATATTGTTCACAAAGGCTGGATGTGCTTTGTGCAAATACCTGGGACAATCAGAAACTGATTAAGTAATACATAGTTTATCAGAAAGGATGTCAGGTAGAATATCTCATCCGGTTGGTAGATGTACGCGTACTGTGCATGTTGTTAATGAGTGATAACGTTTGACAACAAACAGTCTAGATAGACAGGTGAGGTTTGAGCACATGTAAAATCGAGTAAAACCCGACACATTTTGTGCCTGTACCAAGTCAGGCGATCTGGACCATGTATTGTTCTTTGTTGTTTCTTAGTTCCTTTAGCCAATGGTGTTTCTTGTATTAATTGAAGTACAAGAAAAGGCCATGGATAAGTATGTTACACTTAGTTCAGTTTTGACATACTCATGCAGCTATGACTTACGTTCAAGATCAACATACCGTATCCCGAGTTAAATATCAAGTTACAGAACCAGGTACAAACAAGTATCTTACTGAAGTTTTCCTGAAGGTTGAGTCCCAGTGCTATTTGATATGAAGTGATCAGAACATTGCTCATGTTGAAATGACTAGATGAACATATATAATAATAAAAATCCAACGTTCATAACTTTTATTTAGTGTTCAACATATGTACATTTCAAGTATTACCAGAAATCAACTAGAATTGTTTTTTTCTAAAAACATATGTCTCCCCATTACCCCAGTCCTTCCAGAAGGTAGAACTCTCTGGGGTAGGACCACTATTGCCAAAAACTCAACTCACTGGGGTAAGAAACCCTTATGACTTTGTGGAAGGAAAATAATTAATTTTTTCACTGACACTTCGAAGGCATTTTGCATTTGGCAAAAAATCTCCTGTATCCCTGTTATTAAAAAATCAAGCTGAACAATTGGACAATATGCACCAAAAGGCTTTACTGTCCATAAAGCCCCTGTGACCTTGGCCTTTGACTATATGATCCCAAATTGTAATATGCAAAAATTAACTTCACAGTACATGCTTTTTACCAACTTTGATGAAAATCTAACAGGTTTTTTTAGAGATGAACAGCAGACAAGGTTTTCGAGTTTCAGACACCTGGGACCTTGACCTTAACATTATCACCCCAAATTACAATATGCATTACTAGACTTCATACTGAAACTTCCTAGCAAGTTCATGAATATCCAACACTGGATTTTGAGATAAAGGGGAACAAGGTTAACTGGACAGGCAAACATACAACATGATGAACACATATGCACAAGTAATACATGTAACAACATTTATATAATTAAACATTGTAGTTAAATATTATTACTAAACTGTTAACTTCATCTGCAGCTTAATTGCAAAAAAATCATTTTTTATAGTTTATACATGAAACCATGTCAAAGCATTCAAGCTTTGTTAAAAGAAACTCTTTTGAGCTTAGTCTGTTACAAAATGTTGAAAGTATGGTAGACTACATGTAGTTGTGTTCAAAGTTGAAAGTAGACAGGGGACACAGCACATGACTATCCAAGGAATATTTATTAAAACATGAATAAAGTTGAAACAAAGTCTCAACTAAAATAATAAATCTGGTCCGAAGTGTCCCTAAATCTGGTCCGAAGTGTCAATAATTATGTACTAAAATACACAAAGATAACAACTACATATCACTGATATAGCAAGTATTTACTTACAAGTATTTATTAAAACATGAATAAAGTTGAAACAAAGTCTTAACTAAAATTATAAATCTGGTCCGAAGTGTCCATATAGATGGTCCGAGGTATCCCTAAATCTGGTCCGAAGTGTCCATAAATCTGGTCCGAAGTGTCCATAAATCTGGTCCGAAGTGTCTGGTCCGAAAGTCCGTGGTCCGAAATGTCCATAATTCAAAAAAACACCCGCTTGTTTTTTTTTAATTTTATGATAATACAAACGTCTTCTTTCGACAAATACAGCGAAATACATTACAAATGTATGCAGGCGCGTAGCGTCCTGTACGCAGAGTACGCAGCTGCGTTCACATTGTCTCGAAAAATCGAAAAAATAAAAAGTTCAAATCTGCATTAAAAAAACTTCGTTCAATTCAGGGATAAGAATGCGCCCAGAAGTCACTACAGACAATCTAGAAACAATTTTCTTTCCAGGGGAGTACCCCCGGACCTCCCGCAAAAAGGATCTTGCGTACACATCACAAACCTCCTAGCTAAGCCCCTGGTATGCTGTGATAAAGCATAATTATTGAAGTCTTAACAAGATAAAGTATATTCTTCCTGTTTGTTTAGTAAAATGAGTATGAGTTTCCGAAAATCGAGTAGACTACTTGAATATATGTTTACATTTTACAGAGATCGAAAGCGAAACTAAACCTCATTTTCGGAAAATTTAATCACGTGGTTTTCTTTATCTGCGCTTATTCGGCCAGCCTTAACATTCATTTGTTTCTTAAATTTTCTAAGTCCCATGTTATAAATGCTGACATGATGGTGTGAGGTTTACACAACACTGATATGCAAATAGCAAAGCCATGTTAGTACGGCTGCGCCGAAAAAATGCCGAGATGTGACGATTGCTGTTACAGATTGACACGTACGGTATGTTTAACAGTTATCCGATACATGACAACGTGAACATCAACATATTGCTGGCCTTATGACGTCATATATGTATATGCCATGGATTTTGTACAGCGTTCATTTCAGCTTCGAGTGAAAGAAACATTTGTTTTCATCATCGACAACAAGGACCTTAATACCAATCTTTGTCGACAACAAAGGATAAGGGGGGCACACTTAAGGTACACGTAACAGAATGGCTTGTTTTATTATTTTGTTCTTTAAAATCGATTTGACTAGGTCTCGATAATATTTTTACCTAGATCGTATCACGGACATATAGCGTCCCGTACGAAATAAACACCTGTATTGTATTACAGCAGCCTTGCGTTCAGTTACAGCTAACGCAAGCCGCTCGAAGTTCGCGTCACAAATAAGTGTATTGACCGACTCGTTTTTATTCTGGTTCCCTGCCTCAAAAACAGTACAGGCAGGGAACCAGCATTGCATTCATTTTGCATTTTTGTTCCCTGTGTGCAGTCATTGTGATACGATGGGCCAGGGATACAAAACAAAACATGAGAGACTGTTAGCCGTAACTGAACGCAGTGTTAGGTTCAAATATTCGCGTGCTACCTCTGAGTTGCGATAGCGAGTGATATGGAACGTTTTTCGCTATCACACCGGTCAATAGCAAAACTCGCGTGCTGTTTCGCAACGTTTTGGACTGATAGCCTTTACTGAACGCAAGGCTGTAAAAGACCTGCATTTTGAAAAATACAGGTCTTTAGACCTAAAAAAGTTAAATCTTTAAACATTTACAGGTGTATTTTTAAGCATGACCTGTATTTTAGATTTTCAAATAAGCAATTCTGTATTGGTTTTATGTTCAATAACTTAAAACACAGAATAAAACGCAGTCATTGCCGTTTTATAAGGCTTGAGCAAACAAAAAATTGCCAAAAAGTTACGCTCCCCCAAGACCAAATCCTGGATCTGCCCTGAAAATCGCCACTAAATATTGCAGATTTATGGTCTGGGAGGGGTCACTGGTAAATAACGTCCCGCGTCATTTTAGCTGCTTGATTATCGATTGACAGAAAAAACGTAGATAAAGTTCTGTCAATATTGATTGTATCAGTGACATTCCCAAACTATTTTGTAAACAGGCCATTGGAGATTGGAAATGGTTTCCTTATACATGTATAACTCATACCACAGGAGATTGTCGTGAGTTATCTCCCTTTATCGTTTCTAGAGTTCTCTCCCTTTATCCCTTCTAGAGTTATCTCCTTTAACTCCTGTAGAAAAAAGGGAGAGAACTGTAGAAGGGGTGAAGGGAGAGAACTCGTTACAATCTCCTATGGCTAATACCATATTGTAATTCAGGAGAACGATATAGACATTTCCTTAATCGATTAATTGACCGCCGCCATTTTTGTTGGTCACGTGACTGTCCGACATTACGGTAGTGCTACAGTGCTGCGATTCCGGATTCTTGTTTCTGCAAGTCTGCTTATAATTACCCCCAAATAATTGAACATATGATTTAAACAACCTTCACACCCTATACCCAATATGATTGATAAATCGATAATGAAAGCCTTATCGAAATGCGTTTATACACAGAGCAGGCCTGGATACAGAAATTCCCGACCGGGGGGCCAATCATGATGAAAATGCCCTGCACTTGAGTTGCGCAGCGCCAAGTGGGAGTAGGTACAGGAGGGGTTTATCCCCCTCCTTTAAGGGTTTATCATCTCCGACATTGAGGGCTGTGGCAGAAAAATGGCCCAGAAATCACAATTGATTTTTTTTACACGAGAACATTATTTAATTATTTGCCTCTATAAAAATCTTTTTGAAATAAAGTTTTCAAGTATGGCGTTTTGAAAATACACCGTACCAAGTGTATGGCTTGTCAGGTTTTATGGACGGTAATGTCGCGACATACCCATAATTAGTGGTGATAATTCTAAAGAATCGGAATATTCTCAAATTCTATAATGAATACTAGTAAATAAAAGTTTATGATGATAATTAAAATTCATGACCGGATGTAGTTGTGTATTCATGTAATTTGTTTCATTTTGGATTTTCTTAAAACACCTACATCAATTAAACGGTTAAAGGTAGATAGTCTTTTATCAAAACACAATAAGAAATAATATTGAAAAGGGCATTGCACAAGCTCAATTCTGAAAAACTACAGAATTAATTTAGACAAAAATACATGCATATCTAAATATACATTAAGTTTTAGTAGTGCTGACAATTTTAAGAAGAAATCTCATACCATATGATATGGTTTGTAATTTAAACAACTTCGAAGAATGTTTTTTTCCACTTTTTCTACACACTATTATGAGAAAACCAATAGTTGTTTTTCTTAAGACATTTGCTTTTCCTTTGAAGAATTTCATGCTTGTTAGTTTGGTATAAGGCATGTAGCATAAATACTTCCTAATATATGTTTGAAAAACCAAAATATGTATCTATGTAATAGTCTCCATTTTTGTATTTCCCTATATTCTACTTTTTTAATTAAAAGGCAAAATAAATAAAATAAATCCACAAACGTTACCTATTTGTAAAGACAATAAGACAAATAAAAGGATGATGTAATATACATGCCAAGAATATCAACAAAATTTTGTAATTTTACTAATATTTGTATACGCCCGTTTGAAAAATGTTTGTGGGCATAATATCTCGTCCAAGTTCGATAACCAGCCACATCGCCCCAGGCTCTTCGGAATTTTGGCCAAATTAGCCTTGTCCACTCTCTAAGTCAAACAGTTTTCATCAGATCTTCACCTAACTTGGTGAAAATGTTTGTTGCCATAATATCTCGGCCAAGTTCGATAACCAGCCATATTGCTTAAGTCACTCGGGAGTTATCACCCTTTGATTTTAGAAATTACCTAAAATTTGTCTTGTTTTAACTCTGAGCTCTGACATACGACGGGCGTATTTTGTGACAGTTTGACACTCTTGTTTCTACATACATGTTTATAGCTATATATGTTTTAGTTTGTTGTCATTAATCTCAATAATTACTGATGTTATAATTGATTCTGGTCATTTTAGTTATACTGAGTGAAACTTAGCCTTCATTACAAATTTATGAAGTAAGGTCCGTCCTAAACAAAGAAAATGTACAAATACTTGCTTGAATGCATACATTTAAGTCAATTATTTTAGTTTAGAAAACTAATAATATTATAATGTTTTCGCAACATCCAGATATGTTGATGATTTCATATATCTATATAGATACATTTAAATTGCAACTGATTCAAACCAGAAGAAGAGAAAGAGATATTTTGGAGAAAAAAAATCTTGACCGCTTTCAAATTATTGGTTGGAATGACATAATAAGCAAGAATAATTGCTAAAAAGTATAAAGTCTATAAGAAAATGCTACTTCTTTGATAGATAATTGTGTTAAACAAATACATTTTAATTTGTTATTTTGTGTTTCTTCATCTTTTAGAGACAGACTTTCACTTAGATAATGCTGTTTTACGTAGCAGAAACATAATGGCGGAGAAGAGGGGAGATAATTCGGTAGTGACTAACTAAGGGCATTGTCTATAGGATGATCATTTCTATACCATGAGAAACAACAATTTGATTGTTATTTATTTCGTATAAGAAAATACAAAATATTCTGATTGGCCTCAATATTGAAACTTCTCTGATGGATATATCTTGTCCAAAAACTTATTTCTGTTTATTGTTCATGCTTTTTGGTGGTCAGTAACTACAATGTAAGTAGTGCAGAAGCACAGGAGATTGTCATGAGTTATTTTGCTTTATGCCATCTTGAGTTCTCTCCCTTTATCCCTTCTAGTATATAATAATGAAGGGATAAAGGGATAGAACTCTAGATGGGATAAAGGGAAAGAACTTGTGACAATCTCCTGTTTGCAGAAGTATACATTAATTTCAGAACTACCATTTCACCATGGCATCTAACACAGATTTGATCGAGCGTCTCCTGCGACAGCAAGTGCTTTCTCATGGCCAAGAAACAATAACGTTCAACAAGAAACTAACTACAGAAGCACTTGTTGTTTTGACAATGGATGAAAACACAGACTCAAGAATTGTAATCAATATTTCTGATGTAAGCGACAAGCAAGGAACATCAATGAAAACACCAGATTCTAACCAGTTACAGAATTCTGTGGATCAAGATCTGCTCAAAAGACTGTTAGAGCAATCCATACTGACCGTGGCTGGGGAAATGCTGAAGTACCAACGGTCCATTAAAGTAGAAGGGCTTGTTGCATATCAGGTTGATGATGCCAAGCTCTGCATCATCAGTAAGCTATTAAGGCACAAGGTCAAACCCAGTACAAATCCAGTTAATATCAGTACAGCGGACGATGACGACGCCAGCACCACGCCCATAGATTCAAGTTTTTTTGACTCTGATGATGATAATGACGATTCTGCAACAAATATTTCGTCTGAAACATACTACACAGAAAAGGGGCTAGTGATTTCCAACGTAATCAGCGTTACTTGTCAATATTGCAATGATGAACTGAAAGGTGTACAACAGCAGTTTGATCATAATTTTTCAAAGCATAATGAGTTGACATGCCTTGTCTGCTTGAAGACCTATGGAACATTACCAAGCTTAAAACGCCACATTGAAACACACATTAAAATATTCAGAAAGTGTTCAATATGCCAAAAGGAAATGCATACCAATCACAAATCCTATCAAAGACACGTAAGAAGTCATGAAACAGCTCTCACTACAGCTGAGATAGAATCAAAAAAAGTAAAAAGCGACAAATGAAAAGTAAATGAAATTACAATTCAGCTGGTAAATATGATTTAATTATTGTTTTTGTAAAACTTTGTCAGGTGCTTCTGACGAATAAATCTAATTCATTACAGTGTTTGTATACATGACTCGTATTGCTTGACACATCAAATATTTCCAGTTCTATCCCAGGGAAAACAGATTCATTTCACTGGAATTATTATGTTAAGCCTATTTGTTAGTGTTGCTTCATTGCTAAGGCAAGCTGAGAGTGTTACTCCAGTATTTGTTTCTCTGGGAATACACCATTTGGTTGAATTTCGTCATTTTCTAGTCAATAGAATAATTTGCATGTACATGTACGATTGATATGATTATTAATTTAATTGTATAGCTTGTTTTTTGCAGGTGAGAAGAATCCCGAGTATGTATATTGTGATATCAATTGATGATCCTCACCTACAAAACTTTGCTAAGCATACCACCAGAGTTGAAGACAACAGTTATGTTTATAAGCCATACAGGGTCCTTAGTCATAAACCTTATAAGTCTACAACTCAGACTTACACTTTAAAATGTCAAATATTCTTTTTGCTGCTACGTTGTTATAACAATATAGATTTTATTGAAAATTGGCACAAGTGTTGAGAATGTAACAACAATTATTCAGACAAAATTTCAAACCTTCAGATTTAATGAAACTATACTGACGGTAAATATACTTGTTGCAAATTTAAAGTCCAAGTCAACTTCAGCAATTGTTTCACTTTGTTTAAATATTGACATGCAATTGTCTGTGTGTTACTAATTATAAACTATGGATGCTAATCACTGAATAATGTTTATACATTCTGTCAATGTACATGTATATATGTTTTATCTATTACCTGTTGCATATATTCCTCTGTTCTTTACACATTTATTTGATTACATTTAGTTATTTAATTATCTAAAGCACGTTTGAAAAGTGAATATTTCCAAAAGGAGAACTGAATGAATTTTAATATTCAGTAATTATACTGACAGTTCCACGACTGTAAATCTCTGTGTGGTTCTTGTTTTTGTTTATGTTTCTAGATGTACGTCAAGTTCCCCTTTCCCTTGATATAATATTCATATTCTTTTCTCTCGCCTTTCGGTCTATGATTATGGAATTTCTTGACTTGTTTTGTGATGTATTCCATCCATTCAACCCTTTTCCCCTTATTGTCCCCCTATTTGTGTTTGCGGGTTGGCCAGACCATTCCTTGCACCCAGATGCCCATACATGTTTACACATATACCTCCTCAGTCCCTAATGTTTTGTATACTGTTGTTTCCCTGGTAATCCGTGTGGGGATTATTTTATCACTTTATAAACTTTGCCTGTCAATATGGCCGACTATTCAGAACAAGGGAGGTAAATATTATAAATGTGAGAACTATCTATTATGTGTAAGTAATTGTACTATTTTTTTGTCTATAATTCTATATATAATCCTGTATTCATTAATGCTTATCATTGTGATTGCTAAAAATAATTGTAGTGTTTTTGTCTTAAACTATATATTATAATCAGGTATTTATTAAATACTTATATGTGAGTGATTTGCTTCTTTACTTTGTGAATCTTTACCAGCGTTTGATAATAAATCTTTGTAACCTATATTACCATTTTCGTCTGTTATTTATCACTTACTTCGATATTAACTTTCTCTGTTCTCATCAGCTAAAATACCAATAGAAAGACTGCACTATTGTGAACACATCTTCTCTTCGAATACAGTAAATTACATGTATGCTAAGAATGAAAATCGAATGGACCGATCTAAAGTCTAAGAAATATCAGAGAACTGCATTATATGACAATACAGAAATTGCATGGTTTCATTATTACACAATTGTGTCATATAACTGACAAAACATGTCTTTAATCATCATGTATTAGTTTCTCCACTCGGCACCAGATTATTGCCGGTGAAAGTTTATCAACTTGACTTGACATCAGACTTCCAATGCTGAAACCTTCAATCGGCCACAGGAGATTGACATCAGACTTCCACTGCTGAAACCTTCACTCGGCCACAGGAGATTGACATCAGACTTCCACTGCTGAAACCTTCACTCGGCCACAGGAGATTGACAGGAGTTATCTCCCTTTGTGTGATTTCAGTCGTGGGAAGAGGCCGGGGCAATATTAAACATCTTAAGTAAAATCTTATCCTTAAAATTACATTTTCCTTAACTGGTTTATTTAACATACAGGCTATTATATATACACGTATGGTCAAATCAAGAGTGACAAATGAATAGTATTAATATGTTGTTGTCATTATCATTAAAATACCTAACAGTTTTAATGTGGTTTTGGAATTACATTCCATTTGAAGTTCTGAACTTAAGTGAACATATCGAAGATTCACTTAAGATGCTTCTATAATACGGGCCCAGGTGTAAAAAGCATTCGACTACAAACATTTTAAGACTGAAACTCAGACTTGTAGGTATCACTGAAGCATAGACCAACATTTTTAGTCATCAGTTGAGAAGGCTGGAACATGCATAAGTGGTACCAGACCACATGTTCAGCAAAGGAGCTTTTTTCGAAACTAGGAAAAAATTGGAACACTTCAAAAGATCTCAGAATCAGGAAAACTAGGAAAAGCTAGGAACGCTGGAGAGCCTGAATCGGAGTACAGACATGCATTCATTGTGCATTCATTATGTGTATCCTGCTAAGGATCTCTTATACATAGTTCTCCCATCTACACTATTTACCTCCCTTGTTCTGAATTGCTGGCCAGTTTGATAGGCAAATTTCCTTAAAGTTTATGGTGAATATAATGTAAACGATGATAAACTAATCCGATATATAAAAAACAACTTATTCATTATGCTCATGTGGGCATTTGGCTCAGTAAGTTGAAGAAAAAGTTGTTGTCACATGCAAATTCTCTTGGTATTTTCTCAATTATTACATATTTGGAAATTAATCCTATATAAGGGCTTATCAGTTTTGCCTATCAAAATGGCCGACAGCTAAGAACAAGGGAGGTAAATATTGTAGATATGGGAACTATATATTGGTGCTTCCTAAGAGACCGACTTGGGTATCTTCATAAAATTTAAGAAAATTAGTAATAGTTTAGTTGTACTGAATTTGAACAAAGTTGTATTCGATACAATTCCAGATTAAATGTAATTTATTATATGTTCCTTGACATGTACATACAAATATATTTCAACAATAAAACATTCTAACATTCAGCTTAGCACTAATACGCTTATTCAACAGTTTCTGATGCATTGCATTGGCATTAATAATACACCACAAGTGTAAGAGTTCCATAATATTCAGAAACAGAAAAATGTAAAATGAAAAATCAATTTCACAGTTTATGATCAGGATATATTCGAAGATGTTTTTCTAGATCTTTAGGGAGAGCAAATGATGTTTGGCATGCACCACATGTAAACGGTTTGACATCCGCATGTTTTGTTGTACGATGATATTTCAGATCATCTCCACGTAAAAACGAGGCAGGGCACAGATCACATTTGTATGGTTTTTCACCGGTATGGTAGCGTACGTGACGTTCACGGTTGGGCCTCGAAGTGAAAACTTTGCCACAATAGGAGCAAATGAAACGACGATGAATTCGAACGCCATGATCATGAAACAGTTCGAAGTTGTCGAACGTTTCTTGGCATACCTCGCAAGTAAATGGTGCCTTTGTCTTGAAAAGTATTTCTGGTGTCACGACTCTTTCAAACCCAGGATTACGCACTTTGAGGTTAATCTTAGTAGCTGTTGAACGAGTTGGTGACTCAGAAAACTCAGTATTCATACCGAGAACTGATGTCTTACTGTACTGCTCAACTATTGAAGTGTTTGGCGTGTTTGCAGTCTTGCTGTTTGACCTCATCAAAGTTTGATAACCAGGCGTATTTCCGACTGTCTCATCTGGGCTTTCTCTCTCTTTGCTACCCGTCTCTTTATCATTACTAGAAGTAGTACCTCTTTGTATTTTCATTTTCATTCCACTCATGGTCACTGACATTAACTTCTGTGGTTGATGTTGGACATCGATCTTCGGAGTGTTAAATGAACTACTTGGATTGGACCATCTGTTTCTTGACTCATCTGCATCAGGAGTTAGTGTAAGTGTTTGATGATGTACTTTAGATTCTACATCACTTGGTTTTATTCCAAACTTAGATTGAATTTCCTGCACTTGCCTCATTGCATCTTGAACAATTTCCAGTTCAGCTTCTGTCATATCACTAGGATAAGCAGATGTACGATTTGTACTAGTACGCATGACGCTTTCTCTATCAGCACATTCATCTTGGTCAATGACAGTTTCTTCATCATAAGCTCTATGTCTGCTTTTCATAGTCAGAATTTCGTCGACATTTTGGCAACCAGTCGAGCGAAACTTTTTTGAACCAGTCATATCGTAGTCGTGGTTGCTGCTGGAAACTGACAAATGCTTATTTAGAGAACTCTCCTCACTATTTAAGTCTATGTAAGTATCAATTGTTTCCATGTCAGCGCTGAGGTCATGAGATGATTCTTCAGAATCGTTTACAAGTTCAGGATTTAATTCATGTTTTTGTTCAATATGTGCTTTTAGCTCACTTTCTGTTCCAAAGCCGTGATTACATTCTGTGCACCAGTACTCACTTGATCCACTCATGTCGTCAACTAATTGAGAACCTTCATTATCTGATTCACAATGCTGTTTATCACTTACAACATGGTTATTATTCTCTTCAATTGCCATATCGACTTCTCCATTACTGCTTGGCATTCCATTCAGAGACGTTATATTGTTAGAAGTCAGAATGGTCTGGTGAACACTTGCGCTGTCACTGTTCAATGTTGTCCTTCGACTCTTAGAGAATCCAGTCAACAAGTCTATCTTGGGCATGTGAGTCAGCATATGCTCTCGTAAATTTGAGGGATATCTGAACACTTTGTTACACTGGCTACACACATGCTGCTTGCAGTGAACATGAGAGTGCTCGTGACGCTGAAACTGTTCGAATGTTGGAAGAGAAGTATCGCAAAAGCAGCAGATATAGGACTGGACGATCTCATTTCCTTTGTGCTTTTTAAGGTGACCGGTGTAGGTAAATGGATCAGGGAAGGAAATTTCACAGTGGTTGCATTTGTAATTTTTCGGAGGACCATGCGTTAACATGTGTTTGTTATACATGAGAGCATTGGAACCAGTGAATGAGCAAACAGAGCAACGATAATCCTGAAATTCTGGATGATATTTTTTGTGTTGCTGGAATGCTTGAATATGTAGATAAGTCTCACCACATTGTGGACAAATATGGAATGTTTTTGAGTTGTGCTCTTTCAACATGTGAGTTCTGACACATGAGCGGTCAGAATATCCAGTTTTACAAATGGAACAACGGAACGGTTTCTGGAATGTATGTTTAAGTAGATGTCGCTTGAAGTCATCGTTTCGTGAGAAACTCTCGGAGCATTTGTGACATGTATACGGTTTTATTCCTGTATGAAGACGAATATGCCGTTTCATATTATTTCTAGAAGTAAACGTTGCCAAACATATAAGACAAGTGAAGTGTCCGTGTGACGTCATGTTGTGAGCTTCAAACAAGCCGACATTATCCAACACCTTGTTACATTTCTTGCACAGGATGTTTTTTGCGGTAGACATGGTCAGTCTTTCAAGACCAATGCGCTGATATGAGCTGGTAAGGTTGCTGATACTGCTGCTGTCACTTTTCAACTGACCTTGACCATCAACACTTTTACATTCTGTTTTCCCAGTCTTGCTATCATTATCAGATTCTGGTTCCATCTTAACTTCTACAACATCATCTGTAACATTCCCATCTTTGTTAGCGCTAGACGTCGTTTCTTGATCAGAGTTTTCAACCACAGATCCATTTTTTTCCTCGTAAGAGCTAGTTAAAGACGGTGACCTTTTACGAGTGTCGATGTTTGCGTTCCTCAAAATCTCAGATGTTTGTTCTTTTTCAATGTATTCATGTATCTTACTAACGTGTTGTTCTGCGTTGTCAATCACTAAACAAACAATACCATCCACCTCAATGCGTTGTTTGAAATCACACGCTTCCTTGCACAAGGTCAATATGGACTGCTTCAAAAGACGAGTGACAAAGTCTTGATTACTGGACCCCATAGTAGTCTGTGTGATATCTACTGGTCACAGTCTGTGTAAAATATACTGGCCACAGTCTGAAAAGATCATTTATGACACATTATTAATTACAAATAGATTGAAAGTATGTTTCGTGTAAAAATTAAAATAGCATGCATACTAACTATATAATAATGGTGAAAATCTAATCCAGAACAAGAAACTGAACAGCAGACATCATCAGCTTATCCATCATCAAGTGCACTCGGCACTTAACCCCACCCCCACCCCTCCCAAAAAAACCATTCCCAAACCTTCTATTTATGACCGAGTATAGGCCTAAATACGACAAGAGACGTTTGTAAAACATTATGCCCCCCTGTGATCTTGACTGTGACCCCAAAATCAATAGGGTTTCTCTGTTACCCAAGAAGAATGTGTGGACCAAGTTTGAGGATGATGGGTGAAGGGGTACTTGAGTCATTGATTGAAAACCAAAAGTTTACGGACCGACGGACATACCGACTGACCGACCTACATGTGCAAACAAATATGCCCTCTCTTCTTCGAAGGGGGGCATAAACATATTAGCTCCAAAAGTTTTTGAAATAAGCGTTCAAGCATTTTAATTCTATAATTATGATGTTTATACATATCCTATGTAATATTATCCTACCGTTTTATAAGGCTTGAACAAAAGCAAAAAAAATAACCAAATGGTTACGCCCCCACCCCTCCCCAGCCCAAATCCTGGACCGCCCATGGACATAGCAAGACGAAGGTAGAAAATCCCAACGTATCAAAAATAAGGATTAGTTCTCTGACCCGTGAACAGTAATTTAACAGTTTTATAACTAGAAGGTAAGACATTATACCAAGTAATAACTACACAATACACAGATCTACAATGGTAGTTTTGTAATAGACATTCGTACAATTTGACAAGAAGGATAACTACTACAAGCTGTAAATACGGTAGTAAAGGTTGTCTCCCTTCGATACAATTGCAGTTAAAACGTGGTTTTCGTTCTGAAGTTCTATTTGGAATTGGATGTCATAAACAGCAAACATAAACCCTAGTGAGCTTATTACATCGCCTTACCGACGTTCTGTTTCGTAAAATTTACGATTAAATGCACTATTAACAGACTCTTACAACAACATGACCTCGCGAAAAGTTCCAGACAGCCAAACTGATATAAGTCAATTTGACGCTTGACTGTATCTTTGCCACAGGGGCTGGGGAAGATGGGGAAAGCAACGTTATTTCAAAATGAAGGGTATATGCGTGCCTAAAAAAAAAATGGCCAGGGTTTTTGTCAAAGACCCATTTCCATTACGACCCCTGATGTATGTAAAGATAAAAACAATTGGAGGGTAGGACCTAAGTCTAGTGATATGAGCGCCGCTGTACGATTTCCAACGTCTTCTTTAAGTGACGTCATTTCCAGAAATCGTCTCATGCGACGTCACCATGTACTAATGTAAGCAATATTTGCCCCATATAGCAATATGAAAAAGAAGCGACCATAATTATGGAGTAAATATTGTTTCCTGCTTGCAAATAGAGACATCACATGTTGCGTTTTCTTGAAATGACCGTCACTTACAGAAGAGGTTGTAAATCCCATAGCAGCGTTCATATATTAATTAACTTTTTAGACAACGTCGAGGTTTAACAACACCGTGTCGTAATGGAAATGGGTCATAGATCACAGAAAATTTTCATTCTCCGACTGTCTGTACATATTGAATGACGTTAATTATATGTTAATATAGCTATGTCTTGACTTCGTCGTTCAATCACCATTGTGTAATATTTACATGTATTGCATGACGAAACCCAGTCACGTACTTTATTTAAATATCAAGATGTGCGAGATATTCCTAGCGATGTATATTTAACAATTACTATTTCAAGTGAATGTTCTATTTATCAATACTATTTACTTATTTAGTAGCTACAATGTCATCTTAGTCTTCAAAATAAATTGCAAATTATTCAAGATAGTTTGAATGTAGTCGTTTCTTATACAAGTTTAGAATTATGTACGTACGCGAAGCATGTTGAATTCATTATATCAACTACACAGTCTGACCTCGTTCATTCGAATTCATCTGGTCAGAAATTTTATTTCGAATGATACATGGTCTCGAATAGCCCATTGTAATTCAACCTGTACAAGAAGATACATCGGGATCTGGTATTTATTCAGGATGATACCAAGTATTCGGATAGAAGGTTATCGAATAAACGTGGTCCGACTAAATTCAAAAATGCTCTAGCTCAACAAAAATGTTTTACCCCGGTCAGTATAGGGCCTACTAGAAGAATAAAAGGTGACGTTTTGCTTCGTACACGGGAATTAAACATCTAAACATGTGGTGATGATTTTAGCAACTTCAATGTCTCACAGACAGACACGCCACTTGGCTGTTATGAATCCTTAGGACAGCATTTAAGTAAATTTTGGAAATGTATTAAGGAGATTTATTAGTGATAAACTTCTAAGTATAGCAGCATACTTCCTGGTCGGGTGCACTGAAGGGGAATCCCCAGATTTCCCAATCGGACAGTTTCTCCCACGGATTATTATGAGCCGCAAATTCGTATTCGAGTATTTACACAAGGATTGAACTTGTCAAGTATCACCGAAATCTGTATCTCGGTAAAGTTGTATAACAACGTCAAGTTGGTAGTGATATGATAAAACGTGAGGTACAAACTGGGACCAATATATACATGGGTCCTAGGTACGAACTGGGACCAATATATACATGGGTCATAGGTACAAACTGGCACCAATATATACATGGGTCCTAGGTACAAACTGGGACCAATATATACATGGGTCCTAGGTACAAACTGGGACCAATATATACATGGGTCCTAGGTACAAACTGGGATCAATATATACATGGGTCCTAGGTACAAACTGGGACCAATATATACATGGGTCCTAGGTACAAACTGGGACCAATATATACATGGGTCCTAGGTACAAACTGGGACCAATATATACATGGGTCCTAGGTACAAACTGGGACCAATATATACATGGGTCCTAGGTACAAACTGGCACCAATATATACATGGGTCCTAGGTTCAAATGTATGCACAGCGATATTCTATGACAGTTTTTGGCGATATTGAAATGACAAGACATTAATCACGTTGGTCTAAATTCCTGAAAACGCCATCATAATGGATACCAATCCCCTACGCAGTGATCTCCCCGTATAGTTATTATCGGTTATTTCTGTACTGCAAGGGAAGATAACCGCTGCGTAGAGTTTGAATGGATACACGTATTCAACAGTCAGGTTTTATTTTTAAATTATTTGTTCAATCATGGATAGGCCTAGTTAACTATTTACGACAATATTATTATGTTATCACATGACGTGCGTGTTTACTAGATAACGACAATATTTGTAAGATAATACGTGTGTATTTAATAGGTTGTTTTGTAGTTAAACAGAATCCTATCCAATCGCCCACTCAAAACTATACAATAATTATACTGACCAAAAGTCTTAACCCGCCAATACTACCTCACAAAGTTCGTAAAACACTGCTGGAGTTTGATTGCACTTAGATTAAACATTAAGGTATAAACAATATGTTTGTTTCAGGTTTCATGCCCCAAAAAATAGGGTGGGTAGGTTTTGAGATTTTTTATTCTTTTCAAACGAAGCAAATTAAACATAGATTTAAATGAATATATGTTAAAAGACAAATCCCTTTTCCCATTTAACATGGATAATGTTCAATCAAGGTGAATATAATGCTCTATAGCGGAAATACTCGTAAAGCGTCTAATAACTGGGCAGAAATATGAACCTTAAGAAAATTTCACACTAAGAAGTTTTACCAAAATGAAGAAATTTTAAAAATAAGAAAATGTTAACACGCGAAATAACGTTCTTGGGTCGGGGTCAAACAAATAGGATAGGCCCTACCGAGTCGGGAAACCAGAACAAACATATTTTTTATTGTATAAATCATTTTTTAACAAAGAAAACAGCGGCTATATTAACTCGTTCTGCAGTTGCAACGTAATATTCGAGTGAACGGAATGCGAATACGATTATAAATTACAAAACGAATTGTAAACTATTTCGCTTCCCTGTCGGAGCCTATAACTGGATTATAAACCAGACCAGACGTGGAAAAAGTCGTGCATGCATGTACATGCACGCTATTCAACAGTCGGCTTATAATTTCCTCGACGATTAAAGAAGTGGTGTACAGTAACCTAACACCGGTTGTAAAGAATGGATTTGTGGGAACATTTAAACCTCAAACAGGAACTGAATAGAATTGAATGCTTTAAACAAGTATTGAAATATTTCGCGTATGGAATAAGAAGCAAACAATATATACATGTATCTAGAATACGGAACAAAATGTCCAAGTATCTCCTCACGATTCTACATTTTTATATCAACTATAGCCACAATGTTTTGTGATAATTTTCACTAAATACGAAAACGTGTTGTATTTTTTCATACTGCTATTTTATAAAAATATAAAAAATGAAACATAATTATGAAATATATAACTATGTCAGGTTCCAGATTAAGTAAATAATTAGAATATTTTCCAGTTGATACATGTACTCAGAATCTTAGTTTAGTATATATATACTGGTCACAAGTGTTAGCCAGTTGATACATGTACTCAGAATCTTAGTTTAGTATATATATACTTGTCAAAAGTGCTAGCCAGTTGATACATGTACTCAGAATCTTAGTTTAGTATATATATACTGGTCAAAAGTGCTAGCCAGTTGATACATGTACTCAGAATCTTAGTTTAGTATATATATACTGGTCACAAGTGTTAGCCAGTTGATACATGTACTCAGAATCTTAGTTTAGTATATATATACTGGTCACAAGTGTTAGCCAGTTGATACATGTACTCAGAATCTTAGTTTAGTATATATATACTGGTCAAAAGTGCTAGCCAGTTGATACATGTACTCAGAATCTTAGTTTAGTATATATATACTGGTCAAAAGTGCTAGCCAGTTGATACATGTACTCAGAATCTTAGTTTAGTATATATATACTGGTCAAAAGTACTAGGCAGTTGATACATGTACTCAGAATCTTAGTTTAGTATATATATACTGGTCAAAAGTGCTAGCCAGTTGATACATGTACTCAGAATCTTAGTTTAGTATATATATACTGGTCAAAAGTGCTAGCCAGTTGATACATGTACTCAGAATCTTAGTTTAGTATATATATACTGGTCACAAGTGTTAGCCAGTTGATACATGTACTCAGAATCTTAGTTTAGTATATATATACTGGTCACAAGTGTTAGCCAGTTGCTACATGTACTCAGAATCTTAGTTTAGTATATATATACTGGTCACAAGTGTTAGCCAGTTGATACATGTACTCAGAATCTTAGTTTAGTATATATATACTGGTCACAAGTGTTAGCCAGTTGCTACATGTACTCAGAATCTTAGTTTAGTATATATATACTGGTCAAAAGTGCTAGCCAGTTGATACATGTACTCAGAATCTTAGTTTAGTATATATATACTGGTCACAAGTGTTAGCCAGTTGCTACATGTACTCAGAATCTTAGTTTAGTATATATATACTGGTCACAAGTGTTAGCCAGTTGATACATGTACTCAGAATCTTAGTTTAGTATATATATACTGGTCAAAAGTGCTAGCCAGTTGATACATGTACTCAGAATCTTAGTTTAGTATATATATACTGGTCACAAGTGTTAGCCAGTTGATACATGTACTCAGAATCTTAGTTTAGTATATATATACTGGTCAAAAGTGCTAGCCAGTTGATACATGTACTCAGAATCTTAGTTTAGTATATATATACTGGTCAAAAGTGCTAGCCAGTTGATACATGTACTCAGAATCTTAGTTTAGTATATATATACTGGTCACAAGTGTTAGCCAGTTGATACATGTACTCAGAATCTTAGTTTAGTATATATATACTGGTCACAATTGTTAGCCAGTTGATTCATGTACTCAGAATCTTAGTTTAGTATATATATACTGGTCAAAAGTGCTAGCCAGTTGATACATGTACTCAGAATCTTAGTTTAGTATATATATACTGGTCAAAAGTGCTAGCCAGTTGATACATGTACTCAGAATCTTAGTTTAGTATATATATACTGGTCAAAAGTACTAGGCAGTTGATACATGTACTCAGAATCTTAGTTTAGTATATATATACTGGTCAAAAGTGCTAGCCAGTTGAGACATGTACTCAGAATCTTAGTTTAGTATATATATACTGGTCACAAGTGTTAGCCAGTTGATACATGTACTCAGAATCTTAGTTTAGTATATATATACTGGTCACAAGTGTTAGCCAGTTGCTACATGTACTCAGAATCTTAGTTTAGTATATATATACTGGTCACAAGTGTTAGCCAGTTGATACATGTACTCAGAATCTTAGTTTAGTATATATATACTGGTCACAAGTGTTAGCCAGTTGCTACATGTACTCAGAATCTTAGTTTAGTATATATATACTGGTCAAAAGTGCTAGCCAGTTGATACATGTACTCAGAATCTTAGTTTAGTATATATATACTGGTCACAAGTGTTAGCCAGTTGCTACATGTACTCAGAATCTTAGTTTAGTATATATATACTGGTCACAAGTGTTAGCCAGTTGATACATGTACTCAGAATCTTAGTTTAGTATATATATACTGGTCAAAAGTGCTAGCCAGTTGATACATGTACTCAGAATCTTAGTTTAGTATATATATACTGGTCACAAGTGTTAGCCAGTTGATACATGTACTCAGAATCTTAGTTTAGTATATATATACTGGTCAAAAGTGCTAGCCAGTTGATACATGTACTCAGAATCTTAGTTTAGTATATATATACTGGTCAAAAGTGCTAGCCAGTTGATACATGTACTCAGAATCTTAGTTTAGTATATATATACTGGTCACAAGTGTTAGCCAGTTGATACATGCACTCAGAATCTTAGTTTAGTATATATATACTGGTCACAATTGTTAGCCAGTTGATACATGTACTCAGAATCTTAGTTTAGTATATATATACTGGTCAAAAGTGCTAGCCAGTTGATACATGTACTCAGAATCTTAGTTTAGTATATATATACTGGTCAAAAGTGCTAGCCAGTTGATACATGTACTCAGAATCTTAGTTTAGTATATATATACTGGTCAAAAGTACTAGGCAGTTGATACATGTACTCAGAATCTTAGTTTAGTATATATATACTGGTCAAAAGTGCTAGCCAGTTGATACATGTACTCAGAATCTTAGTTTAGTATATATATACTGGTCACAAGTGTTAGCCAGTTGATACATGTACTCAGAATCTTAGTTTAGTATATATATACTGGTCAAAAGTGCTAGCCAGTTGATACATGTACTCAGAATCTTAGTTTAGTATATATATACTGGTCAAAAGTGCTAGCCATTTGATACATGCACTCAGAATCTTAGTTTAGTATATATATACTGGTCAAAAGTGCTAGCCAGTTGATACATGTACTCAGAATCTTAGTTTAGTATATATATACTGGTCAAAAGTGCTAGCCAGTTGATACATATACTCAGAATCTTAGTTTAGTATATATATACTGGTCAAAAGTGCTAGCCAGTTGATACATGTACTCAGAATCTTAGTTTAGTATATATATACTGGTCAAAAGTGCTAGCCCACCACTTATACTTCGCGTAGTTTCTAAACAAAACACTGGATACATTTTGTGCTGAGTATAGTAGTATAAAGCTTTAACATTGATGACCCAAAATGAACTGAGACCTTATTCACAAGCTTGCTTAAATTTGCAAAAGTTATATTTACCAGCCTTTGGGTTTCTTTAAATTTAAACGGATGACATTTGTTCTGAATAAGTGTTGTAACTGTACACTTTCGCCAAGTTTTATAAACTTCTATACCGATATAACATTTAACATTTTATATATATTTAAAACAATGAAAGCAACAAATAAAGGAAATAAATGAATCAGAAATCGTCTAAATGAAATTCGAAATATTTAATCAGAAAAAAAGTCACGCTACGGACACTAAGACATGAAGAAACTGTATCATCGATACATTCATGTACGACTTTAGATTTTGCCAATTTTATCACATATATAAAGCCAGCACGATATTATGGTAACTAACGGTATCACATATATAAAGCCAGCACGATATTATGGTAACTAACGGTATCACAGAGATAAAGCCAGCACGATATTATGGTAACTAACGGTATCACAGAGATAAAGCCAGCGCGATATTATAGTAACTAACGGTATCACAGAGATAAAGCCAGCGCGATATTATAGTAACTAACTGTATCACAGAGATAAAGCCAGCGCGATATTATAGTAACTAACGGTATCACATAGATAAAGCCAGCGCGATATTATGGTAACTAACGGTATCACAGAGATAAAGCCAGCGCGATATTATAGTAACTAACGGTATCACAGAGATAAAGCCAGCGCGATATTATAGTAACTAACGGTATCACAGAGATAGAGCCAGCGCGATATTATAGTAACTAACGGTATCACAGATATAGAGCCAGCACGGTATGATAATTTTAACTAACGGTATCACAAAATGCAAACCAAGTATTAAGATTCTACTAAACGAACACGTGGTCTAGTGATGTAGATTCTACTAAACGAACATGTGGTCTAGTGGTGTAGATTCTACTAAACGAACATGTGGTCTAGTGGTGTAGTTTAACAGTGAATTACTCGACATTTACACATACAATGTATTCAAGTTAGTAAAACATATTTGTATAACAATTGCATAACGACAGTGGTTCAGAAGATCATCAACACAAAATTAATCTGTTTAAATGATGATTTTGATGATCATTGGATTCCATAGTCAACATATTGTTCAGTTCCACATGGCGACCTAATCAGTTATCCTGTCATTTAGTATTAATCAGCACTAACTTGCCCTTCCGCTAGCACCTGTCCATTCCTCCACATGAATCACGGGAGGGGGGCAAATTACCGTAGCAAAATGTCACACAAGGACATGAACAGTCCCGAATCGAACCAAAAACCTTCCTGGTGACAGCCCATCGCTCTTATAGAAATAATAGTTTTCATAAAGTAACAGGTATGATAAAATGATTTATGGTTATTCAAGATCCAGGTGTATGATTCCGCGTGAAGACATATGGACAATCAAATGAACAGACGGAAAGAGGAAAATGAAAAGGATGATAAACAAATCAGTGTATATAAACTGTTTGAAAATCCGGATATTTAACGTCTGCATCAACAGGTGGAAACAGCCGACATTTCCCGCGGTTATAAATGAACATATATCTATACAACATATTTAAAACCGGTGACATTCAGGTTTTACTATGTACATTTCCCACGTCAAGTTCTAGATTTGTCCTACGGATATAACAAACACGCTTGTGACGGTCTCTTTATGCATATCGTAGCGTATATAAATCACCAGAGTATAAACACACTGTATATGTGTAGAGTTAAACAATTATCCAAAACGTTTAAAACAAACAAAATAATAAAAAAACGTGTCATTTTAAACATAAAAGTTTATATTTAAGTAATTCCACGTACCTTGTTACTTACACGGTCGTTTTGTTTCAATCAGGTGTCCTATGGCCTACTTAAACTTGTATAACACGCGCTTCCTATACCGAAAATCTTTTGATAGACCGATCCGAACTTTATACATCTAGCCGAATTTTTCCGTGCGGAACGGAAAACGTGCCTGGGGGAACTACGAGGGGAAATTGTATGATTTATTTCCGGCGTTTAATGCAGACGACATTTTAGTCAATGATGAATGAAGGCTGTTTTAACGTTGAAGAAATATTTGGGAAGTATTAAGTAAAACTTTAGAGAAGATTTGCAGTAGATCGTGGGAGTGTTTCAAACAATATAACCGCGTTTATTTGGTTTTAAATATGTTGACGTTAAAATAATTCAAGTAGATACATGGGTGCAGAAATTATTTAAGTTTATAATAAGATTTTTTATGAATAGGATATAGGAACCACCTATATTTATGTGTTCATTTACATTGTATGAAGTTTGTCACAGGATAACAGGCTGTCTGTTGCGTTAATATTTCTCCATTCTTAATCTTAACACCACGGGCGTAGCTTAGCTGAAGGCCTAGTTATAGGTGGGGGTCCGTGGGCATGGTCCACCGGAATTATTGTTGGAGCTAGATCGTCAGAGATGCGTTGTGGTATATATTTTGTTCCGGTATACGCCCCTTAACACACATTTAATTATAATCTATTATTAGATGATTGTTATAAGAAATCATTATTCGATCCGTGATCTTAACAAAGAAAATATTGAGTCATTGTGATTTTAATATCCAAAGAAATTCACATTGATATCATCATTGGGTATATTTGTATAAAATAAAACATGAGTTAATTACTGGATTAATTAAATCCGGACAACATATACTTTGCAATAAAAATACAAGCTTCGATGAGTATCATTTTACTAACGTTCTGCGTGTTCATAGACTAAAATAGTAATATATTCAAATAATTACAAAGTGTCACTGCAATACAATTTATTTACGTAAGTGGGGATGGCGTAGTTCTAAGATACTGGCAGCAATCGAATAACGGTATACAGCTAGTTTCATAATTCTAAAATTGCTTATGCACAAACACGGACATATAAACGAAATAATAGTCCGTGGCACAAATAAATTATTACTCTTAGCTTGTTTATATCTCTGCCATATGTAGGGAAGGGTCATAGATAATGTTGGTAAAAACCTTTGGCCCAATCCTTTTGTATGTATGTACAAGGTATTTGTATGCTTGTGCTAATATGATAGTTATATGTATACATACACTAAAATATGATTAAACTAGAATAGACGTACTTGTCTCTATCTGTACACGACGTAAGATAACTCGGCGCTGTCCCGGCGATATCGTGTTACATGTATATACAAACATGATTGTGAATAAATGTGAGATGAATCAACATAAAACTCGGTGTAAGTCAGGTGTCTTAAAACAACTATTTAATATGAATCAATATAAACGAAATATATGTTCTATATTTCTTCAGTAGGTACGATGCAATGTTAAGTTTTCCAAATCATAATGTTTGCTGGCGAAATGAAACACAATAAATGGACGCGTCCCGGACTGTTAACGCGGGAATAGCCCTATCGTTATGACCACAGATATGGTAACTACAGAAGGGAGAGAACTCTAGAAGGAGTGAAGGGAGAGAACTCGTGACACTCTGTGGTTTGTGGCATGGAAGTACATGGCCTGCCCCGCCTGGGAATCAAACCCGAACCCTCCCAGGTGACAGTCCAGCACTCAACCAACCAAGCTCATGATGTCAGTAGTAGAGCAATAATGGTGTACACATAGTTAACACATCACTTACCAATATCTCACCTAACAACATCATTTAACACAAGTCAAGTGTGTACTCATCATAGTTTCAATGAACTACTTATACAATGTATATCCTAGCAGCTGATAACCAACTTGATATCCAAACTTCCGGTATGTGTTGCTGGGAGGACCGGAGAGGAAACACTTCATTAAATCAAAATGTGCAAAACAGTCTGTGCTTTACATACGTACATACTGACCATACTCGCGCAACTATTTTGAGCATCATTCTCACAATGTTTTTAAAAATGCATTTATTTGCAATTGATGTCAAATTGTCTAGATTTGAGATCACCGATTTTGGAGTTGGATGATTTGTGTTATTTTCTACATATACCAATTATACTACCGCCATTTTGTATCAAATGTTTAAAACAAGAGTTTTATAGTTATGTGTATATTTTTGTTAAAAACGTGCTTTAACTATAGATAAGTTATTCTCAATTTCTTCATTGATTGACTTCAGCCTTTGTTAGGAAATTATGAAAATGAAATAAACCTTTTTTTCCTTATTACTAAATGTAATTTTCCCATGTTTTACAATATTTAGTTGCATTTTCAATGGCATTAAGTATATATGCATAACAAATGTTGTTGTTGTTGTGTGCGAGTTTTACGCTGTTTTTTCAACAGTATTTCAGCGATGTACGGCAGTCAGTTGACCTGACCAGGGTTCCAACCAGTACCTGACCAGGGTTCCAAGGTTACCAACCAGTACCTGACCAGGGTTCCATGGTTACCAACCAGTACCTGACCAGGGTTCCATGGTTACCAACCAGTACTTGACCGGGGTTCCATGGTTACCAACCAGTACCTGACCGGGGTTCCATGGTTACCAACCAGTACCTGACCGGGGTTCCATGGTTACCAACCAGTACCTGACCGGGATTCCATGGTTACCAACCAGTACCTGACCGGGGTTCCATTGAAAACTTTCCCAAATAAATCAGACACGCAAGACAAATGACTTTGAATACAATATTTTCAGTCAAATTGTCACACAGAACATACGCCTCATTGCGATCAGAACCCCCAACCTCCAGACCGACAGCAAGTGTCCTATCCCCTGTGCTAAGCGTGCAGGCTCTCGAGGAGTGGAGACAATACGATACAAGAAAACTAGAATTTATCATACTTTTTATTACTTCAAAATAGTTATGTTAAATGTACACACAAGGCTTTTAGTGAAAAAAATATATTCATGTGTATAGCTGTGAGAGAATAATAAAAGCGTGCTATGTATTTGATATTGCGTAAAATATAATCTACATCATAAAAATCTTCATCTTATAAAATAACATGGTATTCACATCAATACATCAAACTTAATAATATATACATGTTTGTATGTATAAATATAAGTATACATACAATAATTAACTTTAAGAAAACCAACCATATAATGTCAGTATCATGTATTATAATGGAACACTTTGTCCAGCAAATCCTACTGATAGCGCTTCAACATCAAACATAAAACACGAGATGTCTGTAAAACATTATGACCCCTGTGACCTTGAACTGTGATCCCAAAATCAAAAGGGTTCCTCTGCTACCCAAGATGAATGTGTGGACCAAGTTTGAGGATGATAGGTCAAGGGGTTCTTGAGTTGATTGGAAACGAAAAGGCTATGGACCGACCGACTGACCGACCAACCGACGGACATGTGCAAATCAATATGCCCGCACTTCTTCGAAGGGGGGTATTCTTACGATGTTAAACTACAATGGTTACTCCTTACTTTCACTTATTTGCAATGATCACGCACAGGCTTAGCAACAAAATGAGACATATCTGTGACGATGTTCCATGTATGCATTATATCTCCACACCAATGAGTTACGTACACAATTACAATATAATAGTCCTTAAAGTAACTACATTGCTAAATGTTTCTGTCAGTTATTAGGAGCATTTGACAAATTCTGTACTAGAGCTACCCAAATTGAAAGGATGTTACATGTATTTTACTCGAAGAATAAACTGGTCAGCCCTGTCCAAGGTAAGCAATAGTATAACACAATAATCAAATACGTAGGAATCATCCGATTGACATGTAGGCGGGTATGTCAGTCAGGTCATGATGGGTCATTTACAGAAAGGGTCAGTCAGGTCATGAGGGGTCATTTACAGAAAGGGTCAGTCAGGTCATGATGGGTCATTTACAGAAAGGGTCAGTCAGGTCATGATGGGTCATTTACAGAAAGGGTCAGTCAGGTCATGATGGGTCATTTACAGAATGGGTCAGTCAGGTCATGATGGGGTCATGAACAGAATGGGTCAGTCAGGTCATGATGGGGTCATGAACAGAAAAGGACAGTCAGGTTGTGTACAGGAATCAACTGTTACAAAATAATGGAGCCCGGTCCACAATAAAAATTCAGATCAGTATAATGCATCAGTAATGCTGAAAATCTGAAAGTAATAAAAATAGCGAAGTTTGGAAACGAAGGATGTATGATTTTACCTAATTTGAGATCACAATAATTCTAACTAGAAGACTTGATCAAGCTAGTCCAGCTGCCATCAATGAATGGTTTAGGTAACCAATTGTTAAATAAAAGCAAATATGAAAGCTCAAATGAAATCAATCAATGAAACTTTGTGGTGAGAACTGAAAAAAACTTTCAGCAAAACTTCAAGCATACAAACCTAGCTCCAAACTGAATACAAGCAAATTAATGTCTGGTCATTCATTACCTGTCACTCATGAAATCAAACTACAGTAAACACTCACTTAAAGACCACCTTGATAATAAGACCTCCTTGCCATTAAGACCACCTTGCTAATAATACCACCTTCTAATAAGACCACCTTGTCATTAAGACCACCTTGCTAATAATACCACCTTCTAATAATACCACCTTCTAATAAGACCACCTTGATAATAAGACCACCTCAAAATTAAGAACACAATTTTAATGTCCATTTTCCCTATTTTGCTCTTTATTCAACCTCAATGTTAAGACCACCTCAACAATAAGACCAGTTTCCAAGGGTCCCTAGGGTGGTCTTATTATTGAGGTTTTACTGTATTTAATACAGCTTTTGTAAATAAAACATGTACTTCTAAACTATCAGGAATATTACTGAAGGAAACACAATCTCTTAGGCAGATGACAAATCAAAAGACAATATCTATAACTTTAACATTTCTGAATAAATTGCTTTGCTCTAAAGGCTTGGACTCAATGCTATGTAAGTCATTCCCAAGTGGAATTAACAAATCTAATCAGAGATAACCTCATACCTGTTAATTGTAGGGTAATTATCACAGCAGGGTGTCCGTCTAGTTAGATCATGGTGGTATATCTATAGCATTGAACTTGACCAATCTTCCAATAATTAATTCCTAGGTCCAGTGCCAAGATATGCCTTTTAATTACAAGCCAAAAATGCTGTTAATTATCCATTACTACAGAATATGTGACAGGAATTTTCAGTTTATTGCTCCAACCCCAGACTACACTACATCCAGTGGTGAATAATGATAACATACATTTATAGTGCAAACATGTAACATCTAGAAGTCAACTTCAAAAACTGTGGTCTTAAATACATTCTTTTCTGTAAAGCCTCGTTGCTATCGTTTTAACACTCGTTTAAAAAGTTCAATAAAAAATGACCACTCATCATGCATCTAGAAATCCACTAGGATGACGTCCTGGACAAGTCTTAATGCTCATTCAGACTACCGACAATTGAGTTGAGGTCAGTCCATGACAAGTCTGTTTATAAAGCTAATTAACATTGGACATTCTAAATATCGAACGAAAATCAAGCATTACCAATGCCTAGAAATTGGTGACAATTCAAACTGTCAACAAATTTTCTCAGGACAACTATCCTCCAATGTTGGACAACTATCCTCCAATGTTGGACAACTATCCTCCAATGTTGGACAACTATCCTCCAATGTTGGACAACTATCCTCCAATGTTGGACAACTATCCTCCAATGTTGGACAACTATCCTCCAATGTTGGACAACTATCCTCCAATGTTGGACAACTATCCTCCAATGTTGGACAACTATCCTCCAATGTTGGACAACTCAAATTAAACATATTCAATTGTCCCAGACAAGTGTATTTTTTTTTAATTTCTAGAGCCCTGACTCAAGTAAAGTTCTCTATTTACTTTGTTAAATGACAAAATGTATAACTGACAAATTAACAGTATGAACAAATAATACAGTACGAAAGAAGAGAGCTATATAATTACATTGTATAGTAACAACTACCAGTAAAATGGTCAATCAACTAAAAATCTCTAATATCACAATGATGATTAAAAGAATAATATCACCTATATGACATGCATAGCGTTTTGATTGAGCTCTAATTTTTTGAAACAATGTACACAAATCTCACCAAAACTTGAAAAAACAAAACAAATCTCACTTAAATTCAAAACAAGGGGGACAAATCTAACTACAACTTGAAACAAGGGAGACAAATCTCACTAAAACTTGAAACAAGGGAGACAAATCTCACAAAATTAAAAAACATGTTTTTTGAAAATCAATGAAATTTAATAAAAACACTAAATGTAGCAAAGAATAAATATTGCTACATGTATAATAAATTCATGAATTCATCCGTTTATATTTCATTTTATAACAGAACAATGCAGAATTAACTATGTACAAAAGTTCTTCATCTCAAGTTTACAAATGTTTATGTACAGATGTAAGGAAAGTATATAATGATGAGTTTCAACTCTGAAACATGTAAACAAATCTAGCATTGATAAACCCCACAATACACAGCATCACAGAAGGTTGTTACCAACATAATTATATACAAATCACCATTCTTGAAATAACCATCAACGCAGCGGGCTATTTTAAGTACGTGCATTATGATACTAAGAATTCTTAATATTGTATGATGTAATATATATTATGGCTCAAAATCAATGGTAAAAATATTACAAATATAAAACCTGACTTGAATATCTCATTAAAATCAAGAATAAAACATTATATACAGTTGGACCCTGTTCATTCAAATTCATCGGGTCAGAGATTTCATTTCGAATAATTCATATGTACGCGACTTGTCAACATATCTTTAAAATTTAAAGATATGTTGACAAAAAATAAATGTATTAACTTGTCGACATATCTTTAATTGTATTAACTGATATGTCAATATATCTTTAAATGTATTATCTTGACATGACGACATATCTTTAAATGTATTAACTTGATAATGATGCCAATAACTTCAAGTCATACATAATACCCCAGTCACAATTAGCTTGGCATTTTCGGCTGGGGCCCCACAGGACTCCTTGAGGCTGCCGGGTCATTTTTGGGAATCGGGCAGGCATCAAGTTACTTTTAACTTAGACTTTAAACCTGGTGCGGCGTTTTGCATTAAACCAGACACATCGTCTGGCCGACAACCCACTGGGACTCGCAGGGTATAAATGGCGGCTCATTGCATCATCCATCATATTATCCACTCGCCGTACGGCATGTAAGAATTGGCTGGCATCCGGCCGGGTACCGCAGGGGTATCACAGGGACATAGACAGGACATTGGACAAGTGCCTTTCGGACACCGATCGATAAACGGGCCAAGAATTAGACCCCATTTTCTGGGCAGCGTGCTGGGCACTTTTAAATGTGACTGTGACCGTCCTATTGCACGCTTTTTCGCCTAACTCTACACGTCGACCGATGCCTAGAAATCGCACACGCTTTAATTGTGACTTAGGTATAACAAAGAATATCAGACTGACATGAAATTATCTTAACCAAAAACCACAAGAGATCGGAGAGTAATTGTGAGCATTAATACTGACACTTGATACAACATGTATACATACTGTGATCACAATTTAAATGTAAACAAACAAACAAGGTCTGGGGTGGTATTCACGAAACATCTTAAGGTTTACCGGAGGATTGTCCTTATCCTTATTTTCTTTTCCTTAGTTAAAGATAAAGAAATCCTTAACCTTAAAATATTCATCAGTGCCACTTAAGGGTTTCCTTAGCAAAGCAATGTCTTAAATTAAGCAAAGGAAAGTCATAACTTTAAGGAAAATATTAATTTCATCTAAGGAAAATGGACGCTACCTTATCTTTTAAGGAAAAAATGCCACACATAAAAGGAAAATCTAAAGATAAGACATTTAGTGAATACCACTTAATATTTTCTAGATATTAAAGGCAAGTCTTGTGGATATTAAGGAAAATATTACTTTTAAGGAAAATCTTAACCTTAAGATGTTTCGTGAATACCACCCTTGAACAAAAATGAATACAAAAAGTATGAGACATGTCAAAGCCTAGAAGATGTTCATGCAATTTTTTATGATAGCCGAGACGTAACCATTAACAGGGGTTCCATTTGACCATAGAGTTGATCCTTTGACACCAGGAATTTCAAAAAAGCCACACTTTAACCCTAAGGTTTTTGGCTGAAGGGTCAAGTTTTCTCTAATTTATAGGTAATTTGGCTATAAATTGGTTAAATCTGGTAAAAAATGATCAACATGACCCTTGAGATTCAGCAACTAGTGGAACCCCTCGAGATTCAGCAACTAGTGGAACCCCTTGAGATTCAGCAACTAGTGGAACCCCTCGAGATTCAGCAACTAGTGGAACCCCTCGAGATTCAGCAACTAGTGGAACCCCTCGAGATTCAGCAACTAGTGGAACCCCTTGAGATTCAGCAACTAGTGGAACCCCTCGAGATTCAGCAACTAGTGGAACCCCTTGAGATTCAGCAACTAGTGGAACCCCTTGAGATTCTGCAACTAGTGGAACCCCTCGAGATTCAGCAACTAGTGGAACCCCTTGAGATTCTGCAACTAGTGGAACCCCTTGAGATTCAGCAACTAGTGGAACCCCTTGAGATTCAGCAACTAGTGGAACCCCTTGAGATTCAGCAACTAGTGGAACCCCTTGAGATTCTGCAACTAGTGGAACCCCTCGAGATTCAGCAACTAGTGGAACCCCTTGAGATTCAGCAACTAGTGGAACCCCTTGAGATTCAGCAACTAGTGGAACCCCTCGAGATTCAGCAACTAGTGGAACCCCTGTTTAAGTGAACAAATGTAAGAACCAAGCACAAAGCATGGAATTATGTAAGCACACCAAATAATCAAATTAAATTACATGTACAACACTAAAATGCATCTAGAAGAAAACTTAAAGCAATAACTAAGACATAACCTATACAGAACAAGTTTGGAGATCACATTGTTACATTATTGTCTGGGGGTACTGATCAAAAATAATATTTGACACTGAATTTGACAATAAATTATACATACTAAACCAGTGTGTATATAAATGACTATGTACAATGAACATGGAAATCCTGAGATATATACAAGTAAAGTTCTGTGTGTCATGTTAACAATGAAAATAACATAAACAAGCACATTTTGGTGATTTATATACATCACATAGATAACTTGTTAGAGACACGAAGAATAATAATTGAAACAAATATACATGATAGTGTTAATTATTTACATACACTAAATCTGGGTATAACTGATTGTAACAAAATACATACATAAACTTATTGGCATAACATATAATATTCTGTAAGCAGAAACGCAAAAAAAAACGATCAGACAACAATACAATACAATTTCATATAAAGTTATTATACCAAGTTGCAAATGATTTAAAATTGAATAGCGTCACCGAAATAACAAATTTACGTAGTTTACCACAGTCAACTCACTTCACAATGGTACTCTTTACAACGGAAAATTAATTTAGCGACACAAATCTGATGAGAACGATTCAGCACATTGTGTGACTCTCATTGTTGAAATTTAATAAAACGACATTTTCAATACAAAAACATAAATCCAGCAAATAAATATGGTAGTCATAACGAGGATTCAGAATCGTTATAAATGAATAATCTAAACTATGGACCCGCCATGACGACTATGGAAGGAAGGGGTAACGCAAGTTAATATGTTTTTAAGTCTGGCTGTATGAATATAATCCAAAATTCCAAGATATTTGATGCCTGAGATTCAATTAAGTCACTAAGTAAGTAAGTCCTGAGCACTAACACCAATATATAATGAGAATGATCGTTAAAAAAGTTACAAAAAACTTAACATTACCATGACAACACATGACGACGAGTGTAATGAACAAAAACAAACAAAATTTCATTGATTTCAACAAGAGATATTTTCCTAATATATTGAATGGAATGAATATTTTAAAAATCAAAACATCAGACTATCTTACAAGTTTAAGTTGAGCAGACAGCTACAGTTAAAACAATGTGGTCAGAAATTTAAAAATCACATTAATAGGTTATAATGACATTAAAAATACTATTGATTATCAAACAAAATATCGTGTTCAAGCCACATTACTACAAACATTTGACAGTAAACATAACAATTATAAAGTTATTTACAATATTCCTTCTTTGTAAGACTGAAAAGTATTGAATACATCATCCTTTTTTTCAAAAACAGTTACACAGTAGTCATCGGTTTCTAAGCAAGTTTCATCTTATCCATCTTGTTACATGATATCTGTGTACCAGATAATCGTAATGTCAATCATCAGCCTCTGCATTATCTCAATGTCGGAGGGGGTATCTAACTGTCGGGTGTTCTCTCTACCTGTCGGTGTTCTCTCTACCTGTCGAGTGCTTTACCAATCTGTCAGGTGTTCTGTCTACCTGTCAGGTGTTCTGTCTACCTGTCAGGTGTTCTGTCTACCTGTCAGGTGTTCTGTCTACCTGTCAGGTGTTCTGTCTACCTGTCAGGTGTTCTGTCTACCTGTCAGGTGTTCTGTCTTCTTGTCAGGTGTTCTGTCTACCTGTCAGGTGTTCTGTCTACTTGTCAGGTGTTCTGTCTACCTGTCAGGTGTTCTGTCTACTTGTCAGGTGTTCTGTCTACCTGTCAGGTGTTCTGTCTACTTGTCAGGTGTTCTGTCTACCTGTCAGGTGTTCTGTCTACTTGTCAGGTGTTCTGTCTACCTGTCAGGTGTTCTGTCTACTTGTCAGGTGTTCTGTCTACCTGTCAGGTGTTCGGTACTTTAACGACACCCTGAACACACCTATGGAAACTTCCGTGTAACTGAAAAACAACAATAACTTTCACTCAGCCTGCCCTCACATGTTAAATAGAGGCAAGATGGTGGGGTCCAATACATTGCTTTCAAATAATTGAGAGTAATGTTGATCTGACAGTAATTAGTACGTCTGAATGTGGAGTGTGGCAATAAAACCCGGTGTAATTACTCCCATATTGTATAAATACACTAAAATCTCAAAGAGAATGGACCAAAAAGAATTTACAGTCCTCAGTTCACATGTTCACATTTTTCAGACGAGAGTCTGATACGGATATTTTCTATCCTGACATATACACAGAGTTAGCTCTAGCACAGGAAATACCTGTATCAGACTCATGTTTTGCTGTTCCAAGAAATTTTAAGAAAAGTTATAAAGCAGTTTTTTTAGAGTATGTCTGTAAGAAGGCATCAACATGACATTTCCTCAAAATTATTACTTAACATACTTTGATACAAAACTAGACTATCTACCTTTAAAATATTATGAGTCCAATTGAAAAATATGCAATATTAAGTCTTTGAATCAGTTTCTGAACAAATGACAAAGACTACTTACTTGTACTTATTTTTGTTCAAGTAGTCAATGACCGACGGCCTTAGTTTAGCCACGCCCCCTCTGCTATGACTACCACGACCTGTGATGACCGTCAGCTGTTTACAGCGCTCTATAATATACACAATATAATACAATACAATATAATACAATATAAAATATATAATGGATCTGATGTCTGCTGATGTACCAACGTTGAATGATGCCTGATTTCTCTATCTCTATACTTTCAAATCTTAAGCCATGAAATTAAAGCAGTAGAGATATGAACCAGCAATGGACAATTCTAAAAAGAATGATATTGAATATTTACATTATTAGTTTAGATAAAAAATCAGCATTAACATTCAGTGTAATGCCTAATATTCCAGTGAACATTCTGGAGCAATGTCATCATCAAGAAGTTTAATGTCTAATATTCCAGTGAACATTCTGGAGCAATGTCATCATCAAGAAGTTTAATGTCTAATATTCCAGTGAACATTCTGGAGCAATGTCATCATCAAGAAGTTTAATGTCTAATATTCCAGTGAACATTCTGGAGCAATGTCATCATCAAGAAGTTTAATGTCTAATATTCCAGTGAACATTCTGGAGCAATGTCATCATCAAGAAGTTTAATGTCTAATATTCCAGTGAACATTCTGGAGCAATGTCATCATCAAGAAGTTTAATGTCTAATATTCCAGTGAACATTCTGGAGCAATGTCATCATCAAGAAGTTTAATGTCTAATATTCCAGTGAACATTCTGGAGCAATGTCATCATCAAGAAGTTTAATGTCTAATATTCCAGTGAACATTCTGGAGCAATGTCATCATCAAGAAGTTTAATGTCTAATATTCCAGTGAACATTCTGGAGCAATGTCATCATCAAGAAGTTTAATGTCTAATATTCCAGTGAACATTCTGGAGCAATGTCATCATCAAGAAGTTTAATGTCTAATATTCCAGTGAACATTCTGGAGCAATGTCATCATCAAGAAGTTTAATGTCTAATATTCCAGTAAACATTCTGGAGCAATGTCATCATCAAGAAGTTTAATGTCTAATATTCCAGTGAACATTCTGGAGCAATGTCATCATCAAAAAGTTTAATGTCTAATATTCCAGTGAACATTCTGAAGCAATGTCATCATCAAGAAGAACAAACATGATCTAAAGTAAATGTATACACATGAAGTGGAATTGCCTGTTTTAGTTTTAAAGTCTTAGAGGTAGGAAAAATAGAGTTCTACTAGCATTACGTAGGGAAAGGAGAGGTGCCGTTTCCTATACAAAGGGAAATGTAGTCCTTATCTTTAGATAGGTAGAGTGATATGACAGTGCTAGCAGGTGGACGCCATTTTGTAGCTAGCAATGCATTCAAATGTTTTATTTGACAGCTACCTTTTCTACCGCAGGTAACTTTTCTCGCTTACTTCCACTACCTCTAAAAATGCGATCAAGCAGAGACTTGAACACAATAACCAGACATCATACCTCTTTCCTTCCGTGGAATAATCCTATTCAAGGCTTCCCTAGCTTCATCAGTATGCAAGCCATGCAGGTCAATGGTCATATTCTTCTCTATATCATTATTCCTACAAAGAAATTAATTAACGAGTCAATTAGTGATGTAACACAGGTCATTATTGTTGTTCTGCATATAAAATACTTTAGTTGAGAAATGCAATTAAGTCAAATTCAAGATCAGACTTAGCAAAGTGTGATTAATCACTTGACATGTCTGGTAAAGTCATGTTAGTCTGGCAAACAAAATGCAACTTAGAAGGACCAATAAAGGAAATATTGCTGCGTCGAGTAAAGGCTTGTTTAATTTGGTAGACTCAGATGATATAACATAACCAGGGTTTCTATTTGACCCTGCAGTTGAACTCTGGAAATCCAAAAGGCTAATCTTAAATAGGGTCATCTATAAAACACGTATACATGTATATATAACAAATACAGTTAGAGAATAATTAAGAAAACTATTAAAACATCTACAATACAAAGTAAAATGACTCAAATTTACAAACAGAAAAGATGATATATGTACACAGCAATGACTCTAATTTTGCTGAATCAATTAAAGTAATCATATTTTAGATAGTAGATAAGTTTTTAATAGCTTTTTTTAAATCTCTATGTTTCTTACCTGTCAGCCAGAATCTGATCTGATGCTCTCATGTTAGCTTCCTTCACTTTCTGTGTATGCTGGTGACCCTGACAACAGATTAAATACAAGGTTGAATACTTTGTTGTCATCACAAATAAAGAACCAATGAAAACATTCCTTAAACATTTTGTAGTTTGACGTACGTCCATTTAATAGCAACACAACATTAAGTTTACATTTCAGAATTCCAGAAGGGTTAAGGACAGTGCATACACAATCAAATGGTTGATTTTAAGTATGAAAGCTCATAAATTCAGTTGGGGTGCTAAAAAGATTTAAGAACACTTATAAAGCGATTCCATTCAAGAGGAAAATAAGTTACTTCTGTACACCACATCAAGGTTTTTCCACACAGATAGTCAACCCACATTACACCCACATCAACCCACATTACACCGACATCAACCCACATTACACCCACATCAACCCACATTACACCCACATCAACCCACATTACACCCACATCAACCCACATTACACCCACATCAACCCACATTACACCCACATCAACCCACATTACACCGACATTCACAAAAGGGCGAGAAAAAATCTGCTTCATGATTACATAAAATATAATGACATATTCAGTAGAATGAAGTCAATCCAGGGACTAAACATGGTCATTATATTGAGTGTTGACTTTACAGTAAAACCTCACTTAAAGACCACCTCAAAATTAAGAACACAATTTTCAAGTCAATTTTCACTATTTTGCTTGATTCAACCTCAGTATTAAGAACACCTCAATAATGAGACCAATTTTCAAGTGTCCTAAGATGGTCTTATTATTGAGGTTTTACTGTATTTGTTTCTTTCCAATCATGTCACTTACCTGTTGGGAATAGAATGAAGCAACTTGCTTCAGACCACGTCTATAGGCTTCCTGTGCTTTCTGGAAGCATTCATGTCTAAGTCTATGATGGAGGTTTGCTTCACCACGATAGTCTTCGTACTCGGGTTCTACTCCGTCCTGATAATCTTTACCTGAACCAGGGTGATAACTGCATAAATCCATCTGCAATTGTCAAACAGAACATTGTCATTGTACATAACTGATAAATGTCAAACACAAGTAGAATAATGTTAACAAAACAGAAATTATGTTGTTACAGGCAACGCCACATACACAAGACAATGCCTCCTTATACAGATCCCTGGGAAAACAACAGTCCACAAAACATTAGGCACTGAGGAGGTGCAAGGGTAAACATGCATGGGAATAGGGGCCCTAGGAATGGTCTGGCTGACCATAAAGAACAACCAAGGTGAATCTAGGGGGACAACAAGGGGGAACAACCAAGGTGAATCTAGGGGGACAACAAGGGGGAACAACCAAGGTGAATCTAGGGGGACAACAAGGGGGAACAACCAAGGTGAATCTAGGGGGACAACAAGGGGGAACAACCAAGGTGAATCTAGGGGGACAACAAGGGGGAACAACCAAGGTGAATCTAGAGGGACAACAAGGGGGAACAACCAAGGTGAATGTAGGGGGACAACAAGGGGGAACAACCAAGGTGAATGTAGGGGGACAACAAGGGGTAACAACCAAGGTGAATCTAGGGGGACAACAAGGGAGAACAACCAAGGTGAATTTAGGGGGACAACAAGGGGGAACAACCAAGGTGAATCAAGGGGGACAACAAAGGGGAACAACCAAGGTGAATCTAGGGGGACAAGGGGGAACAACCAAGGTGAATCTAGGGGGACAACAAGGGGGAAGTTTTTTGATGGATGAAATACTAACAAACAAACCATATTTTTCATTAAAATAATGCAGCACAAACACTTGAGTAGATTGAAATCCATGGGACAAAAAATAAACAAGTGGCTCCACGGTACAGAGCAAGTCTATGACAGAGTTCGCGATCCCCTGCCACAATATTTCAACAAGAAATGGGCAATGCCCCCAAACCAGGTTTAGTACGTAGTTATTTGTAACCAAGGCTCAATTTGTATAATGAATACATGATGATCATCAATGCTGCAAAGGTGCCATAGGTGATACATGCATATACACACTCACACTTAGATATATTATATATATATGCAACAACTATACACCAAGTTTGATGTCAATACACACGCGCATAGCGAAGATATTAAGTGGAAACTGATTTTTAATTTTTAAGTGACCTTGACCTTGGGCGGAAAGAAAACCCAAAAGCAATCCCATGGGAGCTCTCGACATGTTCTTACTATACACTAAGTTTGATGTCAATATGATCAACAAAACTTCAGTTATTCGCCGGAAACCAAATTTCTATTTTTAGTAATGGTGACCTTGACCTTAGACAGACCGGAACCAAAAAAGCAATCCCAAGCGAGCTCTCCACATGTTCTTACTATACACCAAGTTTGATGTCAATACGATGAAAGGAACTCAAGTTATTCGCCGGAAACCAAATTTCTATTTTTAGTAACGGTGACCTTTGACGGACCGAACCCAAAAGCAATCCCAAGCGAGCTCTCCACATGTTCTTACTATACACCGCCCACCCAACGACATACGCTATTCTAATAACCTGGTTTTCGTTGAAAATATATATATGCACATAATAGGTGGTCGTGTCCAGGCTTTAACTTTTTCATGTACTGACGGATTTTGAAATAACTTTGCCCATGTGTTCGGCACATAAAGGCAATGTGTCGCGTGCAAGACCAACGTCCCTACCTCAAAGTTTGATCATTATGGAATGCTGTAGAGGCTATAGTGGCTTACCATATCATCAATACTCTGCTGTTTTGCAGCTTCAACCAGTTTCTGGTCATCCACCACAGGGTCTTGAGCCATTACAGTGGTAGGTGTAGGTGAAATGATGGGACCTTCACCGAGGGATGTAGATACCGCTTGAATAGTCTCTGTCAAGTTGAAGCTACGTAAAAACATTAATAAAACAAAGTAAGTACTAACTAGAAGAACACTCTCAACAATCTACCTACTGTTAAACATCTCATTTCTGCTATAGACTGATTCTGAAATTGATGACTGACCCAGGGGAAATAGACAATTTGTCTTTTTTGAGGTCTAATTCCCAACCATAGGGCCAAGCATTTTTGTCTTCCAAACAATCTCTATTGACATCAATCTCAGACTCAAGTTTTCAAGATCTGATACTTTGATGAAGTAAGGCCGTTCCGAAAAAAAAATGTTTGTTTGGCAAATTCCAACCAATAAAATTTAGGTGGCAAGATTGGTAGCTAATTATGTTTTTAATATTTTTCATGATTGTACTAGTGTTAACTATTAATATGCTGCTAAAATATTCCCTCTTTGTCCCCTCAAAATAGGGGTCATTTTCGTACTAAAGTAGGGTCTATATGCCAAACAAACATTTTTTTAATTATGGCCTAAACTAAATTTAGACTTTCTAGCCAAAGTACCTATACGGACACTATTTTTTGCCAAACTTTCATTCGACAAGAAATGAAATATTCAACTCAAGAAAAATCATTGAAAGTTGCGAAGTGTTGTAAATTGGCTCCAGTAAATAGCATCAATGGACAGTCACCACTAAAATGTTTACACTGTAACAGACAATATGAAGAAATGGTACATAATTTGTGTATATTTCTATAAACCTGTGATTAGGATACTAGCATTTGTAAATCAAAAGATGTATTCTGCTATATCTGATAACATAACTAACTGTGAATATACTGACCAGCTCGCCTGGAATATTTCATCAAGTTGATTCCTATCAACTGTAGGGAAAGCTTGATAAAGTTTCTGTCGTTTTAAACGAGTCGACATCACTGCAAGCGCTCCTTCATTTTCAATGAGTTTTTGCTGAAAAATGAAGCAGTTACACTTTAGAAGACTTGCAATGAATTTTATATAGATATCATGTAGAATCTGGTTTGTACAACGTGCAATGGGAACTTAGAAAATGTCACATTTCATCTTGCCACTCCAAGTTCATGATAACTGATTCAGTTCAATACACTGATCCAATCTCAAGGGAATATAGTCCAATGAAGAGTTGTACATTTCAAAATTGGACATTCAAATAGAACAAATAGATTACAAATTGCTTTTATTATTGGGACGTTAATCAAAGTCATAAAGCTGACATACAAATTCACTCTGTTGGTCTTGATGTTTTTGTTGCTCTCGCATTATTTCGGCCAGTGACTTGTTCCCTCTTGTCCAAGATACTGGTTCCGACAGAGATGGTATGGTTCCCTTCACAGTATAGCCAATAGTGGGAATTGCACGTTTAGGCCGGGAACCATTAGATGCTTTGCTGGATTCAATACTGTATGAATTCTCTTCCTCCTGTAACTTCCTGGCAAACTCTTCATCTACAATTTAGTTGAATCAAATGAACTCACACCATATTTTAACAACATAGAGTGCTTAAAGGTAGTCTTATTTTCTATCGAATAAATACTCTATAACATTGCATTATAACTTATTCCAGAAACAAATGGCATTCTCTGTGAGACAGCCAAGTACAAAAATGATAAAATATTCAGTGAGGCCATCCATAAAAAGTGTTTGATTGGCATTACCCAGTAAAAGTGGGTAGGTAGGTCAGTCAGTATTTTTTCTATTTCTTATTGTCATACTAGTGTTAACTATTAATACGCTGCCAAAATAATATTTCCACTCAGACCCCTCAAAACCTTTTTTGAGTAGGGGCCATTTTTAATATTTTATTTTCAGTTATGGCCTAAATAGACGAGACTTTACAATTTCTAAAGCTAGAGCTATAAAGTTTTCATAAAAATGTTCTTACCTCTGAGTAACTGTTGCTCATCACTAATCTGAGATCTAGCCAGACAAGTCTTCACACATTGGTACAACGACCAGGCAGTCTTATGGTCAATAGGTACAGACATCTTACTGTTTACTGGAATACAATGTACATCGATGAAGTGAAATATACCATGCAATAAAATATTTATCTCATTACAAACTACAAAAAAAAATTCCATACCAAATAACACTTGTATTGTATACAACCAAATGTGTCTAAAATTGTATTTTATTAATCATACCGCATTTCTAAATCTTTACCTACATAAATATCTATCCCACTTTCCACTTTGATATCAGAGAGAATGCTACAGGGAATGCCACATACATAGGACAATGCCTCCCATTTCCAATGTGTACAAGAATACAAGAAAGTCAAGCATATGTAAGACTTAAGGCTGTTTATAATTTACTTATATACAGTTCTTATCAAAGATACCTGCCATAACTTACCTTCATCCTTGCGTTTGAGTGATCCAAACATGTCTTCTAACTGAACAATTACGTCTGGCATTAAGTCCATCGTCATCGATGCTTCAGTATTATCACCTGTCATTACAGCGTCATCAACCTTATGAACTGACAAACTAGCATTCAATGACTTTCTTCTAACAAAATCATCAATATTCACTACATCTTCACCATTATGTACTTTTTCATACTTTGATTGAGCTTTGTAATCATTAGCAAACACTTCCATGTTGACATCAGTTTCAGCAGAATTTATCATTACTATGTCATTAGTCATTTCATCCGAAATGCTTTCCCAAGTCCTATCCAATGAAGTTTCCCCACGACTCAATGACCTTTGTAATTTTATTTTTGTCATATTATCCTTCTCAATAGTGTCTAACCTATCTTTACAAGTTTTAATCAACTGGTTTTCAATATCAGCTCTACTTGCGATATTTTCTTTTTCAATAAAATTAAAACACATATCAAGGAGAGTTCGAGGCCCTTTTTCAACATTAGCCAATTCCATTTGCACATCATCAGAATTCTTATCCTTCTTAATTTCAGCCATTTTGTCAGAGAAACTCTTTTTCTCATCCTCAGTCAAATTCATACTATATTTCCAATCTAACAGAAGGTTTATTGCCCATTCTACATTATTACTACAAATTTCTAGAACACATTCAAGTTCCTCGTCCGCAGCGGCCGGGAAACAAGTCTGAAGAAATTCAACACCTTCTGAGTCGTTCATAGGAACAAGATCAACAGTGGTTGTACCCTTTTCCAAAAGACAAACTTCTGCTCGACTTTCATCGACTTTCTTAAAGTCTGAATCTACATCGAAAGACTCACCATTAACAAGTTTCTTTGGATTTCCAGTTAAATATTTGATATTATCACCAATAAAACCACCCTTATTTAATCGAACTACAATATTGAAATACTTTATGTTTGTCATGGTAGCAACTGCATTCATGTTCTTACCCTTAACAGGTTTGTTATCATTTGATGCAACAACACTTTCACTACTTACAAGTGGAAATGAACTCCAATCAGCTTTCTTGAATTTCTCAGTATCTTCACTATTCAAAAATGGTGCTTTCTTCTTCTCTTCCTGTTTTCTTCTTGAGGATTTCTTTTTCTGAGTTCCTACAGCAACACCTTTATCTGTTAAAACCTTTGGTGTTTCTTTCTCCAATTCACCGGACTCTGGCAACAGTTTCATTACTTTCTTATCTGAAGACTGTTCAATTTCACCTTCATCATCATCAATTGAATCTACACAATAATCTTCATTCTTGCTCTCCACAGATATATCAAGTTCTGAAAATTCAGTTTTTACCATTTCATCCTTCTGTTTCAAAGAAATGTCTTGGACATTATTTCTAGCTATTTCATCTAATGAATGTTTATCACAGTGGTTAATATTGACAGATGATTTAATGGCACTTTCAGTGTCAGTATATGAGTCCTTGAGCAATTGTAGAGAACTGTTGACTGGTGAGTGTGGATGATCATGGACGAGGGATTCATTATTATTACCTGTGGCATAGTTACTACCTGAGCATGATAAACTGTTTGTGGTGGATTGTAAATCACTTGCATACGAATCAGTATTGTTTTCTTCATGTCTGACTTTGTTTCCAATACCAATTTCAAAAGCCGTGTTATTTGCTAAATTATTGTCTGAACTATTTGAGATCAAGATGTCCTCACAGCTAGCAAGGTTATCTGTTTTGGTCAAATCTTTATTTTTACTATTTGAGTCATCACTATCAGAATTGTATTCATCATCATCATCACCCCCACTATCATCATCTGCACCGTCCTTATCCTTAGGTATAGCAGGTAAAGCTTTCTTAATACTACCACTCTCCTCACACAGATCAGTACCTTTTGTTGATTCATTATTCAGTATCAATTCACCCCCACAGCTCTTTTTCATTCTCTGTGGTTTAATGATTTTTTCACTTTCCTTACTAGATTCTTCCCATTCTTCACCATCCCAGGCATTTGCTACAGTTTCTAAGTTTGATTCCATTTTCCCACCATTTATATCCATTTCCCCCCAGTATCTTAGTTCAAATTCTTGATCCTTTTTAACCATACTACCTACAGTTAATTTGGTAATTTCACCATTTTCATCAGAAACTGCATCATTTAAAAGATGTGGATTGCCACTATTGGATGTTTCAGTACTTTTCTTCAAAAAAGCAATATCCTTCCATGTTGGAATTGCCTTTTTATGATTAGAATCATCATCTTCACTCAATTTCTCTTCATCTTCTACAGTTACATCAATATCTTCATCATGTTCTTTGTTTTCTATGACAGGTTCTCCTTCAAGAAGTGCAACTTTCTTCTCTTCATTTGTATTATACTCTAAGTCAATGTCATCATCAACAGCACTTAGAGTACTTTCAACTAAACCATAGCAGTTTGGTTCAATCAGTTTGGGAATATCCTCAGCACTTTTATCGTTACTGTCGCTATCACTGTCAGAACCTTCAGGTTCAGTGTTAGGGTCAGGAACCTCAAAACTTTGATGGATTGCATCATGCAACTTCAGACCTATCAATTCCTCTGCTGATGCCAGTTCAGCTTCATCTATTGCGCAAAACTGAAGTAAGGCCTTCAACTCTTCCTCTGTTTTACTGACATCTTCCACAGACAGTACCTGACCATTAACATGTTCTTTAACCATCTCATCGACTTCTTTCAGTGTATTAGCAGATAGTTTGGACTCGATTTGTTTAATTGCTTTTCTTTTCACTTTTCTCACAGTGGGTTTGATAGCTGCTGGCTTAACACTACCCAAAGGCTTCAACTTTTCCATTTTTTGCAAGGTGCCCGGAGTTTTCAGAGACGATCGTAATGGTTTAGGAGAAGCGTTTCTAGATGACTGATTCGACCAGGTGTCTGAATGATAACTAGATAAACTATCGGAGTCAGATTCTCCCGACTTTTGTTTGCGGAACTCGTCACTTTTGAGTAGATTAGGAAATCTGACATCTTTACCAATACGATTTTCTGGTGTTCTTATTGATGGCATGGGTACATCTTCTGTAAAGTATAATTATAAAAATTGTTAACAATGACAGAATTCAACGAAGTGTTGAGCCATCTGATATGTATGGCAGAAAGTCATCCAGTGCGGAAATTATTATTTATATAAACCAAAAATGTAATATTTTTTACTGAAAATTCTGAATTAAATAATTAAATAAAAGGGACTTAAAACATAACATACTGTGACGATTCAGTGTTTAAAAATATCCATGCAACAAAACATGTCAGATGTGAATAAACTCTTCTCTTTTATGATAGGCAGCGAGGTCAAAGAGTAGAGGTCTGGAGTGCGGATCCAAAGAACTCAGTATAGTACTACTGAGGGCAGATTTGTCTGTAGTCTTCATAAACTAGAATTTGGCACAAGCACTGGTTAGTAAACCAGGACAGACACAGAGAGTGGTCAAAACGTGTAAACATTAATCTAACTAACCTTGACTGCTGGATGACTTCTCATCTAAACTAGTGTTGAGTCGACTCAATAGTTCCGGTTCTTCTGTTGTTGTATATGTCCTACAATTATATACCAATTAATAAATGTAGAGAGAAATGCAACTAAGTAGCTGTCAAACAAATATGTTCTCTTTTGCATATATTTATTTTCATGAATATTCCGCAGTATGGTAGGTTAGTATTTAAACATTAAACATTGCATTATTTAGTAAATGATTACTTCTAAGCAAGTGTCAACAAATGACACTACAGATTTTAGCACAACGGATTTTCAATGTCATTTACAATTTCTGTTAAAGAACAGTATTGTTCTACACATTCACAGCTGATCAGTTCATCCGACACTTTTTCAGTCATTAGTAATCAACTACCCAGAGACTATCAAGCATTTTGATCGGTCAAGATGTTCGTTGCCAAGGTTATAGTCACGGTATCAACCAACGAAAGACTCAGTTGCTAAGGTTATAGTCACAGTATCAACCAACGAAACACTCATTAAGTCATTTATGAAATGGATACTAGATAAAAAAACATATCTGTTTGTTACCGTATGGAACATCTCAAAACATTCTCTAAATTTTCAATGATAAGTACATAGGAACCCGATATTTCGGGACAACTCGGAAGACTTACAACTCTGACAAAGATAACTACAGTAGGACCTTGTTCATTTGAATTCATCGGGTCCAAAGTTTTATTTTGAATAAAACATGTTTTCGAATAGCCCATTTCAATTAGACACGCGTAAGAAGATACATTGGGAGCTGTTTTTCATATCGGGCGATACGGAGTATTCGGATAGAAGGTTGTTGAATAAATGATGTCCTGCTGTATTTAAAAGATCAGCATGTAAGGCCACACTTCAACAAATGTTCACCCCACCAACAATACTTAAGGAGTGAAGGTAAAGTTTTTGTTTATTTAAAAATTGTTTTAGATAAGAAAAATCACCTACATGGAAGAGCCAAAAACATTTCAGTCCGTGTAAATTTTGATGGGTCTTGCCGGACACAATAATCAATCTTTAGCAAAGCCTTATCATTATAGTAAAACCTCACTTAAATACCACCTAAATAGTAAGACCAGTTCAAAATAAAGAACACAATTTTCAAGTCCCTTTTCACTGTTCTGCTCTTTATTCAACCTCAGTATTAAGACCACCTCAATATTAAGACCAACTCAGTATTAAGACCACCTCAGTATTAATATCACCTCAATATTAAGACCTGCTCAATATTAAGACCACCTCAATATTAAGACCAGTTTCAAGAGGCCCAAGGGTGGTGTTATTATTGAGTTTTTACTGTTCTTGTCATATTCTTTAGATGCATTGTTAATTCTAATAATGTATTAATGTATAATGTATTATAATGTATTAATGTATTATAATCTAATGTATTGTTATTTCATCCTACTTCAGATCTGGAGAACTCTTCTTCTTCAAGACAGTATCCATGGAAACATTGTGATCATATCTTTGTAACATTCTCTTTATAAGATCTAATGGAACTCCGTGCAGTGTTCGTCTGAAATAGAATAATTCAGGAAATTGTGAAGTGAAGTTTATGGTTCAACCTTGCCCAAGTCAAGTTTGCGTTTCGAACTCACGACCTTCAGCTCTGGGGTCAGTCACTCTACCCCCTGATCACTATACCTCCATATTATAAAATAATTAACATTGTCTAATATATACATTCCCTGAACAGTTCGCCTGACATGTATTATTAAAATCATCTATTAGAAGATTTCAAATTTGTTAACAATAAACCAACACAATTTAATTAGCAGAAAGATTTTTTGATTTTCAGAGGCAACATATTCCACGATTTGCAGTTTATGCAGACCGCCATAATGTACTCAACATGGCCACCATAGATACATAATAATGCTAAACAAACATTTTTTCTTCTGAAACAGGTGGTTTATGGATATAAACAACCCCCTTTCAAATTTACAGAAAAAGTATCTCAAGATACTCTCTATTTTCAAGTATAAATTTGAGAAAGGAAACCTAGAAATGTGTCCATAGGACACAGGTGGACCCAACAGGTCAAATGTAGGTCACAGGCGGCCCGAACAGGTCAAACATAGGACACAGGTAGCCCCAACAGGTCAAACGTAGGACATAGGTGGCCCCAATAGGTCAAACGTAGGACACAGGTGGCCCCAACAGGTCAAATGTAGGTCACAGGTGGCTCCAACAGGTCAAATGTAGGTCACTGGATATCATAACAGGTCAAACATAGGACACAGGTGACCCCAATAGGTCAAACGTTGGACACAGTAGGCCCCAACAGGTCAAATGAGGGTCACAGGTGGCCCCAACAGGTCAAATGTAGGTCACAGGTGGCCCCAACAGGTCAAACATAGGACTCAGGTGGCCGAAACAGGTCAAATGTATGACAAATGAAACGACAACTTAAAGTAAAACTGTGATGTTCTCAATTCAAGAACCAAATCTTGTAAGGAAATATTCTACCTAGCTAATTCACTTGGCTTCATTTTCCAAGGTGTATCCGGCTCAAATATCTCCACGTGATAATTGTTATTAACACCCTGAAACAGAAATAACGTAGTGATATAAATCAGTACCATAGTGATTCCTCCTCACAGAAAATATCAATCGATTTTTCTGTCATGAGGTGAAGCAAAGCATTTCCTTTACCTTATCTGTATGATATTTTCCTCCTTTTCAGAGCATCAGCCTCAAATCATTCTTACAAGCCTGAATTTACATACTAACACTAATTCAAAAAAATGCAGAAAGTCACAATTACATACGTATACCATTTGTAAAAGTAAAATTTGCCATAAAAAGGGCTGGCCTTCATATAATGCTGCCCTTTAAATGTTTATAAAGCACAACATGTATAAATCTGGAGTAATCAAATAATCACTTGATACATGGACAGAAATATCTATTATGTCACCAAAAAACGTCATTAGTTCTCCATTTGAAAAAGAGAATGAATGTACCCAAACAGGTAAATTTCTTAACAAATTAAGATTGCTTACGAAAGTATGGGTAGGTATATACATGTATCAATCACTCAAAATATAAGTACTGTAAAGCCTGTAAAACTTATTAAGATGTGTCTTAACTTAAGCAATCATTTCAAATACAACAAAATTCTTTCCTAGCAAAAGAGAATAAACTAAACAAAATCTGTTACCAAGGTAATGTAAGCCTTGAATTCCCAGATCATTGTATTGGTGTTGTCTATCACAATTGGACTTTTGCCCATCTTCATGGCCTCTTTGGCTAAAACAAGAGAAGAAATCGTTATTTGAACAAGATTGCAAAACTGCCACAATGTATGCCCATATAGCAAACCGATTTTCATAAAACTGTTAACTATCTCACTAACAAATCTGTTTGCAACGGAACACAAAAATATTCAGAAGAAATTTTATGAATAAGTTCAAACCAGATCGCTCAAGTAATTGAGAGCCACTGGCAATTTTAACAATCAAGGGCCAACACTCTTGAGATAATATTACACCAGCTGATCATTGAACCTGGCCAGGACTTTGTAGTGAAACCACAGGAGATTGTCACCAGTTCTCTCCCTTTATCACTTCTATAGTATACATATATATAGTACAAAGAGTCTAACGCTTTTCACACCTGACCTCTTTCAACAGGAGAGAACTCCTGACAATCTATTGTGAGGGAAACATATTCTGTATAAGGTCCAATTCAGTCGAGAGAAAAAATCTGCTCTCCACCTCCGAACCATCCTCCATTGTGTCCAAGCAAACTAATTCAAGTTCATACAATTATATACATACAGTAAAACTTCACATAAAGACCACCTCAAAAATATGACCACCTCAAAATAAAGAACACATTTTTCAAGTCCATTTTTGATGATTTGCTCTTTATTCAAACTCAATATTAAGACCAACTCAATAAGAAGACCAGTTTTCAAGAGTCACAAGGGTGGTCTTATTATTGCGGTTTTACTGTTCACATACATAAATCTTTACAACTTCTAAATCTGGATACACAAGTACACATACCTCTTTCCTTATTCCACTGATGAGCCTCGTTCAGTTTCTCTGGCTTGTAGTCGTATCTGCCACCATTCATGAAATAATCATCCGTGGATAAAACAATACCATTTAATTGTAAAGCCCTGTAAACAAAAAACATGGCTAAGTAAAAGAGAGGGAATACGTCACATACACAAGACAGTGCCTCTCAAAGCAGACCTCCGGGAAAACAGCAATCCACAAAACATAAGGCACTTAAGGAGGTCAAAGAGTACACATGTTAAGGAACAGATGCACAAGGAATGGCCCGGCAGACCACAAGGAACAACTAGGAGAATCAAAGTGGACAGTGAAGGAAGGGGGAGGGGGGATTAATGGATGGAAAAGATCACAGGACAAGTCAAGACAGCTGGCCGCAATAGGCCGAAACTGGGCAGGAAACAACCTGAACAATATATAAAGTGACAGAATTGCACAGGGGAAAGGGAAATATATGACACATTCAAAACACAAACAGAAACAACAGCCATACAGTGACTTACAGCCTTGGAACTGTCAGCAAAAACACTAGGGGTTTAAACAAAAACACTAGAATGTTAGTAATTAAATCTGGTTTTAACTATGCAATCAAAGATCAATTCCTAAATACATAACTTCTGCTACAGTTTCATACTTGAGGAAAAGAGTCAATCAATAAGTTCAAGTAGAGATGTGTTGATATTTCACTGACAAGAAAGCAACAAAATACAGAGTTGCCAAATGCACCTAAATCTTAGAGCTTAAGTGGTAAAATTTCCATTAGACTATTAGTATTAAGAGCAAATTTTGTGATTTTAGTGGGGAGTGTTAGTATCTGTTACAATCCCGGGCCTATATTTCAACTACAGAAATAATAAATGAATGTTGTTGTATGGGGAGTCAGCAGTATAGGCCATTAAATATGCATGAAACAGTGGCGACAACTGCAATAATCAATACTATGAATACTGGAACTACTGAGCTTACCTTGCTAGAGTAGATTTTCCACTGCCTGGTAACCCTCTCAGAATGATGAGGACTTTCACACCTGACTGTTGTTGTATCCTCACTTTCTCTACCTTCTGTTCTATAGAACTCTGGCCCATCAGTTTTACAGCGTTAAATGCTGAAATGGGTATAGGGATATATTTTAAATTTTGTAATTCTTCAGAAAGCTGAAGTGGTAGATTCTATCCACTTGCACATTCTTGATAATTTTGCAGTTAATTTGATTGACATGTTTCATAAGTTACTAGGCAACAGACTGGTCACAAAGTACAACATTGCATTTCTAAACTGCATTTGAAGTCAAAATTTATTCTTTAATTAACAGAAAATTCAAAACTTCCAACAATAACTCAACAAAGAACAGAACAAAATTCAAGTATCCACAAAATCACATTTACCAGCTGTAGGATGCCCAAGCTGTGAAGATTCAGATGTTGCCATAATTGGTTGACCTGTGGCTACAGCTGCCCGATCTTCAATATTCTGAATATTAGGTTGCTGTACATAAGGAGGCATTCCCGAAGCACGGATTAACGGTGGAGGTGCTACACTGTAAACCATTCTGGTTGAATAAGGCACAGAAACTGCCGGCTGAAATCTGTATGCAGGCGAGGACATATGGTGGGCTGGTGTCGGGTGTACATATCTTTGTGGAGAAGCAAGAACAACATGCTGTAACGGTGCCATTCCAGAGTGAACTTGAGGCCACTTTGGTGTGATAAACATGGGGCTTCCCGTCAAATTTGCTACTGGGCTGTTCATTTGAGTTGACTGCGGACTTAATCCAGGACTAAGGGCCGGACTAATGGTCAAAGGTGACCCTACAGGAATTGTTGGAGAGCTTATACCAGCTTTTCTTACAACAGCTTTGATTTCAACTGAATTTGACCTCTTAGTTCTACTGGTAGGCTCAGGAGATGGAGCATTGACAATTTCAGTTGATGAAGTTGTTACAACAGGCTTAGGTCTTGGTACAAACTCTACGGCATTGACTGAAAGACCAATAGTAGGTAAGGTCATGGGTTCATTACTTGACTTGGTAACTGACTTGCTATCAGTAATAGAGCCTGAGCGTGGGTCAGCTGCTGAGAAAACACCAACACTTTCAGACTGAATTTTTGTGCTACGTTCAAGCTCTGTGTCATCTAGTAAATCACCATGTATTTCATAAATACACTTTAATACAGTTTCATCTAAATCACCAGTAGATCTCATGAAGTCATCTGCTGAGACACTTTTTACCACTCCATGTCCTGCAATTGAAGTGTGTAAAGTTTTCACGTCTTCTACAGAATCAGGACTTCGACTAAGCAGTCGAACTGGGAAGCTTCTCCCAGATTCGGATCGTTGCTTTTCAATATCCTGCCTAGCAAGCATAGGTTCGGACCTCGGTCTAGCCAACTCTGCCTGCAAAATCGCTGGGTCATCAGGAAATACAGAGGCCTTAGGACTTTTCTTTTGTGATCCATCATCGCTTTCTTTCAAGTTGGTTAAATAGTGTTCACTCAACTTGTCCTTACATTCTTCCCACCTTTGGGTACCTTCAGCATCATCGAACTGCTGGCTGAATGCACTCTGAGCTTGTGACAAGAGAGCTGTTTTTGATGATGAAGGTTTCTTTGATACCTCAATGAAAGATCTTTGTGAATTAACAGAAGAGGATGTACTCGACAAATTATTCTCAGAAACTTTAGTAGGCAACTGCGGGAAATTTAAATCCATCTCAATTTCATCCACACCAGCCACTTTTTCCGATGACACAGACTGTGGCTGGTATACTTGATGGTGAGGACCCCTTTGCACAAGGTTGTCTGTTGATTGGTCAACATTTTTGCCATTTTTTACAGTTGATGTCTTTGTAGGCCTACGTATTACTTTCTCTGATTGTGAAAGAGTAGATGTTGCTCCTGCATTGGAATAATCCGCCGACCTGAGGGATCCAAATATTCCTGGAAATATAACAGCAGTGGAGAAAACAAACACAAACATAAATCAAATGTCTGAACAAACTCAACAATATGAAGGTAATGGCAACAAAAACAACAAATCAAATATTCTACTACAAATAAACTTGAAATGTTTATTTAAGACACAAAATTCGTGATTAGAACTGCTTCTAACTGAATTATAGATAAAAATTTGAAAACCAATATTTTCATAACAAGATGTGTCCAGGGGACAAGGATGCCCCAACCATAAGTGAAAAAGGGCTGTAACTCTTCCAAAAACTGGTGGCTTGTTACCAAAATCGAACTTGACCTTTTCATTATAATCCTATGCTTATGTCCCAATATGAATTGATCAAAAACCAATTTTGTAACCCGGCGATCCGGGTTCGATTCCCTGTCGCGGCAGGTTATACTCTTTCATGAAAATTTGACAAAGATGTCGATTTTCCTCCTCATGTGGAGAAGTTGCCGGCTCCTTGTGGAAGGGTAAGTTAGTACTGGTTAGATTTCAGTCCAGGAAAAACTGGTTAGGTGAACCGGCCGCCGTATATAACTGAAATATTGTTGAGAAACGGCGTTAAACCTGATGAAACATTGAATGGCAGGGTATAAAAACATACCTTCGGCAATCCTATGTAATTTACTTTTATATCTCCTCTGTTCCTCATGACTTTCTGCAATCACCAGCAATTTCTCTATTGATTCTTCCTCTGAAATCAAAGTCATCATGACAATTAGACAAATTTGATGAAATTACCAAAACAATCCAACTTCCAAGAGCCTATAACTAATTCTAAACCAAATGTTATGCTCTGTTCTGACGTCAACTGGTCAACACCACGTACCTGTTTTGGTCAAGTTGTACCTCTCAATTTTTCATTACTTTAAGCTGTACATACTAATGCATATATGTTATAGTTTTTGTCAGATATCAGTTAGGATTGACATCTGTTATTGTGAACATTTTGCCAGAGGAAGCCTCGGAAAATGATATTCATCAATACTTCAATAGGTGCATTTGGTTGTATAATTTGTCTTTCTGAAGATCGTTTGTTCCTAGAAATGTGTAATTATACATTAATATCAAACTAAACATTAATTTAACATAATGATGTTAATAGATTGTATAGTCAAATTCAAAATTTGTCAGAATGGAGTATGTTTGTTCCAAAATGTGTAATTAAAAGTTGTTGTAGAAATATATGATGATGGTAATGATGATGGTGATGATATATGTTAATTAGTATGACAAACTGTTACTTATTATGTGGACGCAAGAATTGATATTAATAGGCTGTTCAGTCATAATGAAGTTTGTTTGTTCCAGAAATATGTAAATATACGTTGTTATCGAATTATATGTTAAATTAACATAATTATGTTTATGTTCAAAGAGTGTTAGCGAAAACATTTGATTATTGTATAATGATTGATCTCACTTAATATCGACTGATAACTAGTTTAAATATGAGAGAAGATGTATGATGATATACGGCAAACAGTTACCTGTTGGTCTAGTGCATAATACATTGTCATGAAAAAACATAACACTGGATTCTACAATGAGATTAATTAAATTTGTGCATTTTGTATGATTAGAATATGACTTGAATTAAGAAGGTATGAGTTGACCAACAGGCATTTTCTGCCGTCTATTAAGTAATGATAAGTGTTACTGTGATATTTTGATATGTTTACACTGGTCACAATTGAGCCACACAATACAGGAAAAGCTTACTTTTAACGAGATTAACTTTATTAATAATTGTTTGTATGACTTTACCAGTATAGTTATACTGTTCAAAATTGTTCAAAGAATACAGGAAAATACAGTAAAACTTAATTTTAAAAAGAATAACTCTTAATAATAACAGTTTAAAACATGTAGGTACGAGTTGACTAAGGTATGCAAGGTACGAGTTGACCAAAAAAACGTTTTGACTGTGTCTGGTTGAGTTGTAGACGTATATATTCTATAACACTGGGTTAACTGTCAACCAAAATGGCTGTTCCATCGTAAGAAATTATATGAATAGTATACATGCTATATTTTCAGACGGTCCATAAGTGAGATTTTCCTTAGCAGGGCTTCTTTAAGTGAGATTTGGGAAAAATAAGCGAGACTGTAAATCACGCTTTTTGGGGACGCTTAATACCGCTTTTTAAACTAATTTTGAAGTATTTTAATATCAAAAGAACCTAATATTGTGAAAAACTAATTATCATCATCATAATGTACATGCAGTTGCCCGACCAATTAAATTTTACTCATATTTGTGACTAAAAGACACTAAATTACATTACCCCACCAAAGTGTTTTCACGGGTAATTACGATGTTAATTTGTCGTAAATTTTCTTTTAGGGGCCACAGTGTCCCCCAAGGGGCTTCATTTGGGGGTCATTTATCACTCATTTTCTAAGTCTTATATGCATCTATTAGAATAAGTACGGTACCCAATGGACATTCTCTAAGTTCTAACCTTTGATCTAAAGCCTGTCTTACATGTGCCTACATGAACTTTGTCATTTGCTTCAATTCACCGAGTTTTGAAGTTTAAAATACAAATAGTGGACTGTTTTACAGTTCAAATTTCAAAAGCCAAAAGTAACATTCTATAGTAACAGTTAAAGCTTTTATTCTGTGAACATTGCTTTTTATATTGTCATTTTGATTCTTTGATACATTGGATAAACATGTGATGGATATAAATGACGAATCAAAGTAGGAATGTTTTGGGTTTTTTATATTCAAAATAGGGGGGGGTCGTTAATTAGGGGAAGGCATTTATAATTGCCTTCGACCCGCATTGCGTTTGCGTCCCCTGCATTAAAACAAGCAGATTAACACCTTACTTGTCAATAGATAGATTGATTTATTTCAGTAAGATGATTAAGCCAATTCACCACTTTAACAAACAACGTATTGCCTGAGGTGATTAATAACATGCCAATCAACAGCTGATCAAAGCCAATGAACAGAATGTCAACTTTGCTAATATTACGTCTACCTTTGATTGGCGTTTTCTGGTAGTATCGAAGCGATATAGCACGTGAATTTGTCTTTTTTTTCTTGGAGGTTCAATTTTAGGTGAGGTTTTAGTCTTACGGCATTAGACCATGCGGAAGCATGAAAATATGTGAGGAAAAGTCTCACGGCGTGAGATATGGCATACATGTATGAAATAGTTTGAATGATCATAATACAGGTAGTTGATTTGTATTATGATTGATTGTGCTGATTAATTAAGTGCATTAGTCAAACTCCCATACCCATAGCATTCCCAAAACAGGATTTCTACAAGTACTGAACTTGCGTACCCCTAGCCACTGCCTATCACTAGTATCAGAAACACAAACACAAACCTTGTACGTCTATGCTCCAGAGTGAGCCCTGTACAATATTGGAAGAAGAAGAAGAAGAACAGATAAGACATCTCTGTCAAAGTTCCAAGCCGAACATAGAATAGCAGTACATGCAGTAAGGGTAGATGAATATGTTAGCTGGTTCCATAAAAAGTATCACAAGAAGTTATGCCTACAGTCATACAACCAAAATGTCACGAACATATACCTTTCCAGTTACATTCTTGGAGCACCAGTTTAATGACATCACCGTCGATAGCTTCGCAGAAAATATCGTGAACATTTTGATAAGTTTTACGTCGCTCGATCTCCGAACTCTCGGCTGATACAGGTTTTTGTGGACTGACACTGCGACTATTACGGGATCTTGGCATACTCAAAGTTTTGATTTGTCTTACAGCTTAACATGATAACGAAATAACACATAAAATTTAAAATATTTGTCATTTTCTGTGAATTTCTGTATTTATTTACTTCAGCAACGTGAAAGTGCGCCTACTGCGCAGGATTTCGCGCATTTTTAAACTTCCTGCCAGTTGTGTTTAATACCCAGTAACACAGTCCAAAATCAAAGGACTGAATGTACTAAAGATGTTTACTCATCCTTATCTTGAGTCTCATCAAAGTTTGTATTTACTTTACGCTTTAAATTTTGACAAACTGCATTGTTCAGCAGAAAGATGGTCAAAATATCTAAAGTTATAGGTTTCTAGGCATAAAAAATCCCTATCTATCTTAAGATATTCTAGCAATATCTATTTCCAACATGGCTCTTGAGCATGTCCTCACGTCCTCAACATTTTATTATACATATGACGTCACTTGGCACTACCAAGAAAACTTTTCTCTCTATAATGCTGTTTTATAACATATCTTAATATTCATCGAGTTCAGTCGTATTTTTGTTTTAGGTTTCCTGATAGATATATTTCTATTTGTTTTAAATTCCATTTCCCTCATATCACTAGTATCTAAGAATTGTTTAATTCTTAACTACATTATCAGGTTGACTTGACTTTAAATTAAATGATGAATTTGATATTTTAGGGTTATTTCACTTTCTGATATTGATAATTTAGTTACTGGGAGCGAGGTCAGCATAAGGCTACTTGTTCCTTCGTGCTGGATTAATTACAGTGTGTTTGTTGTTATGTACGTAATGGTTAATTGCTTTTATTGATTAGTTACTGCCTACTTAGTCAATTTATGTATATGTTGGAAATCAATGACCATATAGCGATTAAGTGTGAGGTTAGCTAGCTGTTAAATCTATTTAAACCCTCAGTATTGTTACTGCATGACAATTCCAAGGCTGTAATTCGCTGTATGGTTATTCTTTCTTTTTGTGTTTTAAATGTTTATATTTGTTATATTTCCCTTTCCCCTGTGCAATTCTTTAACTTTATATAGTGTTGTCATGATTTCTCTCCCTTTATCCTTTGTATAGTTATCTCCCTTTATTCCTTTTATATTGTATGTATATAATATACAGGTATATAAAATGTACTATATATACATATATTATAGAAGGGATAAAGGGAGAGAACTTTAAAAAAGAATAAGGGAGAGAACTTCAAAAATTATAAAGGGAGAGAACTTATGACAATCTACTGTTAATAACACTTTCAGAGTCTAACTCATTCACTTAATCATTCAATTTAAATCGCACAATTTATTAATTGATGAATCTTAACCCAAATGATGGGTATCACATATCCTGTGACAGTAGGATATCCATACAGACACCGATCAAACAGATAAGACGGGAAAATTTATCAATGTTACAATAATTATATAAACATGTTTTGTAAAATGATTAATAACTTTGCAGATAAGTTTACAAAAAGCACTTGTCACACTTTTTTAAGTTGTATATTGATTTCTTTCATAATTTAATTAAATTCCACTTCACTATTTCAGTGTTGAGCAAACATACACTGACATACTTGGCTAATTGATCACCTTACGTCTGGGAGTTTTATACATTTGAATAACAATATTTAGTAGTTAGGGGTTTTTGCAACAAATTTTAAAAGTTTATCAAAATAATACGGAATGAAAAGTAACCAATTAGAATAATGTTTTTGTGTATGTTACATAAATGTGTGTGGCTGGCAAAAACTTGAACAAAAAGTGTTGGTCACTTATTTCTGTATTTCATACTTGTCCATCCACCAGTCTCTTTGGGTATGAAACAACGGGGCCCCTGTGGTTAGTAATTATATGCATGTTTCAGAGATCTCAAATGTATCACTTATATTTGACTTTGCTTGTTTAGTGTATAGTAAAACCTCACTTAAAGACCAACTCAATAATAAGACCACCCCAAAATTAATTTTTCAAGTCCATTTTCACTGTTTTTCTCTTCATTCAACCTAAATATTAGGACCATCTCAATAAGACCAGTTTACATGGATCCCAAGTGTGGTCCTATAATTGAGGTTTTATTGTATTTGTAGAATTGTGTATCTCTTGTTTATGTTGTTTTATGGATATAAAGGGCAGTAATTGACAAAGAAACACATTACTATATATTATTATAAAATCTTTTATTTTATATCACAGATATAGTAAAACTGAATATTTATGTACAAAAAGTATGATGCTTTAAAATCTTCACAGTATAGAAACATACATGTAGAATATAAATTCACCAGTCAACAGCTTCACATGGTACAATATTGAAATGCAATGCCATCGTATGTTTCAGTATAATACCATGAATAAAATAAGCACATTGTGCTGAAATGAAAGCTTGGTTCTGAGCTTAAAATTGGTTTTTCAACCCTACTTATTCCAGTCAAATGAATAATTCTGTTATATATTCAGTAAATATTGCAGCAGACTGACTATGTCACATACACAGTACTGCATGATCAATTTTATAATCGTACAACATTTAACTTCAGTAAATTTAAAGCACAAAAAAATCAAATAAAGCTCGGAGATCAATCTCAAATGAAATATCCTCGGACTGTGGACTTCAATTCCCAGAGTTCTTGGTAAAAAATTACCATCACATACATAAGCAAAAAACTCAAACATTCTGACTACCGGTATACAAGGATGTTACGTAGGTCTACTCTTACCAATATCCTTGGTCATATGAAATTAGTGTAAATAAATCTATAAAATTGTAGCAACATTTTCTAAGAACTGTTTGTGGATATATTATGTAGGTACAGTATTTATCATGGACATTATTTAGTAAAACATTGTGTTTCTAAAACCAATGACTATTAAGCAGATATTAACAACAGTTTTTCTATCAGCACAAAAAAGAGCAATGTAGATGAATGATAAATAAATCAAGTCCCACGTGTCACAGAATAACAAAACACAAATTCTGAAATGTTTAAAAATTTACATCACATTCTGCTTATCAGAAAACAAAGGACTTTCACAATAACATAACATCACTCCACTCAATGTTGAAATATTTCTTGAGAACATTGATCCCAAAATATAAAATGTGTAAAAAATTTCAATTAGATAATCAGTTAGTTGTTCTAGAGTCTAATATCCTTGGATTGGCATATTGTACAAAGCATTTTTATCCAGCTGTTTCACTTGCACTTCCTTGAAATGTACACTCGTCTCTCTCGATAATGGACTGGGAGCTGAAATATACGAATTGTAAACATCTCAGTGCAACATAAACATAATTTCGAGGGTTCAGTGCAAGACTACGGCAACTCTTATATACATGTAAATACATAGTACAATGAAGATTCAATTCTGAATGTCTCACTCTGACTGGGTAAGTGATGACAGATGTGCAATTTTTTGTATTTATAAGGTTATTTATCTGGGATGAAAATTTATCACGATACTTAACTAGTTAACCACATAATTATCATAATTTTCAAGTTAATTATAAAGTTAACAGGTGGCAGAAATAGTCCACCATACATAACAAGTTCATGTCTGCAAGTAAGGATGAAAGAATGAGTACCGTAAACCCAGAAATGTTAAATCAGACAAATTTTTGTGGCTATTTCATTTCGAAGAAATCTAACAATATATGTGTGGATCCAGCAACTTATGTCAGGGGGGGGTCAGGGTGGATTAGGCAGGGGTCAGGGTGGATCAGGGGGGTCGGGGGTCAGGGCGAATAAGGGCGGATCAAGCACCTGGTAAGGCAGCAGATCTAGACTTTTGGAGTCCCTAGATATTTGCAATGCAATGTGTTTTCTTGTAATGTAATACACTAATTTGGGACAAAAAACACTGAGGACTTCGATTTGGGACCCCTCTTGATCTAGGATTAGATATGGATTGTCCTATTTTGACAAACCTCTCCCCCCGATCCTTGGATCCACAAATGCAAAAGCAAAACCCCGAAAACTGAAATAATGCCAATGTTTTCTAGGTTGATAGTACTTCGACTTTGTGGTCAGTGATATGAAGTGAAGATTTACCTCTCTCTGGTTCAGCTACTTCCTGTTCCGGTTGATCACCTGGTTCCTGCTGCTGGGTGGTGTATGGACGTCGGAAACTTGACTCTCCAACGGAGGGTTGGATGTTGAATCTGTCAGGATTTTCTCGTCTCTCAAGTCTTCTGTGATCTATGTGTTCATTTACAATTTTCTGAGCCTGAAAGTGAAAAACCAACATCAAAATTACCATCTTCATGATAACTATTGCAGGTATATACCACCATTGGGTTGTCTTAATACTGAGGTTAAATAAAGAGCAAAACAGTGGAAATGGACTTGAAAATAGTGTTCTTAGTTATGAGGGGGTCTTATCATTGAGGTGGCCTTTAACTGAGGTTTTATTGTAGTTAAAGATTTGCTAGCAACATCGTATAAAATATCTCTAACATTGATAATTCCTGCTAGCAACAATCATGTGATTCTAATAGACCGTCACTTCACCATCATTACATACTGAACAGAGGACTGATAAATACTTACCTTTTGAGAGTTAAGAATTAGACTAGAGTCAGCTTGTATCTCAGTGATTCGGAGATTATTTTTCACCGATTGTGTGGCAGTGGATCGTGCATGCATTGGCAACTTGTTCTGATAACCTCGATCAGTGAAATCTGGCTCACAATCTGGTGGTAACTTTCGTACACTGGAAGCAAATTAAAACATATGTAAAGCTTGAATGAGCATTCATTCTCACATGGTTGAGCGTTAACATGTTAAACATATTAACCAATATGAAACTGAAAATAATCAAAAACCGTAATGTTGTATCTAAACAAAATTGACTGTATTTCTGACAAGGGTAAAATATCCAAATTCTCAGTTTTAAGTTTTTGATGCCAAATCTATGGAGAGCTGAAAGCAAATCTAGTACTACATACTGGTAATATTACATAAAGCAGATAGACTTGTTTTGTTTTGCCCCTTGCTATGTAAGATATGAGTTAATGTTTGTATCTGTTCAGATGTCACTCTAGAGATTTTATAGAGTACAGTATGACAATAATTGACACAATTACAGAGTCTTAGGTAAGGATCAGATTACTATATGATAGAGCAACATGTTAACATGCCATAAAGAACCATTGAAACTCTAATTTCTGTTTTTATCTACATGAAATAATGAGTATAAACATTTCATATTTTCCATAGCAGTATACAAAATGGAAACAAGACATATGTGACTGTATTTTAAGAAATATTGGTGAATAACGTATTAAGTACAAGCAACACAAGTAAACAACACAAAAACTATTACATGTACAAGCAAATTTCATTATAGCCAAAATGTGACAGAAATCAGTGACAATACTGACATGCTTATGGTTCATAAACATTGCACAACAACAACAACAGTACTAAGTTTTACATAATATACTTTATATTACAAAGCTATCTTGCTCTGACAATTTATGGTATAAATATTCACTGACTGAAAATCCCAATTTTAAGCAACATTTTTTCATTTATTACAACTCTTTGGGTGCCAATAAAGGAGTACAACCAACACAGTATTGTGCCAATAAATCCATTCAAAGCAAGCCAAACAATTCTAAACTGGTATGTATATTTCTAGGAATGACCTATCCAAGAAGCCTACAATATAATGTATGTATGAAAACAACAGATAGGTGTGTGTGGTTCAAGGGCCATTACAAGTATCTGTCTGCAAGCCGAAGCACTAAATATTGATTATTTCTGCGAACAAATTATAATTCTATTCAGTATCCAACACCTTAACCATTTGACTTATCAGTATGGCTTATTTTATGATCTGAAGTTTTATAGTTGCCATACTTCTGGGAAACAGCAAAATGTACTGTCTGAAATGCCTTTTTATTTGGACAACCAATATAGGAACCTAAAATATTCCTCGGAGAAAGAACGTTCAGTGTGAATACAAACTTAAAGCAAAAGGATGAATTTGGATGCAGTGTCATCAAGGTAAAAATATGCCAATGGTCCTTTTCATGTTTGATTTTACCTTGTGTAATTACTGACATTACCAGGTTACCGGCGTTAGACCGTGAGGAGGCATGAAAATATGTGAGGAAACGTCTCACGGCGTGAGATATGGCATGTATGTTACCTGTGTGCATTATAATACAAACATTTTTAAGTTAGCAAATTGTTTTGTAGCGGGAATGATAATCATAACATGCCAGTATTACAAATGAATCAATTCGACAATATCCATTTTCATTATAAAAGAGCACATCTTGCTTGTAAGACACTGGGTTTACTGTGAATATATTTCACACCAGAGGAGTTATAATGGTGGTAAGAATTGTGTAAGCAGAAACAGTCAACAATCAGTAACCTTACAATCTGTCCAATTTCGACATTACAAACATATAAAGCAATTTAATAAAACAGCATGTGACTGAAAACAATAATTCGGTGATAAAAACAAGAAACATAATTATAGTCACCCTGAAGTTCTATTGTATGAAAATAAAAGAAAATATAGATGTTAGAAACGACGTTCACACCACCACATAACTGCTAAATATATGATATATACAGTAAAAATTCACATCATATGCCCATGACAACAGTTAGTGAATTGTTGTCAATGTTGTTGTAAGAAACAGGCAGAACAAATGTTCTATTTAATGTAAAAAGTGCATAACATGTTCACACATAATTGAGATACTCTTGTTCTTTGCCAGTGAGACATTCTTTTAAGCAGAATTATATAGCTATGTCCTTCATTGTTATAGAATGGTTTGTTTGCAAAAACATTTGATATCTAGCAAGCACTTTAATGGTGGTTATTAAAATATCGTACTAGCTAAAATCACATATACATGATGCATGATAATACACAATTAACAATATTTTTGAATCAGAATACAGTGTACTGGTGTTAGCATGCAATCATGGTGCCACGACAATGTTATACATGACAATCACCTTTGTTTCCATGTGAGTAAAGTATTACGTACTATACTTTATCAGCAATATTGATACTTACATTCTATTTGTGAGTATTTCATACATTCGTTCCAACAATAAGGCTGCTGCTCCCTCTTTACAATGTATAGTACCATCAATTATTTCTGGAGGGATTTCTAATCTGTGTCTCTTTATAAACTGGAAATGATGTGAAAATGGAATGATGTGCAATATTAAGCTGTCAGTAGCATAGAACTAGTGTCAAATATATAAACAATAATATACTGATTAGCAAACTGTATTTAATGTGTTTATCATGTTGTTTATTCAGCCAGTTATGCATATCATATGGAGGTCTGGACGTGAAACTGTGAAAATCTTCTTCAATATTTATACATGTATGCATTTAAAACAGTTTTGTGTTCAGCTCCTGATACACATTTTCATAGTATGTTTCAGCCATGTGTTAGTGATTTCTTTATTCCACTTATAGGCATCACTGCTTTGTCACTGCATAATTATAATGTATACTGGAAAGAAACTGCAAACACATCACAGTTACACAATCATAGTGTTTTGCTCAAGAGAAGAGCAATCTAGAGAATGCTTTAAATCTAGTAAATATTTGTTGAAGTATTCTTACATTATTCAGGAGATCCCAATTTTTCTGTTTTGAGTCCAGAGATCTTCCATTATTGTACGAGTGCATCTGTATATCCTGAGGAAAATACCAGGAAAATATTTCTGCAATAAGATATCCATTTGTGACGTCCCTGAAATATCAAAGATAAATGAGACTATGTAAATTGAACTTAAACGTAAAAAATAAAATAGCCAAAGTTATACGAATATCAAACAATAGTCTCTTAACATACAAAAAAGGAAATGTACACACAATATTATAAAACTATAGATCTATAATAAGTCTATATATTTAAAAGAAAAAATACACAGAGCAAATATTTAATTATTTTTATATCCAAGCTTGTACTGATTTTACAGATCTCGTTAAGTCGCTATTAGGTCGACTTAGAGTAATTAGTAAGTTGTACAAAATGACTCAACAAACCTTAACCAACATGTTTATATTGTGATCCATCTAATTTCCAGATTCCCTCCACATTACGATATTTTATTTTTAACTTTTATAACAGTTGAACATTTTTTACTGACTAAAGAAAATGTTTTAAACAATGGTCAGATGATCACAATTGTGTTTATACCATTCAGTCAAATGCATTATTTGAAAAATTATACAAGACAAAACACAGATGTCAGATGAGTGTGTTGACACAATTTCACAAATCCAAACTTTGAAAATATCCAATCCTGATTATCCTCCATGTTGGTTAAAATGAATAAGCTCAACATTCTGAGAGAGAATTTGACTGTTTTTAGTTCAATTCAATAACATAACCAAAATAAGTACATACCACTTTGGTGTTTTCACCTGCCACGTTAGATCCAGGCTTTGAATCCATTTTAAAACTTCCCGTGGCAGTCCAGACATCTTGATTTCATTTATGATAGCCTTGGAAACGTAAACTTCCGGTTTCACTTACGACCTGTATATATTCCAGATTACGGTTCGTAGTTTTACCGGGACTGAGGTCGACAGCAGTTACGTCCCTTTTGTAATTTACGCCATTTGTATTATTTTGTTGATATCGCATTAATTAAGGTTAGCATTTCTATGAATATCTTTTGTTAGAGATTTTGCAAAACACTAAAAGTTCGATTTGAGCTTCATAACAAAAATTCGTGAATATGAATTCGACAAGATTTTAACTCTTGTTGTCAGATTTTAGCTTTATACTGCACACCTCACAAAGACCATGTAGTTGTCCATATATATGCGACGATGCTCTAGAGTGAGTCGCCCATATTATTACCCGGAAGAAGAGATTTAGAGGCTTTGAATTCGATTCAATGGTGTGTGGGGATCAGAAAAATGTTTACTCATTTGTGGAAGTGAAGTGTTGTTTCTGAAGCTGTGCATTCATTTAAGGCGATTGTACTTTTGCTATGAAGTTTTTAATTTATATTTTCTCTTCCATCTTCTGTTATGTATTTTGTTGATTTAACAGCATGGGTGACAAGTTATCTGGTGTGTTGACGTCTGCTACAACAGTGTTGAAAAGGGCCGTGGAACTTGATACATCCGGACGTAGTGCCGATGCTATCATTTGTTATCAAGAGGGATTGCAGCTTCTCCTTGATGTACTAAAAGGTAAAGTGGTAGTAAATCAAGGGGAATAAGTGTGCTCATTGTGAGGCTTGATCCCACGGCACCCTAAACACTAGTACGGTGCTCTACAGACTGAGCTAACTGGGTGGCTGTCTAACCCCCCTTCCGGCATTTGAGGCTCAACAACTGTGCGCTGTCAAACACTGCTGCCACCATTGAAGTAAATCAAGGAAAAAAAGTGGGCCTGATGTGGGCTCAAACCTACGACTCCTAAACACTAGTACGGCACTCTACTGACTGAGCTAACTGGGAGACCGTCTAACCCCGCACCACTGTAATGTTCTATGTTGTTTATATTTAGAACATGTAATAACAGACCCTGGAATATATAAGGACCCTTGTGTATATAAGGGGTAAGACAGACCCGAAACGGGATTTGTATATGATACGTTTATTCAGTACAATAGTTCAACGACACGTAACTCTGATAATTGGAATACATGTATATAATGCATGCACATAATTGCCACGCTATTCGCTGACTGGACTAGCTGGTAGGCAGAGCTTATCAGTACCGGACTAGCATATCAGTGACCACTACAACCACTACAGGATTTTTAATATGGGCATCTTGAAGAAATAAAGTTAGGCTGCTTCTGGTTATTATACTAACCATTGTCAACCATTCAGTGTCACCTACTCTCAGGTTTTCCATCAAGATCTTGGGAGGGTTTGTCTGGTATTCAATGCTACTCAAGTTTGCATTTCAAGGGTTCAGTGCAAGACTATCGCAACTTCTATATAAATAAATAGGAGTTACAATAGTCTTGTGTTGAACCCTCGATTTTTATTCCTTGCTATCATTGATTTAATCCACCATATAAAATATAATATACACTACAGTCTTCATCTAAGATTATTCATTTGAATTAAAGCCTTTTATCAGCGTTATTTGGATGATATTATTAGTTTATGAAAACTGCAAATAATGGTCATGGTTTTTATGTAGAGAAATAATTGATTGCTTCATCGTAATTGTGTAGTTAAACATTGTGTTATTCAGGAACACCTGCTGATAAGAAAGATGCAATCCGAACAAAGATGGAACAATATATAAAAAGGGCTGAAGAGTTAAAACAGAAAGTTGCAGAAGAGAAAGAAGGTTTGTGAATGTACCCTTACTATAGATAATGCACAGGCAGTATGGTTTATCAGAAATTGTTTGGAACATAAATTTCTATAAAACAGAACTCACAATATAGGACTAGACTTTACCAGGAAAAACCACTTCCTTCTTTAATATTGTAAAATGTCCATTTTTTTACTTCAAGATCAAATGAATTTATACAAGACATTTCAGGTAGTCGGGCACATTTGGCAAACTCGGATAAAACCATTGACAGCAACAGAACTGTAACTCATAATTTGAAAAAAGGGAATTAATAGAAACAAACGATGTTTAACAATGCTAAGATTCTGTAATTTTCTAACTGGTAATGTGTTGAAAAGTCCTACGTCCTACTAACCAGACAGCAATAGGTTCTGGAACATGGAAGATACTGTACTGTCATTACTTCAGGTGTTTAGAATTTGTTATATTTTATGTATGTATATAATCATGTTTGACAATCCTAAACTATTTATCCCAAACAATATTGCTTATCTTTTCAGCTGAAAAATATCATGAACAGATTCATATAGAAAACAATTCTACTGGTCATAGTTTTGAAAGATTGTTTAGTCGTTTCTTGGATAAGAACTTGACTGAAGTTGTTGTTGAGGATCCCTATGTTAGATCTACTCATCAGGTAAAAGCTTTCTTTTTGTACAAATTATAGTTTTGTATTTGTAACTTGAATTAGTGCCCTATCAAAAATATTTGCAATATATATAAAGTTTTTGTTTGTACCCAAATACAATTTTCTAGAGTGACACACTGTGGGACATCCACATTATGGCCATTATTCAGAGGTTGTTGCTCTAGAGAGGTGAAATTGGTATTATTTTTCATTATGGAAAATTGATACTGTTGTTGAAGAGAGGTTGTTGCTCTAAATAGGACTGCTCTGGAGAGGTTGTTGCTCTAGAGAGGTGAAATTGGTATTATTTTTCATTATGGAAAATTGATACTGTTGTTGAAGAGAGGTTGTTGCTCTAGATAGGACTGCTCTGGAGAGGTTGTTGCTCTAGATATGACTGCTCTGTAGAGGTTGTTGCTCTGGATAGGTTGTTGCTCTGGAGAGGTTGTTGCTCTAGATAGGACTGCTCTGGTGAGGTTGTTGCTCTAGATAGGACTGCTCTGGTGAGGTTGTTGCTCTAGATAGGACTGCTCTGGAGAGGTTGTTGCTCTTGAGAGGTTGTTGCTCTAGATAGGACTGCTCTGGAGAGGTTGTTGCTCTAGATAGGACTGCCATGGAGAGGTTGTTGCCCTAGATAGGACTGCTCTGGAGAGGTTGTTGCTCTAGATAGGACTGCTCTGGAGAGGTTGTTGCTCTAGATAGGAGTGCTCTGGAGAGGTTGTTGCTCTAGATAGGACTGCTCTGGAGAGGTTGTTGCTCTAGATAGGACTGCTCTGGAGAGGTTGTTGCTCTAGATAGGACTGCCCTGGAGAGGTTGTTGCTCTAGATAGAACTGCTCTGGAGAGGTTGTTGCTCTAGATAGGACTGCTCTGGAGAGGTTGTTGCTCTAGATAGGACTGCTCTGGAGAGGTTGTTGCTCTAGATAGGACTGCTCTGGAGAGGTTGTTGCTCTAGATAGGAGTGCTCTGGAGAGGTTGTTGCTCTAGATAGGACTGCTCTGGAGAGGTTGTTGCTCTAGATAGGAGTGCTCTGGAGAGGTTGTTGCTCTAGATAGGAGTGCTCTGGAGAGGTTGTTGCTCTAGATAGGAGTGCTCTGGAGAGGTTGTTGCTCTAGATAGGACTGCTCTGGAGAGGTTGTTGCTCTAGATAGGAGTGCTCTGGAGAGGTTGTTGCTCTAGATAGAACTGCTCTGGAGAGGTTGTTGCTCTAGATAGGAGTGCTCTGGAGAGGTTGTTGCTCTAGATAGGACTGCTCTGGAGAGGTTGTTGCTCTAGATAGGACTGCTCTGGAGAGGTTGTTGCTCTAGATAGGACTGCTCTGGAGAGGTTGTTGCTCTTGAGAGGTTGTTGCTCTAGATAGGACTGCTCTGGAGAGGTTGTTGCTCTAGATAGGAGTGCTCTGGAGAGGTTGTTGCTCTAGATAGGAGTGCTCTGGAGAGGTTGTTGCTCTAGATAGGAGTGCTCTGGAGAGGTTGTTGCTCTAGATAGGACTGCTCTGGAGAGGTTGTTGCTCTAGATAGGAGTGCTCTGGAGAGGTTGTTGCTCTAGATAGGACTGCTCTGGAGAGGTTGTTGCTCTAGATAGAACTGCTCTGGAGAGGTTGTTGCTCTAGATAGGACTGCTCTGGAGAGGTTGTTGCTCTAGATAGGACTGCTCTGGAGAGGTTGTTGCTCTAGATAGGACTGCTCTGGAGAGGTTGTTGCTCTAGATAGGAGTGCTCTGGAGAGGTTGTTGCTCTAGATAGGAGTGCTCTGGAGAGGTTGTTGCTCTAGATAGAACTGCTCTGGAGAGGTTGTTGCTCTAGATAGGAGTGCTTTGGAGAGGTTGTTGCTCTAGATAGGACTGCTCTGGAGAGGTTGTTGCTCTAGATAGGAGTGCTCTGGAGAGGTTGTTGCTCTAGATAGGAGTGCTCTGGAGAGGTTGTTGCTCTAGATAGGACTGCTCTGGAGAGGTTGTTGCTCTAGATAGGAGTGCTTTGGAGAGGTTGTTGCTCTAGATAGGACTGCTCTGGAGAGGTTGTTGCTCTAGATAGGAGTGCTCTGGAGAGGTTGTTGCTCTAGATAGGAGTGCTCTGGAGAGGTTGTTGCTCTAGATAGGAGTGCTCTGGAGAGGTTGTTGCTCTAGATAGGAGTGCTCTGGAGAGGTTGTTGCTCTAGATAGGAGTGCTCTGGAGAGGTTGTTGCTCTAGATAGAACTGCTCTGGAGAGGTTGTTGCTCTAGATAGGACTGCTCTGGAGAGGTTGTTGCTCTAGATAGGACTGCTCTGGAGAGGTTGTTGCTCTAGATAGGAGTGCTCTGGAGAGGTTGTTGCTCTAGATAGAACTGCTCTGGAGAGGTTGTTGCTCTAGATAGGACTGCTCTGGAGAGGTTGTTGCTCTAGATAGGACTGCTCTGGAGAGGTTGTACTCTAATTAACACAAAGTAGAACTGTTATGTTTTAGTAATTGTCTTGTCTTTTAGAAACTAAACAGTAACTGTATATTTAAATCAGTGTGTTCTCAGCTTCTGTATTCAGCTAAGGTTGAGAACACTTGTTGTCAATCATTTAACTCTACATTGCAAGTAGAGTGGTAAAGAACACTTCTCTTTCAATGTTTCATGCTAATGTTTTTGTACCAGCGATCTTGAACATCATACATACATAATTATATAACTGAAAGGTTTAAAATAAAACTAGCATGTCTGCATATGAATAAAGAAGTGGATATACTTGTTTTGATTTCATTCCTTGAACTGCCCTCATTCAGTTTCTGTGTGTCAAAAATCAACATCTACCTTTATTCCAGTAATTTATATTGTATTCAGATGTACAACTTTCTGCGTTTCTGTGAACTTCTTGTGAAATCCAAGGCTCCTGTGAAGAAAATCCAGTTAATGACCGGCCAAGACGAGGTACTTTGTTTTCAATCTGTCTTAGCATCAAGTCTTACATGACTAATGACATTAGTACCTTAAATGCACTTATAAATGTTTTACCCCGGGGGGGGGGGAGTGGGCAGGGATAACAAGACTTTAGATAGAAAATGATTCCTGACAGGTGGGGATTCAACAGGCTGAATGATTCTGGGTTCCTGTACATAGATTTGGGTAAGATTTTTAATAGATCCTGGAAGTGTGTATGTAGAAATCGTCCACTGTGGGGATTTAGACAAAATACTCGGGTAGGGAGTTAGACCCCCAACAAGAGAAACTGTCTAATTCTCGTGGGTCAGCCTGTTGCAGGTAATTGTTGTCTGCACTTTCTCCAATTTTTATTAAAACCTAAACTGTTATAATAATGTAGGAGTAAAAAAAACATTCCACATTTTGAAGTCTACGTCTGAAGTTTCAGTCTTCTTATGTACATGAATAAGGTCCCCTACATTCATAGTAAGTAAACCTCATTGTGTAGCAAAGATATTTTAGATTGCTTTGTCTGCTTCATTTGTCTGTGCTCAGTTTTGGTATACCAGTCTGAATGAGACTGTAACCGTCAGTTTGATGCTTCAACATTTACAATTACAGACTGCAGATCAACGACGTCACCAGGAGAATAAACTGTCGGAACTTCGTACAAGTCTGTTATCATACCAAATCTCCTTGGAGATACAATATTCTCAAACTCTCCATGATAGAGAAATAAGGTAAAGACTTCTATGAATTTGTATTTAAAGTTACATATGGTTGTTCATCTCTGTGTTTCCTATTACCCAGATGATTCATGAATGATAATAATCACAAAGTTTCGTATTATGTATCCATGTCATGTTTATTTTTGTGCTGATAAAATATTTGTGAATGCTGTATGTATTATAGACGATGTGTTTTTTTAGGCATTTTTCACTATTTCAGACAGTTTCAAGGCTGTAAATCGCTGTGTGGTTATTATTTCTATTTACGTATTTAGATGTACGTTAAGTTCCCCTTTCCCAATGTGCAGTTCTTTTATTTGTTATAATATTCATGTTCTTTTCTTACCCCTTTCGGCCTATTGTTACTAACTTTCTTCACTTGTTCTGTGATGTATTCCTTCTAAGTTGTCCCCCTGGTTGTCCCCCTAAATTCTCCTTGTTGTCCCCCTTGTTGCCCCCTTGTTGTCCCCCTTGTCGTCCCCCTTGTCGTCCCCCTTGTCGTCCCCCTTGTTGTCCTCCTTGTTGTCCCCCTTGTTACCCTCCTTGTTGCCCCCTTGTTGTCCTCCTTGTTGTCCCCCTTGTTACCCTCCTTGTTGCCCCCTTGTTACCCTCCTTGTTGCCCCCTTGTTGTCCTCCTTGTTGTCCCCCTTGTTACCCTCCTTGTTGCCCCCTTGTTGCCCTCCTTGTTGTCCCCCTTGTTGCCCTCCTTGTTGTCCCCCTTGTTGCCCCCTTGTTGTCCCCCTTGTTGCCCCCTTGTTGTCCCCCTTGTTGCCCCCCCTTGTTGCCCCCTTGTTGTCCCCCTTGTTGTCCCCCTTGTTACCCTCCTTGTTGTCCCCCTTGTTGCCCCCTTGTTGTCCCCCTTGTTGTCCCCCTTGTTGTCCCCCTTGTTGCCCCCTTGTTGTCCCCCTTGTTGTCCCCCTTGTTGCCTCCTTGTTGTCCCCCTTGTTGTCCCCCTTGTTGTCCCCCTTGTTGCCTCCTTGTTGTCCCCCTTGTTGTCCCCCTTGTTGCCCCCTTGTTGTCCCCCTTGTTGTCCCCCTTGTTGCCCTCCTTGTTGCCCCCCTTGTTGCCCCCTTGTTGTCCCCCTTGTTGCCCTCCTTGTTGTCCCCCTTGTTGCCCCCTTGTTGTCCCCCTTGTTGCCCCCTTGTTGTCCCCCTTGTTGCCCCCCCCTTGTTGCCCCCTTGTTGCCCCCTTGTTGTCCCCCTTGTTGTCCCCCTTGTTGTCCCCCTTGTTACCCCCCTTGTTGTCCTCTCCTTAGTTGTTTTTTATGGTCAGTCAAACCATTCCTTGCACCCGTTTTCCATACAAGTTCACCCTTGCATCTCTAATGTTTTGTAGACTAGTAGTATTACTGGGGGTCTTTGGGTGGGGAGGCATTGTTTTATGCGTGTGAATTTCCCTGTAATGACTTAATCTCTCTTTTGTAGAATTGTACACATTTTAGTATACAAATATACTACATGTATATACATTAACTGTAAGTACATGCTGAATAATGTTATCTCACAAAGTTCTTCATTTGTGACCATAATGTAACATAAGTTTACTTAATCATTATATAATAAATTAATTAATTTTTATTTACCAGGTTTAATAATGGCTGGATCGTGAAGATAGGGCGTGGCTTAGACTTCTATAAAGCTACAGCTGGAAAATTCGACATCGGCTTCTGTGATTTTGATTTACGGAGATGTCATGAGACGACGGTGGATATTTTCCACAGCAAACATGTGAATACAAAACATAGTGCACCAGATTCTGGATAAACTGTGCAAAGCAAGAATGAAGGTTAAAATATGTCTGATATACATATGATCCCACGTTCACGAAAAAACAAATGATTCTTTTGATAGCACTTTCATCTAAAATTTGAATCTATTTATTTCTAAATTAATGTTTTCAAGACTGAATTGATGCAAAAAGAAATTCAGGGTTTTCATTAGATTCCTTATACTTTTTGGACACCTATTTTCCCTGAGTCTGTGAAATTGCATAGAAGATCTCCAACCATAAGCATGGTTTTGGACTTCTGTTTTCAAATCCTTGTGATAATCCTGAAAATGATTGTAGTCTGTAGTTACATTTGATTACATCTCGGTGATTTTGAGATTATACTCGGGAATTCCTCTTTGCAAAAAAACATTTCTTGCTTCAAAAGCATCTGTTACTGTATACTGGAACATACTGTAACGATCCCTGCTGTATAGCAACGTGATTTATTGGTAAATCTGGTTCAAACATGAATATTCATATGTGGTCCTGTAAAGGGCTGATTAGGGGGTCAAATTTGTTACTGTTACAGAGTTATGACTTTAGTTTTTATCATGAAATTAGGATCTGAACTGAGACCTATTATTTCCATCACCTTGGCTTATATGTTCCTACAACTTCCTGCTTGTGTTCCATACTGTGACAAGCCTATCTGTGGCAAGCCTATCTGTGACAAGCCTATCTGTGATTCGTGGACATTTCAAAAAGTATCATCAATAAATCCAAGTTATGAAATTGGTTAATTGCATACTGTAATATCTCACAAGTTGTGTAATGTTCACTTCTGATTTTCTCACTTGTATATAATGCATTATATGTCTATCCACATGTAATGTCAAAACTCCAATTACAGGTCTTAATGGCAGGTATATCATATTTTCATGCTCTTAGAAGATTTACTTGTAATTATTTTTATATTATGTGTGATAATTTTTGCTGAAATTTGTGCCATGAAAGTTTATTCCTACACTTCTATAATATAATATTATCATGATGTTGTCATACTCATTTCCAAGAAATATGCATTTCGGTTACCTAGGTTACTGTTTAGATATATTGTTTAATTTTATGTCAACAATAGGGTCTGATGCGTCGTTCATGTGACTTGTACAAGAATTGTACAACTTTTAGACTTTTATACTGTAATAATTGTTGAAAATATGCTTTTAAATTAAAATAAACTGTTGCAAGCCATTCTGTTTTACATTTATATTATTGTCCTGTCATCAAAATGTTATAAACTAAAGATTTTGAATCGTGCTATGACCACACTACTTTAGACACCAGTCACTGTTTTTTCCAGGAACTCAAGGAAGACTTAAATATTAAGCATACCAGTATTGCATTTACCATTTCTGGAATTCATGTGTATATGTGTGTATATGTGTGTGATTGTAACGTGCAATGAGATGTACTACATGCTTGTATGTGTTCTGATCACTGTACATGCATACCTTAGCGTTTTTTGGTTAATAATACACCTGTTTATAGTTTCCACACTGTACAACATAAATATCGGAAGTGTATTGACTGAAACAAAGAGTTACCTAACCTGTATTCCGAGTACAGCTGTCCGTCTGACATGGTTTCTTGTTCGATTTGCCAAAACAATATACCACTGGAAAGTTTATGATCTAAATTTTCCAACAATTTAATATATTTGATGTATTCACAAACATTGAATCAATTGTTAAATCTAACCGCATACTGGGAAATCCATACAAGATATACAAAGAGATAAGCAGTCAGGTATATTTACTCGAAAAAAATTGATAAAAAAGGGGGAGTGTAGGATCTTTGATGTATGGTTACTCCCTTGCAGTGAAATAAAATAATCAAAACAGTTTTATGACTTATGAATGACTGTAAAGTCTGTGATAAAGGATGGCTATTATTGGCTACAGTTCTAAACTGATTTCATAAATATGACTGGAAGTCGTTCGATGTCCTCGTGTCTTTGGCATGGTATCGCAGTTAGCCAGCACTAAATCTCCAACATGTGGAAAGGGTTCTCTACATGACTGAAAACATTTCGGTGGTCTGATATAACAACCCGACACTTTCTTATTCGTTTGTTCTTGTAAATGTTGGTTGCTTCTTGAACATCACAGACATATATGTCTGTGACAACATGAATAAAGGATAATCCATGGTTGAAAATGTTTCCATATATTTAATGTGTATCATACATAAACAATTCCTGTGTTGATATAATATTGCATAAAATGTCTATTTACAAATAATAACCTTATCACAAAATTGCATATTCTTAACAACATACATGTATTAAAAACAACAATGTTTGCCAAGTGTTTCGGACCACTCGTCATGTATATAACAGATGTTGTCCGAGTACTGAATTCATTAAAGTAGTTTTCTGTATTAATCAATAAAAATAATAATTTAAAAAAAAGAGCCCTTTATGAGCTTTGCTTGTTTTTGAAAACAAGTTTAATGAATTCAGTAATTTATGAACATGGATATAATAATATGATTTCATATGTAAAATAGTTTGCCCATAATATCAGCAGTGATTACTGTACAGTAATTAATATGTCATGATATTTGTTATTTCACTAATGAATTATCAAAGAAATATATCAAACTTGATGTGTCCATAGGACAAGGATGCCCCTGCAATGGGTTTTTAAGTCAAGAAAGGGCCATAACTCCGCCAAAGATTGAGGGAATGTAACCAAAATCAAACTGGACCTGTATTTCAATATCATAGGCTCATGTACGTATCCATCCTTTTGTGTTTTGGATAGGAAACAAATTTTTCGCACAGACAGATCAGGGTAACACTTTATCCTCCCTTGGTGGCGAGGGCATAAAATACACGCATGTTTTACACATCTGAATCATCATTTGTGATATGTAACACAACAGCTACCCTCTAAGGTAAGAAATGTGTAATAAATGAATATAGAAAATGTCTCTAATCTACAACAAGCTATATTAATCTAATGTTGTGTGTCTGTACATCCGTCTGTCTGTCTGTTCATCTCCTGTAGCCAATGCGACTGTGTTATGTTGTACTCAACTTGTAAGTTCTCTCCATATTGTTGTCATGTAAGGTATCACTTCTCGTTTCATGTACAGTCCCATCACCCAGCCAGGTATTCCAATCAGTAATGTTAAACTGATACCTAGTAGGCTATAATTAACACTTGTCCATTTTATTGGATTGGCTATAAAGACAGCTGAAATGATAGAACATCCAATCTGAAGTAATACCAGTCTCTGGGCTGATATAAGCAATGATAGAACATCCAAGCTGAAGTAATACCAGTCTCTGGGCTGATATAAGCAATGATAGAACATTCAAGCTGAAGTAATACCAGTCTCTGGGCTGATATAAGCAATGATAGAACATGCAAACTGAAGTAATACCAGTCTCTGGGCTGATAAAAGCAATGATAGAACATGCAAACTGAAGTAATACCAGTCTCTGGGCTGATATAAGCAATGATAGAACATTCAAGCTGAAGTAATACCAGTCTCTGGGCTGATATAAGCAATGATAGAACATTCAAGCTGAAGTAATACCAGTCTCTGGGCTGATATAAGCAATGATAGAACATGCAAACTGAAGTAATACCAGTCTCTGGGCTGATATAAGCAATGATAGAACATGCAAACTGAAGCAATACCAGTCTCTGGGCTGATATAATCAATGATAGAACATGCAAACTGAAGTAATACCAGTCTCTGGGCTGATATAAGCAATGATAGAACATGCAAACTGAAGTAATACCAGTCTCTGGGCTGATATAAGCAATGATAGAACATGCAAACTGAAGCAATACCAGTCTCTGGGCTGATATAAGCAATGATAGAACATGCAAACTGAAGTAATACCAGTCTCTGGGCTGATATAATCAATGATAGAACATTCAAGCTGAAGTAATACCAGTCTCTGGGCTGATATAAGCAATGATAGAACATCCAAGCTGAAGTAATACCAGTCTCTGGGCTGATGTTAGTCACAAATGTTAAATGAATTTGCACAACACATATACAATGTATACAGTAAAACCTCACTTAAAGACCACCTCAATAATAAGACCATCTCAAAATTAAGAACTCAATTTTAAGGCCATTTTCACTGTTTTGCTCGTTATTCAACCTCAATATTAAGACCATCTCAATATTAAGACCACCTCAATATTAAGACCAGTATTCAAAGGTCCCAATGGTGATCTTCTTATCGAGGTTTTACTGTATTGTTATCTCTGTGGATTATTTTAGTACGGTATTACAAGGCTATAGATAAATATATATTTTTTCAGATTTTGTATAAAAGTTGACTAAAGGTATATATTGCACTAAAATCTTACACTGTCAATGCATAATTGAAAACCCTTACTAACTCAGAAAGTAGGGTGTAAATTTTGGGACAAGCCTGAACAACGAAGAATCAGAACTGGCTGCAAAGACACCCAAACACACCTACTACCAATCACAATACCATTCGATTAATTGTTTATGAATAACACAAATTGACAAAAAATCAAACACAAAACCACGTGGTTTATGTTTATTTGCAACAAAGTTGCTTTGCAGTTTCATGTACAATTCCACATGACTTACGTTTCTTAGCAACAATATCATGTACAATTCCACGTGACTAACGTTTCTTAGCAACAATATCATGTACAATTCCACGTGACTAACGTTTCTTAGCAACAATATCATGTACAATTCCACATGACTAACGTTTCTTAGCAACAATATCATGTACAATTCCACGTGACTAACGTTTCTTAGCAACAATATCATGTGTACAATTCCACGTGACTTACGTTTTTTAGCAAGCCAGTAGGAAAGCATGAACCCATAGTAGTCATTTTTCTTGAAATCAGTGCCAAATTTGATGAGGACCTCACTTCTGGTGCTTGTTATGGTTGCTGTAGGCCACGTGGATCCGCACCAAGATTTCAATGAACGAAAAAAATCTTTCGGTCCTGAAATTTTGAGTCGAAGAATTCAAATAATTATGTTGATGAAACAGAACAGGAAATCCTTAAACATAACAATGTCGTCGTATGTAATTATCAGACACTGTACAAATATGGTAAACAAGAACTGCTCACATCGTTTGGTATGAATTGCTGCTATTAAAGTGAATTAAGCTGTGAACCTAAACTCGTATACAGTATGAATTCATAGGTCTCCAATCAAGTTCAGTACCTAAAGCATGTAAATTAAATTGCTCGAGTTCTTTCTAAAATAATTTATAACCTGACATTACTTGTCTTGAGCCAAATTCCATAAGCTAAAAAAGTCGTCGATAGAATCGGAAATGATATGGAGGTATGGTGAGTAGTTTAGTTTTAGCCCATTTATGTATGGAAGTTGGAAAAGTCGAGAGGGGTTAATCATGTCCATGGGTACCTCCAAATGTGTAACACTACGTACCTGTCTGTTCCAAGCCCTTGCATCCACATTGCCGGCATGATTGATCTATGGATTGTATTCACAATGAAGACATGATTGAACCGTGAATTGTATCCACAATGAAGACATGATTGAACCGTGAATTGTATCCACAATGCAGACATGATTGAACCGTGAATTGTAACCACAATGCAGACATGATTGAACCGTGAATTGTAACCACAATGCAGACATGATTTAACCGTGAATTGTAACCACAATGCAGACATGATTGAACCGTGAATTGTAACCACAATGCAGACATGATTGAACCGTGAATTGTAACCACAATGCAGACATGATTGAACCGTGAATTGTATCCACAATGCAGACATGATTGAACCGTGAATTGTAACCACAATGCAGACATGATTTAACCGTGAATTGTATCCACAATGAAGACATGATTGAACCGTGAATTGTTACCACAATGATGACATAATTGAACCGTGAAATGTTACCACAATGAAGACATGATTGAACCGTGAATTGTTACCACAATGAAGACATGATTGAACCGTGAATTGTATATACAATGAAGACATGATTGAACATGGATTGTATTCACAATGCTGACATGATTGAACGTGTATTGCATCCACAATAATGACATGATTGAACCATGGATTGTATCCACAATGTCGACATGATTGAACCATGGATTGTATCCACAATGTCGACATGATTGAACCATGGATTGTATCCACAATGAAGACATGATTGAACATGTATTGCATCCACAATAATGACATGATTGAACCATGGATTGTATCCACAATGTCGACATGATTGAACCATGAATTGTATCCACAATGATGACATGATTGAACATGGATTGTATTCACAATGCTGACATGATTGAACGTGTATTGCATCCACAATAATGACATGATTGAACCATGGATTGTATCCACAATGTCGACATGATTGAACCATGAATTGTATCCACAATGATGACATGATTGAACCATGGATTGTATCCACAATGAAGACATGATTGAACATGGATTGTATTCACAATGCTGACATGATTGAACGTGTATTGCATCCACAATAATGACATGATTGAACATGGATTGTATTCACAATGCTGACATGATTGAACGTGTATTGCATCCACAATAATGACATGATTGAACCATGGATTGTATCCACAATGTCGACATGATTGAACCATGAATTGTATCCACAATGAAGACATGATTGAACATGGATTGTATTCACAATGTCGACATGATTGAACCATGAATTGTATCCACAATGAAGACATGATTGAACCATGGATTGTATCCACAATGTCGACATGATTGAACCATGAATTGTATCCACAATGAAGACATGATTGAACCATGGATTGTATTCACAATGTCGACATGATTGAACCATGAATTGTATCCACAATGAAGACATGATTGAACATGGATTGTATTCACAATGTCGACATGATTGAACCATGAATTGTATCCACAATGAAGACATGATTGAACCATGGATTGTATCCACAATGTCGACATGATTGAACCATGAATTGTATCCACAATGAAGACATGATTGAACCATGGATTGTATCCACAATGTCGACATGATTGAACCATGAATTGTATTCACAATGAAGACATGATTGAACATGGATTGTATTCACAATGTCGACATGATTGAACCATGAATTGTATCCACAATGAAGACATGATTGAACCATGGATTGTATCCACAATGTCGACATGATTGAACCATGAATTGTATCCACAATGAAGACATGATTGAACCATGGATTGTATTCACAATGTCGACATGATTGAACCATGAATTGTATCCACAATGAAGACATGATTGAACATGGATTGTATTCACAATGTCGACATGATTGAACCATGAATTGTATCCACAATGAAGACATGATTGAACCATGGATTGTATCCACAATGTCGACATGATTGAACCATGAATTGTATCCACAATGAAGACATGATTGAACATGGATTGTATTCACAATGCTGACATGATTGAACGTGTATTGCATCCACAATAATGACATGATTGAACCATGGATTGTATCCACAATGTCGACATGATTAAACCGTGGATTGTTTTAGATGTAACCTTTGCTTGTATATGTCGTAATGGATAATTCCAAGTCAAGGTTTTCAGAAAACCTGTGTTCTATTTGGAACCAGTCATATTGTATGCCCATACCTTAGATATTGTTATATAAAACAGAAATAAAACCCCTACCGTCAATGATTTCCACCGAGTCTCTCCAACATCCGGTAGCAGGTTCAATGGAGGAGTTATGGACCTTGATTTGTATAACAACATCATCATAGATGGCGTTCGCTGAGATTAACCAAGTGCACGATAATCGTCTGTAATACACAACTTACATTACAATAAACTTGTTGACGTAGTTACCATGGTAACAATGCAGATGTTACGATCATGGCCAATCTGAATTGGGCGATTGAACGATCAAAAGCATTCAAAACATACGTGATACAATAAACAGAATCTGTTCATTTGGAAGTTAATGAGCTTTAAACAAAACAAACAAACTATAAAGCAGTCTTTTCCATGTGATTGCCCAAAACAAGAACTAATGTTACCAACATTATATTACCTATGTCATTGATTCTTGGGTTTGCATTTGGGCTTCGTTATGTCTTTCGTTATTCAAAGCATCCACAATACACTGTAAATACGTCTGCCTATATTGGCGACTCTGCCTAGTTTGAAATACGTATAAAAACACACTTACTCTTTGAAGATACCATAATTTCCGGGGTAGTTAGGGGACGTAAGGAACTGAGGGGACCTCTCAGCTATCAACGTCTTCGCTTTCAAGGGGCAACCCGGAACTGTAAAAATATACCTTGAATAATCATCATGTATGTATCTCAAATGTTAACTGGGCTACAATACTGATAGTTTATACAAGTTGGCCATGGTGACCATATATCGTACAACTGAGATATACTGACTTGATGCTTTTGAATGCTTAATAAGGAAATCAGACAAAACCGTCAGTTTTTAATATAGAGGTCACACAATGTAAAGGTCACACAATGTAGAGGTCACACAATGTAGAGGTCACACAATGATCGTTTGTATCTCAACAGTTTTGTTTCAGAGAAGATGTTTTAAAGTGTTTCATTTCGGTATCTATGTCAACTATATTTTGATTGAAGTTCATGTTCCAAACCATGCCAGAATCATTCAGGAGAGCAGTGCAAGAAGGACAAACTGAAGATACAAAGTACTTCCAATATTGATATACAGTGCCGGACGACGGACGAAGACCTGTCACAAAGCTCACCTTAGCACCAGACACATGAGAGCTAAGAATATCACTTTGCCAGCGACAGTCCAGTTAGCGAATCAGCAGAGTAAAACAGTTACAAGTACATACTTACCCACACTATTGTTTACATAGATTCAACACAAGTACAGTAATACCTCACTTAAAGACCACACCCATAATAAGACCATTGCAAAATGTGCAAGTTCATTTTCACTGTTTGCTATCTATTCAACCTCAACAATAAGACCATCTCAAAATATAGAACACAATTTGCAAGTTCATTTTCACCGAACGTTGCTCTTTATTCAACCTTAATATTAAGACCATCTCAAAATATAGAACACAATTTGCAAGTCCATTTAAACCGTTGCTTTTTATTCAACCTTAATATTAAGATCATCTCAATAAAAAGACCATTTTTCAAGGTGGTCTTATTATTGAGGTTTTACTGTACATTTGTACTATCAATTATTGATCTCTTCTTTGACGCTCCTTTCGCAAGCAGAGATGCTTAGATCTAGTACAAATAGTTCGTTTTGCAGACACTAATACATACTGTGTATCATTAGTTTGTTAGTATTTGCTGGGAGGTACTTCACTCACACTATCATACATTGTTGTCAATGTGAAGTACTTTGATGATTAAAGTAGGAACACAAGACTAACAGTCTGCGATTAAAACCCTTTTCATGTCCACCGGAAGTACTCGGCTTAATGTTTGTACTTCACTGTCAGTACTTGTATTCGAGAACACGGCATACATATGGTGAACAGGACACTCTGGGATATTTTTCAGACATAATTTCACGATGAGCTTTATTTGCTATTATTTGTTACACATTTCCAAGCAGTGAGTTTGTGCCAGTTCGAGAAGTCCTCGAGAAGTGATCAAAACTAGAAATATCTTGAAAAAAGATGGTAGGCGCAATTTGAAGGTTAAGATTTGTTGTGCAACATAACAACAATGCCGAGATGTTACACTTTAATACATCATTGAAATATATAATTCTTGGATGATGCTTGTCTAAATTGTGGTAGCCAGTACGATCGTATGTATTTAAATGATGTATATTGATATTATGTCCTAACTGGATAAAAATCAACCATAAACTAACAGAAATATCATCCTGTGACGTCCGGTCGGGTTATAACATGTACAGTTATATCAATGGGAAATACATTTTCCAAGTCTCGAAATGGCAAGATTCCATGTCACAGCGTTGATAATCCGTATACTTATCGGCCGGACGTGAAATAACTTCCTCTCTCAGACACTACGAGACAATAAGTACGCGGTATGGAATTGAATCATTACGGGACATATGAATAAGAAATTCCATACAACATTACCTGATCTACAGACGGACAGAAGAGATGACAATATAACAAAGTGTAGAATTGCTGTCATTTTATATCCATGTTCATGTGCTGCCTGTCTGAACAAAGTTGTAGGCAGCTCAGAGTTCGATGCTTGTTACCACCTACACAAAATAAACATAACATGTGCCCGCTTAAAAATGTACGTATAGTTCATGTAAGTGTTGTAAAAAACGTATCGACACATTTTACAAACATTTAAAACAAACATAAGAATGTCATTAACATACGTAGGCCTACTTCTAGTATATTTCCATATCATCCGTTTTATTACGCGAGTCTTCCTATAAAATATGCATCAATCCAAATGCTAGGATAAAATGCTCCTTATCTAAAAATGCACAAACGCTGAGCACAACGAAACATTATCCTAAAATTGAACCATTCTTAAAATGAACATGAACGCGTTTGAAATATAATAATGTGTTCCTCAAAATCCTTAAACAAATATCACTAGCACCATGTTATCCGTAAGACAATAAATGACGATGCTGTTATCTTGGAAGCATGCAATTCGCATTGATTTCCACCTATCCACCTCACTCTTTCCAATCAAAAAATTACCCAATTACACGCACGTGTGCCTTTATCGCCTTCAGTTTTAAGACTTGTGAAATTATCAGTAAGCTGTTTTTCAGTGACTTGTGACGAATTGTTCTTCTCATATGCGTATCTTGGCAACCGTCATGAAGACAAACGTTTTAAGACGCGCTTTATTTTTGCGACGAATTATTTTTTCGAATATGCGTATCTCGGTAACCCATATAAGACGAACGCTTAAAACGAAGTTTATTTTGAAGCGATTTGTTTTTCGAAGATGCGATTCTAAGCAACCACCAATTAAACGAATGCTTTAATTCTGAGCATTCATCGTTTTAAACGAACGCTTTAAAAAGAACTTTATATTTATTTTACCACCTCAACCAAAAGTCACAAAACACGATAATAATTTATAATCGAGCACTAAATAAAACATACACGACTTATAATAGTTGCTAAGTGACCAAAGGCATCAACTGTTCGTTATGTTTCAGTAAGTTTTGTTCTGAAAGCATAACAATTTGTCATGGACGACGTGTCTTAGATTAATTTTAATATGATTCACCTTCTTCACGGATTGAAATCACAGGAAGAACCATGGGAACAATGCGTCCAAGAAATATTCTTGTGCCTCTATAACTTAACGAAGCGGCAAATAATTACATTTTGTTTATAAACTTGTAAGAAAAACTATCACTTCAATACTCGTCACCATGTATTCCTCCTAGTATTCACAATGTACCCGATATATCAACTCAAATACGACTGTGTGGTTTCAATAAAACAAATGGTATCGTGTTGATCACCATTAGCGTCAAGGAAACGGGTGCTAATGAGAAGCGGTACGGGATCAAAGTGAATTTAAATCACCTTCAATGTGCAATTAATGTGAAAAAAATGGACCACTGATCAATTTTCTATCAGATCGATGATGGAGTTTGAAAAATGAGTTTCTATTTATCAAGTGTATTTATTTGTCAATCACACGTACAGTACAACTTCTCCCGAGCAACAAGCTTTTGTTGACAAATTGTTGCTCTAGAAAGGTTAAGGGAGGGGGGGGGGGGTGCGCAAGAGAGGGCCGCGTGAGGGATTACAATGCAGTTATGCCATGTTGAAGCTGTATGTCATTATTAATCATAAGTTTAATTTTGTTTAATTGATTTAATTTTAATTAATCACAATACGCTGTGCTCTTTAAGGGTGTACAAACATCTAGTGCACCAATGGTTGGAAACTATAAACGTGCTCAATTCATCCCAAATTCAACAATTTAACTTTTAAGGAAAATATGGCTAAATGTAATTGATTAGAAATCAGAATATTGGGCCCTGGTTATAAAAATTGTGAACCGTGAATCTCAATGTTTAAATTTCATTTCATTCTCCACTTGCCCGTCTGGTTAGCTCAGTCGGTAGAGTGCTAGACTGCTGATCTAGAGGCCGTGGATTCGTACCCCGGACAAGGCGTATGTTATTCGCTGACAATTTTACAGAAGATAATTCATCCAAAGTCATTTGTCCTCCAACTCAGATTCATGTGAAGGAGTTGTCACTTGCTTGTGGAGGAGCAGGTTAGTACTGATTGGTAACCCAGGAGCACTGGTTAGATCAACTGGCCACCGTATATGTTAGTAACAGAAATACTGCTGAAAAACGGCGTATAAACTAGACCAAACAAACACACACAGTGTTAGAACCAGCACGTAGGACCGTTGAAAACGTTTCACTCGGCTCATATGTCCATGGATTTGTCAGTCTAACACAGACGAACGTTTTGTACGGATGGCATTTTTATTGTTTCCCCCCCCCAAAAGAATGCTGTTTACATGATTTCCTGCTTACATGTACGTTGTACTGCGTACTACTGTGCAAGCCATTAACACATAAGATGTTTTAATTACATACATCCAGATAGAGATAATAAACTCTTCATTATATAAAATATACAATTACTTCTATGAAATTAAAGAGCAGGATATCTATTTATTATAAAGATTATTTTAAACAAACTACTCCTTCAATGACACAGTTCTCTCAACTTGCCATCTGAGTACTACAATACATGTATATACAATTTGACGATTTCCGTTTCTTTTTGTCTACAGTAGTGTACAAAATTAATATAGCTTAACTCTCAATGATACACTACATGTATAACATTTATATGCATAAACTATTAAATCGAAAATTAAATGAAAAAAACGATGTCTTACCAATGCGGAGTTACTCCATTATCGAGATATACTGACTGTGTTCACGATCCGTTCAGCTCGTACAACATAAACATTGATTGTCTTTCTTATATAACATAATTGAACGAAATCTGTCCGGGGTTTTTGTTAACCTTCAGTTACATTCAATCGTGATTAATTTCTGAATAGTTCAAATCCTCTTAAAATGTATGTGATTTAAAATCGTTGAATTTTAATCCCTATAGTCGCGTAAGTTAAGTGTTAAGTTAAAGATAAGATTTTGTAAAAAGAGGCAAAAACAAATGTGTGATTTTATTTAATATCGTTTAAGCAGTTTGCTCCCTGTTGTTACGGTGTTCATAATGTCTCAGTCATTTATTGCCAAGTATGATCGTCCGTTCCCTCACAGCCGTAAATACATTGACATTTAGTAATACAATACAAATTTGAGAAAAAAACTTGATGGCGCGAACTTCTACAAAGTAACAAAATTATTTGTTTAAAATAGAATTGATAATAATTATGCAGTTTGATACAATATTGGCTGATTAAAAGAACAAATAAATATACATGGGGCGTAGCCAGAGCTGGTAGAATGTGTACGCGAACAATAAAGGGGGTCTAAGGACATGATACCGCTGGAAAACACGTTTTCTAACGTTATATGTGCAATCTGGTAACATTTTCACTGTGAAGCAATGCGTTAAATTTTGAAGCGTTTTATATTCAGAAAATATACCCTAAGCTGCATACAAATGTTCAACGGTTGGTTATTGCACATGTTGCTATTTTTTGATAATCATGTGTACACAACGGCGTATTTTGCGTACCGGTAGCTACGCGCCTGGGAAGTAACGTTTAGTTTTCTATAACATTGTTATTTCCCTTTATCCCTTCTAGAATTCTCCCCCTTTATTCTTTCTATAGAATATGTATAACTATTTCCTGTGGATACGACCATTCATTATGTCTGCAAGTATCCATACAATTCATGAGAAGAAAAATGTCGAGAGAAACAATTGAAACTATTTATTTCTACAGACAATAATAGACACACCTTAGTACCACCTTATATTACCCAAACCCTATTCAATAATCAGATGCGACCTTTGCATAATGACAATTTGTTTCAATAAACAGGGTCACAAATAAACGGTTTTGAGTACAGATTATATATATAGTCTTTGACATGTTGTTTCTGAAACTGTTAGAGTGATGATAAAAATACATGCACCGTCGCAATACCTTTGAAACTCTCGCGGGGATGACTGTGTGGACTTTTGTTCCAGACGTATTTGAATATATCGTGTTAAAATGTGCATAGTATAGACAAATGTATAACAATAGTCCACGTTTTTTATGATCACCCTTCGAACAGGTCTCAAATGGTCGCGAGAAACACAGTAGAACCAATCGGATCACCTCGGCTATTTTTTAAAAATAGACCCCAGAAGTAACTAGCTCCAAAATGTCTGCAGAATCTGAATTTATGCAGTCTATGTGGAAAGTATGACATATATCTTATAAATGTTAGCAACACGAGGCAAATCACACTCAGATAGTGTTGAACTGTGTTTCCTTGATCAGATGTCTTATAGCAATCAGTGAAGGAAACCCGCATCACAAACCGAGATTTTAGGTATATTCATACACCTATATTCGTGGTCTATTTCCGAACTGTACGGAAATTGCCGAGATGTTGCGATTGACAGAAGAATGTTGGTATGATTTCTTTTATTAAACATATGAAAGTGTCTGTATCAGCAGACTGGGACAGCTAGCAAGTAGGTTCAACCAAAGTTAAACCACCAGAGCATTTTGTGGATCGCCGTTTTTTACAACATCTACACGAGTCAATGGTTGTTGCTATGTCGTTAAAAACACGACGTGAATCAGCTATAATCCACAAACTTAAAATTGTTATAAGAATTATTGCTGCTACAGAACCAATGACGTATGAACTTGTTCTAGAATCATCTGCACATGTTTTCTTTCTTCTCGTCTGTGACGTCATTCTTATGTCTACGGCCATGTCTTCCTGCATTTTGAGTATTTCCGCATCCTGGTCAGTTTCCGACGTTCTGTTGCTTGCGTTATGCGATGCTGACGCGCCAGTTTGACAATTGCAGAAACATTTCGTTCCTTCAGACGACAGGAAGTGGTCAGAATATGGAATTATGGGAATCGATCGGGTGCTGAAAGGCTCAATAGTAGGCGTAGTGGTCATAGTGGGAGTGGTGGTAGTAGTGGTTATGGTGGGAGTGGTGGTAGTAGTGGTTATGGTGGGAGTGGTGGTAGTAGTGGTTATGGTGGGAGTGGTGGTAGTAGTGGTTATGGTGGGAGTGGTGGTAGAAGTGGTTATGGTGGGAATGGTGGTAGTAGTGGTTATGGTGGGAGTGGTGGTAGTAGTGGTTATGTAAGGAGTGGTGGTAGTAATGGGGGTGGTGGTAGTTGTGGTCATAGTGGTACTGGTGGTAGTAGTTGTGGTGGTAACGTAACACGGACTTCCAGAATTCTGAAATTGAAGCTAAGTATTTTAAACTAATCCCATCATAAAATTGGTTTATAAATGCATTCCCTCATCACTATTAAATAACAGTCGGACCTCGCTTATTCGACAACCTTATATCCGAATACTTGGTATCATCCGAAATAAATATCAGGTCCCGATGTATCTTCTTAGACACATCGAATTGAATTGGGCTATTTCAAACCATGTATTATTCAAAAAGCATTATTTCAGACCCGATTAATCGGACGACCGATGTCCAACTGTAATCTAATAATCACCAATACTTTGTTTATCTAATATATAAGACATCGTTTTATCATTTACTTTAGCGAGGTTAAGACTCAACAAGGTTGATGCCGAAACGTAAATATCATTTGAATATATCTTACAGTGAAAAATATAAACCTGTCTTCCATGATGTTGAGAATATTGATCATGTCCAGTTTTAAGTAAGATAAATAATACATGGGAAATGAATTAAGCATGTGGAGCTTTCCTGGATATATATCAAGAATGATCTCCCTTGATTAGCGGCTTTGTTAAAGCCATTTCTTCTAAATTAGTGTGTCTCCCTTCCACAATATTGACTCAAAGTTTGAGTATTCTATTACGGCCAAATCAAAGGAAATAACCGCAGTCGGTGAATATGGTGAAATGAATTGATTGAGTCTTTGTGTGTGTTGGAACCACACTGAATAATATAGCTCACAGAGTTACTTACCGGCAGCAAGTTATTTCCGCTAACACCAGGGTGTTGGAACCACACTGAATAATATAGCTCACAGAGTTACTTAACGGCAGCACGTTATTTCCGCTAACACCAGGGTGTTGGAACAACACTGAATAATATAGCTCACACAGTTACGTACCGGCAGCAAGTTATTTCCGCTAACACCAGGGTGTTGGAACCACACTGAATAATATAGCTCACAGAGTTACTAACCGGCAGCAAGTTATTTCCGCTAACACCAGGGTGTTGGAACCACACTGAATAATATAGCTCACAGAGTTACTTAATACAGTTCACAGAGTTACTCACCGGCAGCAAGTTCTTTCCGCTAACACCAGGGTGTTGGAACCACACTGAATAATATAGCTCACAGAGTTACTTAATACAGTTCACAGAGTTACTTACCGCCAGCAAGTTCTTTCCGCTAACACCAGGGTGTTGGAACCACACTGAATAATATAGCTCACAGAGTTACTTACCGGCAGCAAGTTATTTCCGCTTACACAAGGGTGTTGGGACCACACTGAATAATATAGCTCACAGAGTTACTTATAACAGTTCACAGAGTTACGTACCGGCAGCAAGTTATTTCCGCTTACACAAGGGTGTGTCTCCCTTCCACAATATTGACTCAAAGTTTGAGTATTCAATTACGGCCAAATCAAAGGAAATAACCGCAGTCGGTGAATATGGTGAAATGAATTGATTGAGTCTTTGTGTGTGTTGGAACCACACTGAATAATATAGCTCACAGAGTTACTTACCACCAGCAAGTTATTTCCTCTAACACCAGGGTGTTGGAACCACACTGAATAATATAGCTCACAGAGTTACTTACCACCAGCAAGTTATTTCCTCTAACACCAGGGTGTTGGAACCACACTGAATAATATAGCTCACAGAGTTACTTAACGGCAGCACGTTATTTCCTCTAACACCAGGGTGTTGGAACCACACTGAATAATATAGCTCACACAGTTACGTACCGGCAGCAAGTTATTTCCGCTAACACAAGGGTGTTGGAACCACACTGAATAATATAGCTCACAGAGTTACTTACCGGCAGCAAGTTATTTCCGCTAACACCAGGGTGTTGGAACCACACTGAATAATATAGCTCACAGAGTTACTTAATACAGTTCACAGAGTAACTTACCGGCAACAAGTTATTTCCGCTAACACCAGGGTGTTGGGACCACACTGAATAATATAGCTCACAGAGTTACTTACCGACAATAAGTTATTTCCGCTAACACCAAGGTGTTGGAACCACACTGAATAATATAGCTCACAGAGTTACTTACCGACAGCAAGTTATTCCGCTAACACCAGGGTGTTGGAACCACACTGAATAATATAGCTCACAGAGTTACTTAATACAGTTCACAGAGTTACTTACCGCCAGCAAGTTCTTTCCGCTAACACCAGGGTGTTGGAACCACACTGAATAATATAGCTCACAGAGTTACTTACCGGCAGCAAGTTATTTCCGCTTACACAAGGGTGTTGGGACCACACTGAATAATATAGCTCACAGAGTTACTTATAACAGTTCACAGAGTTACGTACCGGCAGCAAGTTATTTCCGCTTACACAAGGGTGTGTCTCCCTTCCACAATATTGACTCAAAGTTTGAGTATTCTATTACGGCCAAATCAAAGGAAATAACCGCAGTCGGTGAATATGGTGAAATGAATTGATTGAGTCTTTGTGTGTGTTGGAACCACACTGAATAATATAGCTCACAGAGTTACTTACCACCAGCAAGTTATTTCCTCTAACACCAGGGTGTTGGAACCACACTGAATAATATAGCTCACAGAGTTACTTACCACCAGCAAGTTATTTCCTCTAACACCAGGGTGTTGGAACCACACTGAATAATATAGCTCACAGAGTTACTTAACGGCAGCACGTTATTTCCTCTAACACCAGGGTGTTGGAACCACACTGTATAATATAGCTCACACAGTTACGTACCGGCAGCAAGTTATTTCCGCTAACACCAGGGTGTTGGAACCACACTGAATAATATAGCTCACAGAGTTACTTACCGGCAGCAAGTTATTTCCGCTAACACCAGGGTGTTGGAACCACACTGAATAATATAGCTCACAGAGTTACTTAATACAGTTCACAGAGTAACTTACCGGCAACAAGTTATTTCCGCTAACACCAGGGTGTTGGGACCACACTGAATAATATAGCTCACAGAGTTACTTACCGACAATAAGTTATTTCCGCTAACACCAAGGTGTTGGAACCACACTGAATAATATAGCTCACAGAGTTACTTACCGACAGCAAGTTATTCCGCTAACACCAGGGTGTTGGAACCACACTGAATAATATAGCTCACAGAGTTACTTAATACAGTTCACAGAGTTACTTACCGCCAGCAAGTTCTTTCCGCTAACACCAGGGTGTTGGAACCACACTGAATAATATAGCTCACAGAGTTACTTACCGGCAGCAAGTTATTTCCGCTTCCACAAGGGTGTTGGGACCACACTGAATAATATAGCTCACAGAGTTACTTATAACAGTTCACAGAGTTACGTACCGGCAGCAAGTTATTTCCGCTTACACAAGGGTGTGTCTCCCTTCCACAATATTGACTCAAAGTTTGAGTATTCTATTACGGCCAAATCAAAGGAAATAACCGCAGTCGGTGAATATGGTGAAATGAATTGATTGAGTCTTTGTGTGTGTTGGAACCACACTGAATAATATAGCTCACAGAGTTACTTACCACCAGCAAGTTATTTCCTCTAACACCAGGGTGTTGGAACCACACTGAATAATATAGCTCACAGAGTTACTTACCACCAGCAAGTTATTTCCTCTAACACCAGGGTGTTGGAACCACACTGAATAATATAGCTCACAGAGTTACTTAACGGCAGCACGTTATTTCCTCTAACACCAGGGTGTTGGAACCACACTGAATAATATAGCTCACACAGTTACGTACCGGCAGCAAGTTATTTCCGCTAACACCAGGGTGTTGGAACCACACTGAATAATATAGCTCACAGAGTTACTTACCGGCAGCAAGTTATTTCCGCTAACACCAGGGTGTTGGAACCACACTGAATAATATAGCTCACAGAGTTACTTAATACAGTTCACAGAGTAACTTACCGGCAACAAGTTATTTCCGCTAACACCAGGGTGTTGGGACCACACTGAATAATATAGCTCACAGAGTTACTTACCGACAATAAGTTATTTCCGCTAACACCAAGGTGTTGGAACCACACTGAATAATATAGCTCACAGAGTTACTTACCGACAGCAAGTTATTCCGCTAACACCAGGGTGTTGGAACCACACTGAATAATATAGCTCACAGAGTTACTTAATACAGTTCACAGAGTTACTTACCGCCAGCAAGTTCTTTCCGCTAACACCAGGGTGTTGGAACCACACTGAATAATATAGCTCACAGAGTTACTTACCGGCAGCAAGTTATTTCCGCTTACACAAGGGTGTTGGGACCACACTGAATAATATAGCTCACAGAGTTACTTATAACAGTTCACAGAGTTACGTACCGGCAGCAAGTTATTTCCGCTTACACAAGGGTGTGTCTCCCTTCCACAATATTGACTCAAAGTTTGAGTATTCTATTACGGCCAAATCAAAGGAAATAACCGCAGTCGGTGAATATGGTGAAATGAATTGATTGAGTCTTTGTGTGTGTTGGAACCACACTGAATAATATAGCTCACAGAGTTACTTACCACCAGCAAGTTATTTCCTCTAACACCAGGGTGTTGGAACCACACTGAATAATATAGCTCACAGAGTTACTTACCACCAGCAAGTTATTTCCTCTAACACCAGGGTGTTGGAACCACACTGAATAATATAGCTCACAGAGTTACTTAACGGCAGCACGTTATTTCCTCTAACACCAGGGTGTTGGAACCACACTGTATAATATAGCTCACACAGTTACGTACCGGCAGCAAGTTATTTCCGCTAACACCAGGGTGTTGGAACCACACTGAATAATATAGCTCACAGAGTTACTTACCGGCAGCAAGTTATTTCCGCTAACACCAGGGTGTTGGAACCACACTGAATAATATAGCTCACAGAGTTACTTAATACAGTTCACAGAGTAACTTACCGGCAACAAGTTATTTCCGCTAACACCAGGGTGTTGGGACCACACTGAATAATATAGCTCACAGAGTTACTTACCGACAATAAGTTATTTCCGCTAACACCAAGGTGTTGGAACCACACTGAATAATATAGCTCACAGAGTTACTTACCGACAGCAAGTTATTCCGCTAACACCAGGGTGTTGGAACCACACTGAATAATATAGCTCACAGAGTTACTTAATACAGTTCACAGAGTTACTTACCGCCAGCAAGTTCTTTCCGCTAACACCAGGGTGTTGGAACCACACTGAATAATATAGCTCACAGAGTTACTTACCGGCAGCAAGTTATTTCCGCTTCCACAAGGGTGTTGGGACCACACTGAATAATATAGCTCACAGAGTTACTTATAACAGTTCACAGAGTTACGTACCGGCAGCAAGTTATTTCCGCTTACACAAGGGTGTGTCTCCCTTCCACAATATTGACTCAAAGTTTGAGTATTCTATTACGGCCAAATCAAAGGAAATAACCGCAGTCGGTGAATATGGTGAAATGAATTGATTGAGTCTTTGTGTGTGTTGGAACCACACTGAATAATATAGCTCACAGAGTTACTTACCACCAGCAAGTTATTTCCTCTAACACCAGGGTGTTGGAACCACACTGAATAATATAGCTCACAGAGTTACTTACCACCAGCAAGTTATTTCCTCTAACACCAGGGTGTTGGAACCACACTGAATAATATAGCTCACAGAGTTACTTAACGGCAGCACGTTATTTCCTCTAACACCAGGGTGTTGGAACCACACTGAATAATATAGCTCACACAGTTACGTACCGGCAGCAAGTTATTTCCGCTAACACCAGGGTGTTGGAACCACACTGAATAATATAGCTCACAGAGTTACTTACCGGCAGCAAGTTATTTCCGCTAACACCAGGGTGTTGGAACCACACTGAATAATATAGCTCACAGAGTTACTTAATACAGTTCACAGAGTAACTTACCGGCAACAAGTTATTTCCGCTAACACCAGGGTGTTGGGACCACACTGAATAATATAGCTCACAGAGTTACTTACCGACAATAAGTTATTTCCGCTAACACCAAGGTGTTGGAACCACACTGAATAATATAGCTCACAGAGTTACTTACCGACAGCAAGTTATTCCGCTAACACCAGGGTGTTGGGACCACACTGAATAATATAGCTCACAGAGTTACTTACCGGCAGCAAGTTATTTCCGCTAACACCAGGGTGTTGGGACCACACTGAATAATATAGCTCACATAGTTACTTAATACAGTTCACAGAGTTACGTACCGGCAGCACGTTATTTCCGCTTACACAAGGGTGTTGGGACCACACTGAATAATATAACTCACAGAGTTACTTAATACAGTTCACAGAGTTACATACCGGCAACAAGTTATTTCCGCTTACACAAGGGTGTTGGGACCACACTGAATAATATAGCTCACACAGTTACGTACCGGCAGCAAATTATTTCCGCTTACACAAGGGTGTTGGGACCACACTGAATAATATAGCTCACAGAGTTACGTACCGGCAGCAAGTTATTTCCGCTTACACAAGGGTGTTGGGACCACACTGAATAATATAGCTCACAGAGTTACTTAATACAGTTCACAGAGTTACTTACCGGCAGCAAGTTATTTCCGCTAACACCAGGGTGTTGGAACCACACTGAACAATATAGCTCACAGAGTTACTTACCACCAGCAAGTTATTTCCTCTAACACCAGGGTGTTGGAACCACACTGAATAATATAGCTCACAGAGTTACTTAACGGCAGCACGTTATTTCCTCTAACACCAGGGTGTTGGAACCACACTGAATAATATAGCTCACACAGTTACGTACCGGCAGCAAGTTATTTCCGCTAACACCAGGGTGTTGGAACCACACTGAATAATATAGCTCACAGAGTTACTTACCGGCAGCAAGTTATTTCCGCTAACACCAGGGTGTTGGAACCACACTGAATAATATAGCTCACAGAGTTACTTAATACAGTTCACAGAGTAACTTACCGGCAACAAGTTATTTCCGCTAACACCAGGGTGTTGGGACCACACTGAATAATATAGCTCACAGAGTTACTTACCGACAATAAGTTATTTCCGCTAACACCAAGGTGTTGGAACCACACTGAATAATATAGCTCACAGAGTTACTTACCGACAGCAAGTTATTCCGCTAACACCAGGGTGTTGGGACCACACTGAATAATATAGCTCACAGAGTTACTTACCGGCAGCAAGTTATTTCCGCTAACACCAGGGTGTTGGGACCACACTGAATAATATAGCTCACAGAGTTACTTAATACAGTTCACAGAGTTACGTACCGGCAGCACGTTATTTCCGCTTCCACAAGGGTGTTGGGACCACACTGAATAATATGACTCACAGAGTTACTTAATACAGTTCACAGAGTTACATACCGGCAACAAGTTATTTCCGCTTACACAAGGGTGTTGGGACCACACTGAATAATATAGCTCACACAGTTACGTACCGGCAGCAAGTTATTTCCGCTTACACAAGGGTGTTGGGACCACACTGAATAATATAGCTCACAGAGTTACGTACCGGCAGCAAGTTATTTCCGCTTACACAAGGGTGTTGGGACCACACTGAATAATATAGCTCACAGAGTTACTTAATACAGTTCACAGAGTTACTTACCGGCAGCAAGTTATTTCCGCTAACACCAGGGTGTTGGAACCACACTGAATAATATAGCTCACAGAGATACTTAATACAGTTCACAGAGTTACTTACCGCCAGCAAGTTCTTTCCGCTAACACCAGGGTGTTGGAACCACACTGAATAATATAGCTCACAGAGTTACTTACCGGCAGCAAGTTATTTCCGCTTACACAAGGGTGTTGGGACCACACTGAATAATATAGCTCACAGAGTTACTTAATACAGTTCACAGAGTTACGTACCGGCAGCAAGTTATTTCCGCTTACACAAGGGTGTTGGAACCACACTGAATAATATAGCTCACAGAGTTACTTAATACAGTTCACAGAGTTACTTACCGCCAGCAAGTTCTTTCCGCTTACACAAGGGTGTTGGAACCACACTGAATAATATAGCTCACAGAGTTACTTAATATAGTTCACAGAGTTACTCACCGGCAGCAAGTTATTTCCGCTAACACCAGGGTGTTGGAACCACACTGAATAATATAGCTCACAGAGTTACTTACCACCAGCAAGTTATTTCCTCTAACACCAGGGTGTTGGAACCACACTGAATAATATAGCTCACAGAGTTACTTAACGGCAGCACGTTATTTCCTCTAACACCAGGGTGTTGGAACCACACTGAATAATATAGCTCACACAGTTACGTACCGGCAGCAAGTTATTTCCGCTAACACCAGGGTGTTGGAACCACACTGAATAATATAGCTCACAGAGTTACTTACCGGCAGCAAGTTATTTCCGCTAACACCAGGGTGTTGGAACCACACTGAATAATATAGCTCACAGAGTTACTTAATACAGTTCACAGAGTAACTTACCGGCAACAAGTTATTTCCGCTAACACCAGGGTGTTGGGACCACACTGAATAATATAGCTCACAGAGTTACTTACCGACAATAAGTTATTTCCGCTAACACCAAGGTGTTGGAACCACACTGAATAATATAGCTCACAGAGTTACTTACCGACAGCAAGTTATTCCGCTAACACCAGGGTGTTGGGACCACACTGAATAATATAGCTCACAGAGTTACTTACCGGCAGCAAGTTATTTCCGCTAACACCAGGGTGTTGGGACCACACTGAATAATATAGCTCACATAGTTACTTAATACAGTTCACAGAGTTACGTACCGGCAGCACGTTATTTCCGCTTACACAAGGGTGTTGGGACCACACTGAATAATATAACTCACAGAGTTACTTAATACAGTTCACAGAGTTACATACTGGCAACAAGTTATTTCCGCTTACACAAGGGTGTTGGGACCACACTGAATAATATAGCTCACAGAGTTACGTACCGGCAGCAAGTTATTTCCGCTTACACAAGGGTGTTGGGACCACACTGAATAATATAGCTCACAGAGTTACGTACCGGCAGCAAGTTATTTCCGCTTACACAAGGGTGTTGGGACCACACTGAATAATATAGCTCACAGAGTTACTTAATACAGTTCACAGAGTTACTTACCGGCAGCAAGTTATTTCCGCTAACACCAGGGTGTTGGAACCACACTGAACAATATAGCTCACAGAGTTACTTACCACCAGCAAGTTATTTCCTCTAACACCAGGGTGTTGGAACCACACTGAATAATATAGCTCACAGAGTTACTTAACGGCAGCACGTTATTTCCTCTAACACCAGGGTGTTGGAACCACACTGAATAATATAGCTCACACAGTTACGTACCGGCAGCAAGTTATTTCCGCTAACACCAGGGTGTTGGAACCACACTGAATAATATAGCTCACAGAGTTACTTACCGGCAGCAAGTTATTTCCGCTAACACCAGGGTGTTGGAACCACACTGAATAATATAGCTCACAGAGTTACTTAATACAGTTCACAGAGTAACTTACCGGCAACAAGTTATTTCCGCTAACACCAGGGTGTTGGGACCACACTGAATAATATAGCTCACAGAGTTACTTACCGACAATAAGTTATTTCCGCTAACACCAAGGTGTTGGAACCACACTGAATAATATAGCTCACAGAGTTACTTACCGACAGCAAGTTATTCCGCTAACACCAGGGTGTTGGGACCACACTGAATAATATAGCTCACAGAGTTACTTACCGGCAGCAAGTTATTTCCGCTAACACCAGGGTGTTGGGACCACACTGAATAATATAGCTCACAGAGTTACTTAATACAGTTCACAGAGTTACGTACCGGCAGCACGTTATTTCCGCTTACACAAGGGTGTTGGGACCACACTGAATAATATGACTCACAGAGTTACTTAATACAGTTCACAGAGTTACATACCGGCAACAAGTTATTTCCGCTTACACAAGGGTGTTGGGACCACACTGAATAATATAGCTCACACAGTTACGTACCGGCAGCAAGTTATTTCCGCTTACACAAGGATGTTGGGACCACACTGAATAATATAGCTCACAGAGTTACGTACCGGCAGCAAGTTATTTCCGCTTACACAAGGGTGTTGGGACCACACTGAATAATATAGCTCACAGAGTTACTTAATACAGTTCACAGAGTTACTTACCGGCAGCAAGTTATTTCCGCTAACACCAGGGTGTTGGAACCACACTGAACAATATAGCTCACAGAGATACTTAATACAGTTCACAGAGTTACTTACCGCCAGCAAGTTCTTTCCGCTAACACCAGGGTGTTGGAACCACACTGAATAATATAGCTCACAGAGTTACTTACCGGCAGCAAGTTATTTCCGCTTACACAAGGGTGTTGGGACCACACTGAATAATATAGCTCACAGAGTTACTTAATACAGTTCACAGAGTTACGTACCGGCAGCAAGGTATTTCCGCTTACACAAGGGTGTTGGAACCACACTGAATAATATAGCTCACAGAGTTACTTAATACAGTTCACAGAGTTACTTACCGCCAGCAAGTTCTTTCCGCTTACACAAGGGTGTTGGAACCACACTGAATAATATAGCTCACAGAGTTACTTAATATAGTTCACAGAGTTACTCACCGGCAGCAAGTTATTTCCGCTAACACCAGGGTGTTGGGACCACACTGAATAATATAGCTCACAGAGTTACTTACCGGCAGCAAGTTATTACCGCTAACACCAGGGTGTTGGGACCACACTGAATAATATAGCTCACAGAGTTACTTAATACAGTTCACAGAGTTACTCACCGGCAGCAAGTTATTTCCGCTAACACCAGGGTGTTGGGACCACACTGAATAATATAGCTCACAGGGTTACTTACCGCCAGCAAGTTCTTTCCGCTAACACCAGGGTGTTGGAACCACACTGAATAATATAGCTCACAGAGTTACTTAATACAGTTCACAGAGTTACTTACCGGCAGCAAGTTATTTCCGCTTACACAAGGGTGTTGGAACCACACTGAATAATATAGCTCACAGAGTTACTTAATACAGTTCACAGAGTTACTCACCGGCAGCAAGTTATTTCCGCTAACACCAGGGTGTTGGGACCACACTGAATAATATAGCCCACAGAGTTACTTACCGGCAGCAAGTTATTTCCGCTAACACCAGGATGTTGGGACCACACTGAATAATATAGCTCACAGAGTTACTTAATACAGTTCACAGAGTTACTCACCGGCAGCAAGTTATTTCCGCTAACACCAGGGTGTTGGGACCACACTGAATAATATAGCTCACAGAGTTACTTACCGGCAGCAAGTTATTTCCGCTTACACAAGGGTGTTGGAACCACACTGAATAATATAGCTCACAGAGTTACTTAATACAGTTCACAGAGTTACTCACCGGCAGCAAGTTATTTCCGCTAACACCAGGGTGTTGGGACCACACTGAATAATATAGCTCACAGAGTTACTTACCGGCAGCAAGTTATTTCCGCTAACACCAGGGTGTTGGGACCACACTGAATAATATAGCTCACAGAGTTACTTACCGACAGCAAGTTATTTCCGCTAACACCAGGGTGTTGGGACCACACTGAATAATATAGCTCACAGAGTTACTCACCGACAGCAATTTATTTCCGCTAACACCAAGGTGTTGGGACCACACTGAATAATATATCTCACAGAGTTACTTACCGCCAGCAAGTTATTTCCGCTAACACCAGGGTGTTGGAACCACACTGAATAATATAGCTCACAGAGTTACTTACCACCAGCAAGTTATTTCCGCTGACACTTAGATATTGGGACCACACTGAGTAATATAGCTCACAGAGTTACTTACCACCAGCAAGTTATTTCCGCTGACACTTAGATATTGGAACCACACTGAGTAATATAGCTCACAGAGTTACTTACCACCAGCAAGTTGTTTCCGCTGACACTTAGATATTGGGACCACACTGAGTAAGTATCCTGTACCAGCAAGTAACCACCAAATGTCCCACATGAAGCATGTTGTTTGAACACGTGGGTTTGATTTAAACTTATGCTGATGCCAGTAAAAGACATGTTTGACAACAGGACTTGTTCCCACGTTGCATCCACCGTATTTCCGTTATGAGTAAAGCTATCAGTGCATGTTGTGTTAGTGTATACAACGGCCCATACGTCAGGATCAGTGAACGCTTTATATGGAACTCGAAACACAGTCTGAGAACTGAATTGCTCGATTGGGGTAACAAAGTAAGCAGAGAATTTCGTCGACCATTCGTTGGATGTTGTAAAATGTACAATACCAATGCGTTTGTTAGCAGTAACAATATAAACCAGCTCAGAAACAAGATAGTCAATAGACTCCCCAGTGTTTGATATGTATAGATGTTCTACTTGATCCGTATCGCAATCTATCGTGATATTTGTGTTGTTTTCTGCAGCAAAAATCCAAATTCTGTCGCTTGGATCGTACCACCTCACAATTATATATGATGACCCCCATTTATCTTCAGGGACCATAAGTGTTTCGTGGAATTCGTTGTTGGATCCACTGTAAAATGTTCCGAGGGTATTGCCGGCCAAAACATGGACCGGTTCGCTCGAGCATATTTTCATTCCAGTAAAGTCATTTCCACTTAGATATTTCACCTCGCCGGCTGCCATGGTTTCTTCAACTTGTTCGAACGCCTGAAACACAGTTTGTGAACTAAGTCCCAAACTTCCGGTCTTGAGCATCACATTATGACTCGGCATGGTGATGAGTAGTTGGGTTTGGTTTGCCATGGACGTGATGGCAACCGTGCAATCTGACTTCTTTTGCGTCGCTTCTTTGCAGTAACAAATCACTGTGTATAAAGTGGACGCGTAGAGGTCAGGCACTGCGAGAAACCCGTCAAACGCATAACTAAGATAATGGCTGACAATGACGTAAACGTCGACGTCAGATTTCACTGTGATCACATTTTTCTCGTTAGTTAATGATGATAAACCTAGCGATGAATTCAAAATAACTGATTTGCATCCACCATCGCCAGGAATGATGTACGTGTTGCTAAAAATAAAGACAATAATTAGTCAGACACACATATTTTCCATAGAACTGTGCTTACCGGTTTCAACACAATATCAAATAAATTAAATTAAATTTCACTTCGGTAAAAAATTTATCACAAAAAGTGTATACATACGATACCAACTGAAATTGACAATATACTTGTCTGTGGTCATTATTATTCGGCCCATTAAAAGTCAATTAAACGGTCGAGAATTTTAATCACATAGTGGATTTGAACATTTTGTTCTGTTTTAGAGTTTAAAATGGTATATATTTTCATAGAAGAGCTCGGAATCTTTCAAGAAGGTTTCGTTGTATTGGGTGACACAAAATAGGGAATTCATATATTCCCAATGTATTGCCATAGTTTCAAATTTTGGTTTGTTTACAATCAATATGTTAACCAATTAACTTACCTCGGGAAAGCTGACATGCCATTATTGGACACGACCACATTTGCTGTAGACGTCGCACTATTTATAATATCTATGGTAACTTGATATGCATCGTCTCCGTGTTCCATATAACTGATGCTGTACTGTCGACCACCTATACATAAAACTACATACAGTAAAACCTCACTTAAAGACCACCTCAATAATAAGACCACCTCAATAATAAGACCACCTCAATAATAAGACCATTTCAAAATTAAGAACACATTTTTCAAATCCGTTTTCACCCTTTCTTCAACTTCAATATTAAACCATCTCAATAAGAAGACCAGTTTTCAAGGGCCCAAGGATGGTCTTATTGAGGTGTTACTGTATATGCCAGATTACGTTGTATGAAACACTGCGCAATCTCTCAACAGAGTCCGTCTCTTCAGCAGTAACCTATCTGCAACACAAGTGTCAGTTTGTTTCGGTAGTGATAATTTGCGATTAATTCAAAGATATTCAACTGGCATATTAACAAAATGAGCATAATTATTTTACCATAATTTTAGAATATTGTCCTTATTTAAATTCATTTTTTGTATCTCCAGAGAAAAAAACAGAATAACTTAGTCTCAAAATATGCAAGGATCGTTCAGTATTGAGCTATTTCGTTGTTCGTTCTTTGTTTACATGGGCGCGAGCTATTCAGAGTGTTTATATATAAAGTTGAGTGTACATATATATGCTTTACGCACCCGTAACCATACCTACGTGTATATATTATCCGTGTAAATACGACTACTGTCGTCTTATTTGTTTACAAATGTGGATGAACCTATTATGGCGTTTTGCATTTTTTAATTTACAAAACCATGGCAACGGTGGTTGAACAACATCAAAAACCATCCTCATCAACAATAAAAATAACAAAATTATAAAATGTCCGTACATACCTTGACACAGCACTGATGCAAATGTATTCATAAATATCAAAATAAAGACTGATTTAGTCATAATGATATTACACCCATGTCCTTTCAGGGTTTTACCTATCATGTTTTACTGTGTTGCACGCCTATCGTCTGTTTTAAACCTTATAATCACACCGTGGTCTGGTCATTTGTTTAAGAATGGAATGTTTCAATTTACTTTAAATGGAAAACAATGTGTCAGAGATTTATTGAAACATGCGAGGGTCAAGCAATAAGTATTGTTTGTGAAATTATTTATTTAATTGATCGACACCATTTACATCCGGCACGGATTTTAAGCACTTAGGCGATGAAATAAAGATGTATTGAACTCATTCATTGCAAGTTCAATACTCTTACATTTAGTGTTGACAAAACCTAAACAAATATATGTATCAATTAAGTATGACGTGTTGTTGCACGTCACGCATATAGTTCGTGGCAAGGCGAACTATATGCGGCGAAAAGGCATGGTCATGCCGCATACAGCTGTTTTATGTCTTGTCCTAATGAAAGTCATCATCATCATCTGTTCTAATTTAAAGAATACATGTTCCTCAAACTGCCATATACACATTAAACAAGAATATAACTGTGTGTCACCTGAAATATATACCCCACATCAGACAGCGGGCACATCTGTAGGACCAGTTTGGGGTATGTTTAATAAAATAACAATAAAATATGCTAAAATGAAACAGTTTGGTTTAATGTTGCTTGATTAAAATTCTACCAACAGTTTCGAGCAGATAAAAGTGAGCAACCATTAACATATTATTTGATCGCATCGCCACAGCCGTAGACGGTCGGACCCGGGATCAAACCCGCGACCTTCGGACTGGAATTTTAGTGCGATACGGGCTGCGCTAGACGGGGATTCGTGATAAATCATCACTATTATCTTAACAGATAACACCAATGTGCGTTAGCAATTTACATGCTTTTGTCGCAACTAAAGAAATGTTTACTAATGTGTTTAAACTTATTATTTCTGTGAGGTTTCTTTAAAACCCACAAGTTGGTCATATATGCAGAAGGCGAAGCGCTGACAAACATCTATATGCCCACTATAATGCATTTGTACATAAATGGTCATAACTCATTCGACTGACAGTGGTTTAGGAACATTGATACACAAGTCAGTTTATCTCCTTTTCAAAATTAACTTTTTAAACTGGCTGTTTACATGTATTGATTTTTCCCCAATGAGTAATACCATGGAAGGTAAGCAATTCGAGTATTTCTGATAATAAATAACAAACGCTTTACAAAGTTTTTAACTCTGGTTTACTACATAGAAGATACATTTATTTTCTAGGTTAATCAATCCATTTAAATAGCAGTAAACAGCTTTAGAAGCATCAGAGATGAAGCAACAATTTAGACACTCGAGTACATGGCACATGAAAAACAAAGGGAACACGTCAAAACAAAACAAAAATGATACAAACTCAGCAAATAATTCAAACAAAAGCATATAAAGTATTAACGTTCCCCAGACATTGCAGGATAATGGAGTTATGAGCTATGGCCAGTCAGTATTTTGTCCAGTTGACGAAATGTGCATTTTGTCCAATCATTTGTTCAATATTACAGATTGACATATAGCTAGATTGAGTACATACACACTGTTGCTGTTCTTATTTATGAAAGGACAATTATTGTAGAAAGATATACATGCTCACTGAAATAATCAGCTTCTTGGTAGAAGTATTAACAAACTTACTATAAAGTAGCATCACATTTTTATTATGATTTTATTGTTAATTAACATATCTGATATACATGTATATTCGTTTATTTCACTGAACGCCTACACTTCTTTGACATATTTGTTAAAGAAATGAGACATTTAACTCCTAAACTTTCTTCCGTCCTAAACTTTCTTCCGGAGTCTAGAATGCGCTGTTGAATATGACAATCTCTGAATGAAATGTACATGTATGCTTTTTGTAGCAAATGCTCTCCGATTTGTCAGAATTTCTGAATTAAGTTTACAGATAATGTTTACTTTCATTTTTTATCAATAGGCTAATTTTAGTTCAGAATATCTGGGATGTTAAACTCATCGAAATTCATTTTCTGAAACGAACTGCAATTCATGTATTTGAAACTATCATATATACACGTACATTTGTATATATCGGAAGATTATCAAAATTATTGACCTAATCATACAATGTTCCAAGAAGTCTATAAAATATGTACACGTTAGACTGAACGAATGTCAATGAAATGCATGATACAATGTCATCAGATAATAAAACTAATAGTTCGTACACTACAATGTGTCAGGTGGCTCACACAATATCACAATCAGGATATCGCAAGCATTTTACTTGAATTCCAATTTCTTCAGAGTACTTCAATGTATTACAATGAATTTCATTTTTCTAGCGCTCATTAAATCTTCCTTATGGTTCAACCTACACAAATCATTGTTAATAACATTCACCTATTTTTTGTCTTTTTCAAAAAATATACAAAAAAACAACCACAAGCCATTACTTGATTCCGCGATTTGTATGGCATAAAACACCTACAAGACACTTCTGTCTTCACATTTCCTATATTTAAATCATAGAGGTTAATCCTCTTGACTTGTAAATATCCATACTGTCATATACCTTTTATTTACATCTTCAAATTAAACACTTGGATGATGTCAGATTTATACGGTGCAACAATTAGTCGTGATGATCTTTCGTCAAAGCACAAACGACTAGGCTTGCCTTTCACATCATTTTTATCTATCAGGGTACGTTTATCCTTGAACGTTTGTATAGAAATATTCCCGGTGCTGAATTCTCCAATACATATTTGGTCAGTACATATCAGACAGAATGGTAAGTCAGTATTGAGAACAGTTGGAAATGTATGTTTGACAACACCATCTATACCTCTCACCTGGACACCTTTATAGCGGTCACCAGTATATATTATGGTATCGTAGCCGTTATTGATCACAGAAATATAACCAGGACAACCAAACTCTTCATACAAACATCGCAGTAGTTCTCCGTTACAGTTGTATACTTCCACATGACCACACCCTTCTTTATTTTCAGGAAGACGTGATCCACCACAGCAAACATACAGCAAACCATCACAATGTGCTAAACTCTTACATCGATCTCCAACAGAGAAACTATTGTCCAATGTTACTTGACCAGAAAGTGATACAAATTGTATCTTCTTCTGGTTTATTAGAGACACAGCAAGGCGAGTGTTGTCAACAAGACAGAGACCAGCAGGTGTATCAGGTAAGTTGATCAATGTAGATACATTATAGGAAACTGGTTCTAACTTCTTCAACTTCTTGTTGTTGTAATCAGCCATAACAAGACACCCATCAGGTAGAGCACACATAGCAGACACCCTACATACCTGACTGTCATCATTCATGCGGATATTATTGTCTCCCTTGTATTCTACATCCTGTATGGTGTACTTCTTCTTTATTGAAGCAAACATTCTTTTCCCTTCCAGTATCAGTTTAGTATTCTCGTCTACGTGTAGTTCCAAACTACGTTCAGCGGGTAGTTTCTCCACTTTTTCATGCATAGGATAAATATCATCAGACATTTCCCTTTTCACAACCTTACAGGAAACGAATATATCAGCATCATGATTATCGCTCTTCATCTGGTCCATAGCCTGCTGAACCTTTGATAAGATATTATCCACCTCATTTATACTCGTGTGTATTGCTTTAATATTTTGCTTAAATTTTGACTGGGCTTCATTAACTAAGTCTTTCTCCATCTTATCAAGTTGATCGTTCATCTTCTTTCTGATGAATTTTATTTGTTTCATTAAAGCAGCTTTGTCTTGTTTAAGACGTTGAAGATTGTCTTGTTTCAGTTTCTTCAATGAATCCAACTTGGATTTGAGTGTTTTCATTTCGGATTCTAGTTGTTTAAGTTCTGGGCTTGTCTTGATGCCCGCAGCTACATCAGGTATAAACTGTTTACCTTGGCATGAACTGAAGAAATAACAATTACTTTATGTAAAACATATCAGTGTTATAGAGTTTAATCAGGTAATCCACTCTAACAAGTGATATTGCTGCATTGTTGTACACAGTAAATGTCGGATTCAATAATTGAATCAACATGGTTAATGTTGTGTAGCGCTACTCAAAATGTCCAAATAAAAGGACATTCAAAACAGTGTGATATCTATTTACTGTCGCAATATTCTACAGATAGGTTACATCATAAAATTGACAGTCGATCACAATATTAAATACAGAGTGTGTAGACGTATAGGCCGCCGTCTTCGATGATGCGAACATTTTATTCTGCTTTCATTGTAATCGTTTCATAGTGCTGATTAATATGTAATTTAAGTACAATACTGGATGCCATTATGGATGATATATCTCATATTGTTCGCCATTTAAGAGGAGTGAATATAATAGATCAACATTGAAATCGAAAGCGAAAGTAGACAAATACCTGTGATCAATAGATATGCACGTAGAACAACCAACAGTATCATGTTCAGGACAGAATACATCGATAATCTTTCCACCATGCTTGCTACATCGCTGACTTGGGAGCTGCTTCGTTTGTCCTTGGCTTGTCTGAACTTGATCCAACACTTTATGTCCCCGCATTATAGCAAACTTGTTGTGATGTGTCAAGCATGTCGTACACAAGTTTTCGTCACAATCTGTACAGTATTTTATTGCCTCCACATATTTCCCGTCTTTTTCACATTGAAAACAAGGACAATCGTAGAAAACGTCTGATTCTCGGACGGTCCCACCGAGGTCTCTACCGCCCTCTGCCATCTTGAATTCCAAATGAATTTAATTTCCGCATTGGTGTGACTAAATACCGACCATAATATAAACGAAAATACCGAACATGGGTGATTTATTTTTGCAATGTGTAAAAAGTTAGTGTTAATTATTAAATCGAGCTATATACAAAAAATACATATTTAGACACTTGATATTATAAGGGTAAATACTAGATCAACGATTGAGAACACAGCCCACCCTGACTTTTATTTTGTGTCTGATAATATTGATATAAAATTAGATATGTTACTCTGGGGATTGAAGTACATCAAAGCTAAAGAAGTTTTAACAACTGAACAAGTCTTAAATATGTCATTGAGCAACTTATTGTCTCTCCTTTAATATATGATCATCACATTTTCGGTATTCATGTACAGAAAATGTGATTGATCACAAGTACGTTGAAAATAAAGCAGAATGCTCCAAAGAACGCCTTTAAAGTTGTTATAAATTTGTTTATTAAATAAGAACGTTACATAACAAATTCTACTATGAGAAGAGGACATATATAATATGTTAATTTTGTCCGTTTTGTTTGGTCCTGGAATACGGACTTTACCCTAACCACCGTCTGACCAACCAAAACCGACCTTACAAATATTACAAATAGCCGCTAAAATCAAAACAAAACAGAATCCGAAAAGTCCTTTAAGTTGAACCTCGACTTTGATCTACAGGCATGGAGAAATCTAAAGCAGGTAAGCATATGAAAATCATCTTCATATTTGAGTCACTTTTTACAGTGAAAACATTTTCAGTGGGGTATAAGGCTTCAATATCGTTTAAGCGGCGAATATTATTAGTTTTCGCGACGTGTACGAATTTCCATCGATGCAGCCGTGCGTTCGGTTAAGGCTAACACTCGCACAAGTAAGAAATTGTGCACGCATTTTGCAACCGAACCCTCTGTTTGACAAAAAATACCCGCCCTTCACTAGCTACCATGGAGATCCTCGAGCGAGTGGGCGCATACTTTTTGGAAAACAGAGCGTTCGGTTGCAAAATGCGTGCACTGTTTCTTAACTCGTGCGAGTTTTAGCCTTAACCGAACGCATGGCTGGACGAAGCATACCACTACCATAGCGTACCACTACTAAAGCGTACCATTTTAAGACTAAGCGTACCGTCAGCAGATCCGTAGTCCAGTGGTAACGCGCTGGACTTTGTAATCCAGGGATTGCAGGTTCGATTCCCCGCTCCATCGCTAACAGTCTTTCGGACGAGACTTTAAAAACCGAGGTCCCGTGTATGATGCTTTACATCGAGCGCTTTAAAGAACCAGGGGTGCTTCTGGAACTGGCGCATCTCCTGTGTCATGCACTAACTCCAAAAATCTAAAATGACTAACAATCTTCCGGAGGCGTCGCCAATATGGGAAACTGGTGGCGACGATAAATAAACGCAATACAAAACACAACGAAGCGTACCACTACCAAAGCGCACCCCCACAGCGTACCATTTTAAGACGAAGCGTACCACATATAGAGTATAAGTGAATTTTAATCTGTTATTTTCTGCTATGTAGTACTAGTAGGTGTTAATAACACTTAATGTCGATAAATAATCATGTGAAATTGAATTGTTAGTAATTGTAACGCATGTGCATGATGATAATTATCACTTAATTTAAGATTTGTTGCTTTTCAGGTGAGATTGTGAAGATTGCAAAGATGAATGTCTATAAATATAATTATACTGTAACAACTCCATACTGTGTTTGTTGTTATAATATTAAGTTATATCCAATATTTCATAAGTCAGTAAAAATATTGACATTCGATTGCCAGCAAGCATTACATCTAGGACCAATATATACATTATATATAATATGTATGTATTGGTCCCAGATTTAATACACGCGGTATACTAAAAAGTTTTTGTGAGTTATGTTTGTCAGATCATTAATTGATTCATATCTGAAACTATTATGTCAAAACAGTGTTTCTCGGTTTGTTCAAAGAGATGAGTGCTTGGTCCAAGCTTTACACGTTCTCATCTAATTATAGTTTATTAATCAGTAACAACTTAATTATAATCAAAATTGTTTATTCAAAGATGATTATCTTTGTTTGTCAATTATAGAACCTATTACTTGTGTTGTTAATTATGTATTTTAGAATGAAATGCGACAGTATTTCATACTGTAATCATCTTAAATGCATTGTTTTTTTACAGGAATTGTTTTAATTCATTATTTATCATTAAAATGATGTTCTTTACATTATAAAAGTAATTAGTTTTATATTGTTTTCTTTCTCTCTACATGTTAAATGTGGTACGCTTCGTCCTGTAAAATGGTACGCTTCGTCCTGGTACGCTTCGGTAGTGGTTCGCTTTGTCAGACATTCAATTTCCTTAATCCAGTTATGATGTTTCAATGGTTAATAAACGGCGATGTCATGTGATTGCAATTATTTAACATTATGTTGCCGAAATCAGATGTCAACTTAATGTAGTTAAGCCATAAGATCTTTCCTTTTGAACATCTATAGATCTATAGAAGAGAGAGATTTTTATCTAAGTCACTGCTGACTTATAAATGAAACGTCTTTGAAGATTCATCCTATAGAAAAAAAGGAAACATATTCACTGTGGCAGGATTCTTGCGCACAGTATTTTAATAATTGATCAGAATCATATTATCATGTATTATAATACCTGGACATTTTAATGTGCAACATAGATGTAGATTTCAGTAATATTTAATTCATTTACATCATAAGATCCCCATTTTAAATTTGGGTACATTAAAGTACTGGACCAGTCAGTTTAGTGTCCATGACCAGTCGGTCAGTTACTGATTTAGTGTCCATGACCAGTCGGTCAGTTACTGATTTAGTGTCCATGACCAGTTGGTCAGTTACTGATTTAGTGTCCATGACCAGTCGGTCAGTTACTGATTTAGTGTCCATGACCAATCACAAATATATACTGCCCTGTTCAGTTTCAGAAGTCAAGACTACCTAATGCAATCACACTTATTGCCATGTTGCTGAAAAGCATAAAACCAAGTAATTTACTTAACTATTGTTATGCAACTCACCCATTTATCAGTTTTAACAAAACATATAATACATGTATTTGACAGAAGTATACCTGGACAGATTGCAGAAATGGAGGGAGGAGAAGAATAAAAACAAAGAAAACAAAATGAAACAAATACCAACATCACAGAGGTATTTCTAACTCTTAATCAATCAGGCATTTTTCTATAGTTCCCACGGGTCAGACTATCTGACCAATTCCCAAAGCCAAATATATGTTCTTTTCCCAATCAGAAAAAACTTCCCAACCAGAAGCACCTACGAAAAATCATCAACTGGAGGGACCTGGTATATCTTGAAGCTCTTTCAATAACTCTCGCCATTATTGTCCCTTGTGTCATGAATGTTTGTGTACATTTTGTGTGTCTTTATGACAGATCTATGATATAAGAAATGTAGATGGGAATGCTTGCTTATATAAAATTTAGATATGAAAAGCCTATTGTTTTAACTATGAAAATTCCCAAAATTGGAGTTGAAGCAATTCAAGTTTTCCCTAATTGGCAAATTTAACATCGCACATTTTCCCAATTTATCTGGGGTCTTTTTCCCAAAATGGACAGGAAAAGGCCTGTCAACTTAAGGTATATTATAATTTATATGGCAGTTTCAAATTGATAGCATTAAGCCAAAAAAATTGTAGGTTTCCTATTACCGGAATCCGGACAGACCATTTATACCCCTGGTCCAATTTTTAATAGCTTATAAACATGAAAAGATGGGTATAGTGATCTCAGTCTCGATATTAAAAAATGAAAAATTATTTATAAAATAATTCCTACCCGACCCGACTGTTTTCCAGCCTGTTGCAGGAGATATATATATTTTTAAGACTTACACTTTCGTCAGTGATTAGGTAAGGCCCTGTGATCTTAGGATTGTCTAAACTACTCTCAGTCTCAACTATTAAAACGTATATATTCACATGTACATTGTACCAGCAACTTAAATAGAACCAGTACTTTGCTACCATTTTGTTATTTGTTGTAACTTTTATAATACATTTGACATACTATGTTTTTCCCAGTGTCTACTGTAAAAAAAGCTGTTATAAATAAAATTATTAACATAATATCAATATACATAAAAAACAAGCAAGTTGTAGCAATCATATAGCCAAAATTGAATTTACATACAGAAACAGGGTTGATGTACCTTAAGTCATGACTGAGTTCAGATAAAATCTGTATTTGTAGAGCGGTGATAACCAATGAATAATCGATGATTGATTGCTTTTTCCAAATCAATGATCGATTATGATTTTGGAACCAATTCTCAACACTATTAATGGTACTTTATATCTTTTTTTCAGGCCCCTCAAGCAGCTACCTAAGCCTCCTGTATCCAGACCAGTGCTTAAAGGATCAAACTCGAGACCAGTATGCAAGCCAGTGAAAACTACAGATAGACGAACATCAGCCGTAAACAGAAAGTCTGGGTATAAATTATTTTTATTTCAGGATCTGCAAATGTCCAAAAATATTCTAAAGATATAATCTTCTATGGAAACATTTGATCAATGTATGGTAAACATGAAGTAATGGTCTCTTGTTGCTAAAAAATTGTTTCAGTTGTGATTCATTTACGTATTATTACTTTATACTGATTATTTAGAAAAATATAAAATTTTCTCCATCTAAAAAATAATCTTGTAACAATTATTAGTCTGTAATTAATTAGTATGCTAATTAAAATTAGATTTCATAAGTGTGTGATGGATGGTATGGTTCATATGTTGTTGGCTTGAAAACATGTTACAATAAACTCCACTTATAACAATATCGCTTACTGTGATACACCGCTTATAACAATATCGCTTACTGTGATACACCGCTTATAACAATATTGCTTACTGTGATACACCGCTTATAACAATACAGATCTCATGGTTCCTGCCAGCTCCCAGTATGTTTCTATTAAGTATTCTTTGTTTACTACGATATCGTATACTGTGATATTTTGAATACAAAAAAATACATTTTTAGCCCTTGACATATGTGACAACTTTCATGCTGTTAAACCGTTTAACGAGGCTGCGCACCATTGACACGTTGTTTCATAAAATATATATGGTAATCAATTATCTAATCAAGCTTGATTAGGCGTGTCAATTTGTTAAAGAAAGCTGTAAAATGCCAGTAATAATCAACTGTCAACCAGTGAACACGTTCCAACCCATACATTCTTCTCTTTCTCTCAAGTTATTCTTAAAAATACTGAACTAAAATTAAAAACTTTAACTGAAATCGGTACCTAAATGTGTATTTAAAATTAGCTGTATGTACTACATAGTGTGTAGTTTTGCATCAAGTGTTTGTTCGTAATTGGCTAAAAATCACTTTTTCGTGGTAAGGCGTCGTGTTCCCAATACAGCGAGAGAAACCCTGTTTGTCCATCTAAAATTTATAATCTCATTCTATAGGTATATGTATAATATGAATAATTGTACAAATCTGACATTCAAATTTTGTAGTCCAACAGTAAACAAGCCTCAGACTGGTATCAGAACATCAACAGTGAAGATTGGTAAGAAGAGAAAGTCTGAGGACACCAGACAAATGTTGTAAGTAAAAGTCATAGTTTTGTCATATTGTTTTCCTTGTATTTCTCGCACTGCTCGATAAAATGCGACTGATATGGTGATTAATGTTCTGTACTCATACTCAAACTCAAAAGTTTTTAGCATGTAGCTGAAATGAAATAAGACTTCCATTTATTTAACTTAAGGGCAGTGATTTTTCCTGTTTGCTTACTCTGAAAGATCTGTTATGCATTTTTAACCAGGTTTTTGAAAAAAACCAGGTTATTAGAAAGGTGATGTCGTTGGGCGGGCGGGCGGGCAGGCGTCAAACTGGGTGGTTTCCGGCGAATAACTTGAGTTCTGTTGATCATATTGTAACCAAACTTGGTGTACAGTAAGAACATATGGAGAGCTCGCTTGGGATTGCTTTTGGGTTCGATCCGACAAAGGTCAAGGTCACTGTAACTAAAAATAGAAATTTGGTTTCCGGCGAATAACTTGAGTTACATTGATCATATTGACATCAAACTTGGTGTACAGTAAGAACATGTGGAGAGCTCGCTTGGGATTGCTTTTGGGTTTGGTCCAACAAAGGTCAAGGTCACCATTACTAAAAATAGAAATTTGGTTTCCGGCGAATAACTTTAGTTACATTGATCATATTGACATCAAACTTGGTGTATAGTAAGAACATGTGGAGAGCTCGCTTGGGATTGCTTTTGGGTTTGATCCTACAAAGGTCAAGGTCACTGTTACTAAAAATAGCAATTTGGTTTCCGGCCAATAACTTGAGTTACATTGATCATATTGACATCAAACTTGGTGTACAGTAAGAACATGCGGAGAGCTCGCTTGGGATTGCTTTTGGGTTCGGTCCGACAAAGGTCAAGGTCACCATTACTTAAAATAGAAATTTGGTTTCCAGCGAATAACTTTAGTTATATTGATCATATTGACATCAAACTTGGTGTATAGTAAGAACATGTGGAGAGCTCGCTTGGGATTGCTTTTGGGTTCGGTCCGACAAAGGTCAAGGTCACCATTACTAAAAATAGCAATTTGGTTTCCGGCGAATAACTTGAGTTACATTGATTATATTGACATCAAACTTGGTGTATAGTTAGAACAAGTGGAGATCTCGCTTGGGATTGCTTTTGGGATCGGTCCAACAAAGGTCAAGGTCACTGTTACTAAAACTAGCAATTTGGTTTCTGGCGAATAACTTGAGTTTCGTTGATCATATTGACATCAAACTTGGTGTACAGAAAGAACATGTGGAGAGCTTGCTTGGGATTGCTTTTGGACCTGTTCTGACGAAGGTCAAGGTCACCATTACGAAAAATAGCAGTTTGGTTTCCGGCGAATTACTTGAGTTTCTTTGAACATATTGACTTCAAACTTGGTGTACAGTAAGAACATGTAGAGAGCTCGCTTGGGATTACTTTTGGGTTCGGCCCGACAAAGGTCAAGGTCACTGTTACTAAAAATAGAAATTTGGTTCCCGGCGAATAACTTTTGTTTTGTTGATCATATTGAAATCAAACTTGGTGTGTAGTAAGAAAATGTGGAGAGCTTGCATGGGGTTGCTTTTGGACTCGTTCTGCCAAAGGTCAAGGTCACCATTACTTAAAGTAGCAATTTGGTTTCCGGCGAATAACTTTAGATTTGTTGGTCATATTGACATCAAACTTGGTGTATAGTAAGAAAATGTGGAGAGCTTGCTTGGGGTTGCTTTTGGACTCGTTCCGCCAAAGGTCAAGGTCACCATTACTTAAAGTAGCAATTTGGTTTCCGGCGAATAACTTTAGATTTGTTGGTCATATTGACATCAAACTTGGTGTATAGTAAGAAAATGTGGAGAGCTTGCTTGGGGTTGCTTTTGGACTCGTTCCGCCAAAGGTCAAGGTTACCATTACTTAAAGTAGCAATTTGGTTTCCGGCGAATTACTTTAGATTTGTTGGTCATATTGACATCAAACTTGGTGTATAGTAAGAACATGTGGATAGCTCGCTTGGGATCGCTTTTGGAATCGTTTTGTCAAAGGTCAAGGTCACCTTTACTAAAAATTGCAATTTGCTCTCCGGCTAATAACTTTAGATTTGTTGGTCATATTGACATCAAACATAAGTAAGAACATGTGAAGATCTCGCTTGGGATTGCTTTTTGGTTCGTTCCGTCCAAGGTCACTTAAAATTTAAAAATCAGTTTCCACTTAATATCTTCGCTATTCGTGGGTGTATTGACATCAAACTTGTTGTATAGTTGTTCCATATATATATAATATATCTAAGTGGGACTGTATAGTTGTTCCATATATATATAATATATCTAAGTGGGAGTGTTTGTATGCATGTATCACCTCTGGCACCTTTGCAGCATTGATGATCATCATGTATTCATTATACAAATAGAGCCTTGGTTACAAATAATTAGGTTTAAAACCTGGTTTGTGGGCATTGCCCATTTCTTGTTTATGTAATATAATCATGTGAACATTGCATATTTCAGAGCAAAACTAAGTAAATGGAAAGATGAAAAATCAAAGAGTGAAAAGAAACAGTAAGGATCTCAATGTGTTTATATTAATGATAGATTTGAATGTTAAAAACCAAAGGTCATGCATTTAGCAACTTATTAATATGTATGGAATTATATTGAATTATTTTTGATAGGAATAATCTAATCTTTGTGTTTAATTTTTACTTTCTCTCCACAATAAAGTGATAGACCCTAGATCTGGGTACAATTCTATTATATGCTAAACCCCTTCTTAAAGTTAAAAGGTTTTTTCTTCTTCAAATACTCGCTTTATTATGACAACAATTACTGGGTTATTATGATTTTGACACAAATATTTATTGTCACCATTCTAATAAATTGACATTTACACAATTAGTGACTGTCCTCTCAGACAAATTGTACCTGTGTTTAAATTTCCAAACTTCAACACTGGATCATTGTTTGACACAGACCATAAACTGAAGGTTTATATTGCAGTTTTGCCTCATGTTTATGAATTTATATGCATCATTTATGTCCATAACAGCATAAAAGAATAGACCATATATTATAGCTTTAAGACTTGTTGTATAATACAGCAGTGATATTTTTTGAAAAATTTTTTACTGCCTGTGCCTTTTCAATTGGGAAAGTAGGCGCGATGGATCCAAAATTTGGGAAAAAAGGAAATGGTTGAAAAAATTACTTTTCAGCTGTAGCTGGTGCTTGTTATATATATGAGGTGATGTAAAAGCAAAGATTTGAGGCCATGGTCTTTTATAGGAGGTTAAATACACAAAAACCTTGACTTATTAAAAAGAAATTCAGTCTGATGAAAGTCACACTAGTGCATCTGCTTATAGATAAAGCTCAGACTTGATTCACCTCGGCCCTTCAGAGCAACCCTCTCTTGTGCTACAACCTTCTAGTTTCACTGCTCCGTAGCGACAACCTCACAATATCAGCTGATACCTCCCACAGGGGGTTGATCTGGTGAGGTTGCACGGTATCTATGAAATGATAAACATAGGATCGACATTGAGTGGCATAGCCTACACAATATATATCATATAGACAACCAATATCAGCTGATATCTCCCACAGGGGGTTGATCTGCTGAGGTTGCACTGTATCTATGAAATGATAAACATAGGATCGACATTGAGTGGCATAGCCTACACAATATATATCATATAGACAACCAATATCAGCTGATATCTCCCACAGGGGGTTGATCTGGTGAGGTTGCACTGTATCTATGAAATGATAAACATAGGATCGACATTGAGTGGCATAGCCTACACAATATATATCATATAGACGACGCCACAAGTCTGTCTTTCCAACTTAGACCACGTAAAGTTCATGAACGTTGTATATACGATCTAGATGATTGAAATATTGGCTGCTGATTGGACAGATTGTGATGAGCGTGGTCTAATGTTGATATCACACACAGTTTTATTCTCTGGTTACAGGGCCCCTCTGAGTGTTTCTAAATCAAAAACGTCACACAAGACCACAGACTCCAGCCAACCACAAATTGTAAAGGTGAAATCCAGACTGTTTGATTACCTAAATAAATCAAAACCCAGTAGCACTCAGTCAGTCATTAAAACTGACTCCACAACCGGAAAGAATGAAGCAAGTACAGGCAAGTCAAGGCTTACAATGGATGTGAAACAAGGTCATGCACAGAAATCTGGACATAAGAGACGTTACTCTGAGGTTTCCAAAGGTACTGTTCAAAAGAAACCAGGCATTTTGAAGAGAAAGTCTTGTATTGGCTTGTTTGATTTGGCAGGTGAAACAAATTTGAAATCATCGCCGAAAAGGAGAAGAATTTCAGCGTCTGTCCCTAAGAGTTCTAAGAAAGACCACAATATTGCCGGGAACGTTGACAATGTGGACACTGTGACTACAGACAGAGAATCATGTACCATGCTATCTGATGCTGCTACACCCTGCTTGTCATCTAGAAATGTCAGGTTCATCACACCACCAGGTTCTCACATTGAAGCCAAAAGACTGAGAAAAACACCCAAGACTCCTGCAACAAGAACGTAAATAGCATTTTTTACTACATGTTAATAATTACCATAAATTACTGATAATTGATATGAATTGCAGTGAAATATTATCCATTTCAGTCTATTGTATTCCATTACAGCTCTGAGTACTCCGTTACTGGGGCTGATTATTGGCCCCATTCCCCCACCAAAATAGTATCTCCTTTTTCCCATTCAAATTCAGTTTCACCATCAGAGCCAAAACACTATTTGAACTAAAAAATACGATTTTCTGACAAGCAGACATAATATCTGATATATTTTCGTGGTTTGTTTACTAATACGCGCAACTACATGAGGAGTCGTATTGTATGACTTCACTGGTTTGACCTTGACCAGAGAGATGTCAAAAAATTCCCCCAGTTTGTTTGAAATTCCCCCTACGAAGGGCTGCGACCCCCTTTCCTCGAAGAAGAGTGAGGCTACTGGCTAATGTTGATTTGTGTTACATCTATAGGGCAGAGCTGGATTCATGGCTTCAAGCTAAGGGTCGTACACCCAGCAAGTTTCGCCATCTGATGTGTTTCCATGGACATGGAGATAAACATGCAGAGGAAAGAAAAGATCCACATACCAAGAACACATTATCTGTTGATGAACTGTCTGAGCAGGTACTCACTGATATATTATCTGTTGTAGAACCATCGAGGATAATTACACTTTTAACTATGCTATGACTCGTGTTTTAAGATTTTAAGATTATTTTGTTCTTGAGTATGACTTTGACAGTCTATATAAGACTAGAATGGGAGGAATGTATTGATTACAATATTTGAATGTTTGTCATTTCTTAGATCAGAAACACTGCATGTCTTGTCTAACATTTTTAAACAATTCAGAGTGATTCAAATGCAGCTTTACATAAATGTTCATCATAATGGGGAGTATATCACATTTGGAAGTTTGGTTGGTTACCCGTGGTTACCGACCAGGGCACAAAAAGATCAGGGGTAAAAATCATGTACCAGTAACTTTGTTTGTTATATAACTTGCCTTTGTTTATTTGTTCACAGATGAATGTTTTGGAACAAGAACGTCAACTTGCAGGGTTAGTTAAAGAAATGAATTCTATGTTGGATGAGTGTATGATATTGTTTGAAGCTGTAAGTGGTATTCTTCTGTTTACTCTATAGTAATGTTGGATGAGTGTATGATATTGTTTGAAGCTGTAAGTGGTATTCTTCTGTTTACTCTATAGTTATGTTTGAAGCTGTAAGTGGTATTCTTCTGTTTACTCTATAGTTATGTTTGAAGCTGTAAGTGGTATTCTTCTGTTTACTCTATAGTTATGTTTGAAGCTGTAAGTGGTATTCTTCTGTTTACTCTATAGTTATGTTTGAAGCTGTAAGTGGTATTCTTCTGTTTACTCTATAGTTATGTTTGAAGCTGTAAGTGGTATTCTTCTGTTTACTCTATAGTTATGTTTGAAGCTGTAAGTGGTATTCTTCTGTTTACTCTATAGTTATGTTTGAAGCTGTAAGTGGTATTCTTCTGTTTACTCTATAGTTATGTTGGATGAGTGTATGATATTGTTTGAAGCTGTAAGTGGTATTCTTCTGTTTACTGTATAGTTATGTTGGATGAGTGTATGATATTGTTTGAAGCTGTAAGTGGTATTCTTCTGTTTACTGTATAGTAATGTTGGATGAGTGTATGATATTGTTTGATGCTGTAAGTGGTATTCTTCTGTTTACTGTATAGTTATGTTAGATGAGTGTATGATATTGTTTGAAGCTGTAAGTGGTATTCTTCTGTTTACTCTATAGTTATGTTTATTTACACGTTACTTCATGTACTGTATAAGTGGTATAGTTCGCAAGATGGAAATTTGTGCAAATTTTGCGAATTCATGAAAATCAAAAACATATCAACCAGTGTCAATGTTCTCATTCACTGAAGTATAATTTTACATACATAGCTTTCAAATTTAATACTCTTAACTGCGATTTGCAAACATTTTTGACTCACAATGTCTAATATTGCTGATTCACAAATTTTTTTGACTTGCGAAAATTTCTTGTTATACAGCATCTCTTATCATGGTAAGGTGACTGAAATTATTGACCATTCTAATCAAATAGTTTATATTATAGAAGTCAGTTAGGCACTGTTATGTTATGTCTGTAATTTGCATTTTTAACATTATTTTCAAAAGGGAGACAACTTACATCTTTTCAGGGATGTCCAGTAGAGAGTATTGTCCCTTGGTTGGATGACATTTACAGGCAGATACCTGTATCACACATCTCGGCACGATTCTACACGTGTAAAGCTAATGTTATAAAATCTACCCTAGATCTTGATGCTGTGTTGGAAGTGTTTGAACAAGCCACAATAAATAATGCACAGGTAAATTTAATAACATTATCCTGACATACAATAGCATGTGTTTCATCAGCAAAGTGAGCATAACATTATCCTGACATACAATAGCATGTGTTTCATCAGCAAAGTGAGCATAACTTTATCCTGACATACAATAGCGTGTGTTTCATCTGCAAAGTGAGCATAACTTTATCCTGACATACAATAGCATGTGTTTCATCAGCAAAGTGAGCATAACTTTATCTGTTTCCATTTCTTGGGATCTGTCTAACAACAAAAATACTGAATATAGAAGTCAAACAGGAAATGCAATGTGCATAGTGCCCCAAATGCACAGAGACACAAAAATATATACATACATGTTAACAATTACCCAGACATTAGAGACACAAGACGGTAACATATGTCATGGGTTGAATTTTTGTGAATTTATATTTTGATACAGAATGTGAAGTCTGTCGGAAAGCTGGTAGTTGAACTTTCAATCAGATGTAATGGAATTTCTATCAATACTGAGAATGTTCCTTTCAACATTTGCATTGTACAATGACAATGACAATGAGTTTATTTGTTTTTGGCCACAGGCCCATAACAAGATAGTGATTATACAATATGATGATAAGTACATTGACTGCTACCTGCAATAATTCATATTATAACATTTGTTTATATATGTATATATAATGTTGAAGTTTTAAACATTTCATGGTAATTGTAATAAAACAAACTTGTCGAATAACAAATAGGAAAATGACATAGTATATACAACTGTTATGTAATCATGTTTCACTTATTATGAGAATCATATAATTACCATATTATCAAAATAGTATTTTTAATAAGTACATTGATTAGGTTGCTAAATAGTGTTTCATCAGAATACTATATATATTCAGGTTCTGACTGATATAAGTTGTAATTCAGAATATAACATCAACATATATTAATGGCAAACAGATGGAAAAATAATTCTTTTAAACTATATAAAATGAATTTAACAGGGAAACATGAACAATATAATGTAATAGATGTTTCATATTCTGCACAATATAGAAATATGTACTTCAACAGTGTGATTGTGAATCATATAAATCAAATTCAATTATTGTGTGACCCAGTACATCAGTGGATTGATCTAGTTAATATATGGTCGAAATCGAAACAAAAACTAGAAAAAAGGGATGTATGGATTATGTTTTGAGATATTGGATGATAATTAAGCTTAAATGTTTTAAGCATCATTACAATATGTTTTTTTTCTTTTTATTATAATTGGTTTAAAATTTTGTTTCTTTCTTGGAACGCATAATATACATACTTAGCCAGATTTAATATAACTTTTTCTGAGTTGCTGCTCATAAGAATTTTAAATTTATTAAAATTGGTATTTTCAATATATTTTTGGGGTATGAAATTTTTTCTAATGTCAATCAGTTTTGAGCAGACTAAGACAAAATTGAACTCGGTTTCTATTGTCATGTTACATAATTTACAGATTCTGTCCTCATTAGGAATATTTAAATAACGGCCTCTCTCTATTTCTAGTGTATGAGATGAGGACCGGAGTTTTGCAAGAGCATGTCTAAATTTTCTTATATTAACATAGTCTAAATATGGTTCATGAATGAATTGTGATTTAAAGTGACAGTATGAGTTTAATTTAGAGCTAGTAGTAATTGTTGCTAACCACTCTTGAAGGTACTGATCTTTTAAGCTTTGCACAAATTTTAATAAGAATTCTTTTTTTATAATTCACACATTGATCGAGCCAGACATATCCAAATCCATTGCTAGTAAGTAAGTGTTTTATGCCTGTAACCCAGTTGTTTCGACCACAGTTGTCTAAGTTTTTCATCAGTAGATAGCATTTTTTAATATATCTATCGTCATTCATTTTAAGGATTTTACACCAATAATTAATACTTCTTTTTGCTGCTTTAATATACATAGGGTATCTCCCACAGTCCCCTAATACAGCTACATTTATAGTTTTTTGACCCAAACACATATAACGTTTACAGGCGTAGTATTGGATGCTTTCTGTAGCAGATTGACGTTGTATTCCCCAAATTTCAGACCCATATAACAAAATGGGGCTAATTTTAGTATCAAATATATTAAACAATGTTTTCTTAGGTAATTGACCATATTCATATAGTTTTGATAATATTGATACCAGGACTCGTTTGGATTTTAAAGCTTGTTCGCTCGCCATTTTAGCATGCGAGAATTGCTGACTAAGTGTTACACCGACATAACAAAAGTTGTTAACTGTTTCTATAGTTTTCCCATTAAAACTCCATTTTTCATGTTTAGATAATATCCCGCCTTTTTTAAACACCATAATTTTTGACTTCTGAGTATTAATACTTAAACCTTTTTCATCACAAAATTTATGTAAGACATTTAATAAGCGTTGTAGACCTATAACTGTGTCTGATGTAAGTGCAAGATCATCAGCAAACAGTATTGAGAGTATTTCAGTTGTATCCGTGAAAAGTTGGATGCCTCTGATCCCACTGTCTTCAATATATTTGATTAATTGGTCAATGAATATTAAAAATAAAATTGGTGAAGCTAAACAGCCCTGTTTTAGACCCATGGAACATTTAAACTTTTCTGTAAGTCCTTCGTTTGTTCTAATACACGCTTGGACATTATTATACATGCTATTAACTGCTGTGTACAATTTACCTTTTATACCAGTGTGTCTGAGTGCATCCCATAATTTATTTCTATTAATCATGTCAAAGCATTTCATGAAATCAATGAAAGCCACATACAATTTGCCACCCTTTCTTGATAATTGTTTTTTAATGATTGCTTCTAAAATAAATACATTGTCAATGGTTGAATAACCTTCTCGAAAACCTGCTTGGGCTTCATGTAATTTCCCAAAAATATTTACAAAAAAAGTAAGTCTCCTTGACAATATACTTGTATAAATCTTACCACATACGTCTAGAAGTGATATACCTCTATAATTCTCGGGTAAATTTATATCACCTTTCTTGAATAAAGTTACTATTACAGCTTTGCTCCATTGTTCTGGAAACGTTCCAGTGTCGAATAATCTATTAAATAGTTTATTAATTAATGGTAAAGAAATGGAATATTTGACGTGAGCAAAATCTGAGTTTGAGATTTTTTGTGAAACCAGACAAGGTATTTGAAGCTTGCAAGAAAGGGTATTACATCAAGGATATTATCAATAAATATAAATGTTTATTAACATATGTTTGTATTATTTTCTAATCTCAAATGTGTTCCAATATGAATATCATATAATTCCTTCTCCAACATCATTCAAGTAACGGATGGTGATACAAAAACATCAGTCACCATTGTGGTACTGATATTGTCATATATATCACATTGTGGTACTGATATTGTCACCATTGTGGTACTGATATTGTCATATATATCACATTGTGGTACTGATATTGTCATATATATCACATTGTGGTACTGATATTGTCATATATATCACATTGTGGTACTGATATTGTCACCATTGTGGTACTGATATTGTCACCATTGTGGTACTGATATTGTCATATATATCACATTGTGGTACTGATATTGTCACCATTGTGGTACTGATATTGTCATATATATCACATTGTGGTACTGATATTGTCATATATATCACATTGTGGTACTGATATTGTCACCATTGTGGTACTGATATTGTCATATATATCACATTGTGGTACTGATATTGTCATATATATCACATTGTGGTACTGATATTGTCATATATATCACATTGTGGTACTGATATTGTCACCATTGTGGTACTGATATTGTCATATATATCACATTGTGGTACTGATATTGTCATATATATCACCATTGTGGTACTGATATTGTCATATATATCACATTGTGGTACTGATATTGTCATATATATCACATTGTGGTACTGATATTGTCATATATATCACCATTGTGGTACTGATATTGTCATATATATCACCATTGTGGTACTGATATTGTCATATATATCACATTGTGGTACTGATATTGTCATATATATCACCATTGTGGTACTGATATTGTCATATATATCACATTGTGGTACTGATATTGTCATATATATCACATTGTGGTACTGATATTGTCATATATATCACATTGTGGTACTGATATTGTCATATATATCACCATTGTGGTACTGATATTGTCATATATATCACATTGTGGTACTGATATTGTCATATATATATCACATTGTGGTACTGATATTGTCATATATATATCACATTGTGGTACTGATATTGTCATATATATCACATTGTGGTACTGATATTGTCATATATATCACATTGTGGTACTGATATTGTCATATATATCACCATTGTGGTACTGATATTGTCATATATATCACATTGTGGTACTGATATTGTCATATATATCACCATTGTGGTACTGATATTGTCATATATATCACCATTGTGGTACTGATATTGTCATATATATCACATTGTGGTACTGATATTGTCATATATATCACATTGTGGTACTGATATTGTCATATATATCACATTGTGGTACTGATATTGTCATATATATCACATTGTGGTACTGATATTGTCATATATATATCACATTGTGGTACTGATATTGTCATATATATCACATTGGGGTACTGATATTGTCATATATATCACATTGTGGTACTGATATTGTCATATATATCACATTGTGGTACTGATATTGTCATATATATCACATTGTGGTACTGATATTGTCATATATATCACATTGTGGTACTGATATTGTCATATATATCACATTGTGGTACTGATATTGTCATATATATCACATTGTGGTACTGATATTGTCATATATATCACATTGTGGTACTGATATTGTCATATATATCACATTGTGGTACTGATATTGTCATATATATATCACATTGTGGTACTGATATTGTCATATATATATCACATTGTGGTACTGATATTGTCATATATATCACATTGTGGTACTGATATTGTCATATATATCACATTGTGGTACTGATATTGTCACCATTGTGGTACTGATATTGTCATATATATCACATTGTGGTACTGATATTGTCATATATATCACATTGTGGTACTGATATTGTCATATATATCACATTGTGGTACTGATATTGTCATATATATCACATTGTGGTACTGATATTGTCATATATATCACATTGTGGTACTGATATTGTCATATATATCACATTGTGGTACTGATATTGTCATATATATCACATTGTGGTACTGATATTGTCATATATATCACATTGTGGTACTGATATTGTCATATATATATCACATTGTGGTACTGATATTGTCATATATATCACATTGTGGTACTGATATTGTCATATATATCACATTGTGGTACTGATATTGTCACCATTGTGGTACTGATATTGTCATATATATCACATTGTGGTACTGATATTGTCATATATATCACATTGTGGTACTGATATTGTCATATATATCACATTGTGGTACTGATATTGTCATATATATCACATTGTGGTACTGATATTGTCATATATATCACATTGTGGTACTGATATTGTCATATATATCACATTGTGGTACTGATATTGTCATATATATCACATTGTGGTACTGATATTGTCATATATATCACCATTGTGGTACTGATATTGTCATATATATCACCATTGTGGTACTGATATTGTCATATATATCACCATTGTGGTACTGATATTGTCATATATATCACATTGTGGTACTGATATTGTCATATATATCACATTGTGGTACTGATATTGTCATATATATCACATTGTGGTACTGATATTGTCATATATATCACATTGTGGTACTGATATTGTCATATATATCACCATTGTGGTACTGATATTGTCATATATATCACATTGTGGTACTGATATTGTCATATATATCACCATTGTGGTACTGATATTGTCATATATATCACCATTGTGGTACTGATATTGTCATATATATCACATTTTACACATTTTGCATCTTATTTTTTCATAGCCAAAAGAAGAGATTGCAAAATGTTTGACAGAAACTTTAAAGTTTGTGACAGAAGAGAAAGTCAGACAGGCGAAGAAGCGTTCAAGAACACCCAGACGGTGGTATATCCAGGAAGAAAATATATTTGAATCTTCAGCGGTAGTGTACACAGTAGCCAATGTTACACCTTTCAGTGAAAGGTATGTCAATGGTAGATTTGTTCCATCCCCTTAGAAAGAATGAATGGTCATTTAAAGTCCACATTATTTGTATTTTTATGCCCCCACTCTGAAAAGGGGGGGCATATAGATTTGCCCTTGTCCGTCCGTCCTTCCGTCTGTCACAAAATCTTGTGTCACTCATATCTCTAAAACAATATGAGCTGGAGTCGTCAAACTTTACAGGAATGTTCACCAGCATGTGAAGTTGTGCACCTGGGGTTTCATGTTTGGCTGTGCCCAGTAATTGCAAAGTTATGGCCATTGACTTAGTTAAAATATAGCCTACAGAGTATGCAAACTTGTGTCACTCATATCTCCAAAAGTTTATGAGCCAGAGTCATTAAACTTTACAGAAATGTTCACATGCATGTGTTATATTGCACCTGGGAATTCATAATTAGGTGAGCCCATTAAGTGAAAAGTTATGGCCTTTGATTTATTATCATCATAATCAGTACAGTTGATTTATTATCATCATAATCAGTACAGTTGTTCACTTGGTAATTTTGATATCCATTCACAAACTATGAGCAGAATAATAGCATTTGCTTTTGTGACAAAGGCTGCAAGTGGGGGCATATGTGTCCTATGGACGCATTCTAGTTGAATTATGAATACACAAGGTCTTTTATGAAAGAGGACTTTTTTGTACTTATATGTTTGTCTACAGTGATTACCATATATATTTGTCTTTGTAAGGCTCAAGAATTTGTTTATTTTGATGAAATAATATTCATGTCTGAGATTGTGTATGATGTCTGCTAATTTGAGTTTAAGTCAAGACTCATGAATAGTGGTCACTGCAATATGAATACAATGTACATGCATTATTTTGTTACAAATACACTACAAAAATGAAATCAAAGCAGTTTTCTTCGGTGATATTTATGTGGAATGTTAATTTATAAATGCCACATATTATTCCTGTTTAGGGAAACTATGAGACTCAGTTGATATAAAAATATTTCATTGCCATACCTTCATGTTCATGATTTCAGGAAAAGATCTTCCAGCAAAACACGAACTCCGAGTCAGTGTCAGGTTGTTACGCCAGTACGGCGATCCACCAGACGAAGTCTTCAAAATCTTCCAGAATCCCTGAAAGATTCCAAGAGAAGTTACTCGAACCTAGCGGACGTTGAGGACAAAGCTAATCTATTGTTTCAGCCAAACAAAGCTCTAGAAGATGTGTTTGCTGACATGGATGATGTGTGAATTTGCTGGTTTTATCAGACATGAGAATCTTCCGTGGATACACAAAAATCCGTGGATATGACACTCGCAAGGGCCGTTTTTGAGACAATTTAGGCCGTCGTAGATGCTTTAAGTCAGTAGCTTCAGAGGCCCCCAGGATGCCTTGCCGATTTTCAGCTTATTTTGAAATTTTGCATTTTCATGTCTATTTTATCTTACCATATTTTGTCATGTTGTCTTTTCGACTTATGATACAGGTTGAGACAGACATACAAACATTTACTGATCATAAGTTGCATCCTGTTATGACTTTAAACTTAACAGAGGATATATCTATATGACTTAACAGAGGATATATCATTAGCTTTCACTCTAACTCTGTGTACTGAGATGCATGCTGCTGTTATATCTCAGGCTTCCCTTGTATGGGTATCATCCTTCACTTATTAATTTTTAATCACATTTGTTTTTATTTTAGCCTTAAAGGTAGATAGTCTTTTTTTATCAAAATATGCTTGGTAATGATTTTGAGAAAAAAGCATGTTAATGCCTTCATACAGACATACTTTAAAACACTTTATTATATTTTTCCTTAAACATTTTCTGGAAGTGCAAAACAAGTCCAATACAGGTATTTCATAAACTAGACCTACCTGGGCGCTTAGGTCAGGATACAAAATACCAGACTCGTCAAATTGTGGTTTTGGTGTATATTTGGAAAAAAATGAAGTGCTATTGATTGTTGTTGTCTGTGGGTGTATGCACATAAATGTGCAGTATTGCGTTCAGCTCAGTGCCTGAGATAGTATTGATGATATGATAACCAGTTTACAAATGTAGAAAATACCTGTATCAGACTCGTCACTTTGTGGTTTTGGTGTATATTTTAAGTTGTTTGTTTGAAAAAAATGAAGAGCTATTGATTGTTGTTGTCTGCGGGTGTATTCACATAAATGTGCAGTACTGCGTTCAGCTCAGTGCCTGAGATGGTATAACTCCTGATGATATGTCCGTCGGTCCGTAACCTTTTTGTTTCCGATAACTCAAGAACCTCTTGACCTATCATCATCAAACTTGGTTCACACATTCACCTTGGGTAGCAGAGGAACCCTATTGATTTTGGGGTCAACGGTCAAGGTCACAGGAGGCATAATGTTTTACCAACATCTCCTGTTTTCTGATATTTTGGTAGCACTGTCAGTTATTTCTGTGCAATATGAATTTCATCATGGTTGGATACATTAGGATTGTACAAACTGTATCTACTATCTACTGATAATTGTCATTTGTAAGAAACAAAGTCTTGTTTTTATTCATCAATGGATGTATGAATATCCTTGTTATTATATGTTTTACAATATTTATATCATTGTACTGTGCTGGATATTTTACATGAACACTTAAACTGTTGTGTTTTATAGATAATATAAGAACACGTGTATATAGCTGAACTACTATTTATTAACTAAATACTACAGAGTGTGGCAGGTAGAGATAAGACTAGTAGGCGGGGCTTATCAGTAATACATACTGACCAATAGAATACATTAACATACACAACAGTTCTCCCCTCTTAGATTTGAAGTCCGATATTCTGGAAGTTGTACCTGTAAATAATCATTTTACATGATAACATATATGTGTATTCAAAGTAAATAATCTGATAAGCTGTGAGAAACATCTTGAGTGTTTATAATTGTATCAATTAGTACATTTGTTTAAACAAGTCCTGATTGTTTATGATTGTTCATTCTAACATTTTACAAGTTCCCCTAAACTGATGTTTATTACCATAGCTAATGGTTTGTTGTATTCACACACTCAAATGTTTATACTGTTCTCAGTATGAAAGACGGTCAGGTGGTTTACGATCCCTAACAGGATACCTGCGTTCCATGGTTATGTCATCTGACCTAGAACTACTCTCATTTCTTTCATTATTCTCAGATGTAGGCAATTTCTCCTGATTACTGATTTCTACCAAAGGATTATTTCCCATATGTTTATCTGGGAAAGTAGATAAAGTCGGAGTAACAGGGTTAAGCGTTGAACTTTCATTTTCCCGGTATTGTGATTGAACAGTAAATTCCGATTTGCGTAACTGATCAACATGCCTTCTCCAGACTTGATTATTTCCTATGTCAATTTTATACATGAGAGGTCCCTCACGGGATAAAATTGTACCAGGTAACCATTTTTCGGTTGCCGTTGGTCTATAGTCTCGTGCTATAACAGTGTCTCCTATCTCAAATTCTCTAAATTTTCGCGATTCTGACGTAGCTAGTTTCATTCTTTGTTTTTCAACATAGCCGTCTGTATCTGGTTTTAATAAATCTAACCTATTTCGCAAACTTCTCCCAAAAAACATCATAGCAGGACTTTCCTGCGTGCTTTGGTGAATCGAATTACGATACGTTAACAAGAAATTCGACAGTTTTAAGTTGAGATCACCCTTGTCAAATTTCATTGCACGGATACTTGACTTAAATGTTCCGTTTAGCCGTTCCACTAAACCGTTCGTAGAAGGTTTGGCTACCGCAGTTCGTATATGAAAAACTCCATTATTTTTCATAAATTGCGCAAATGCATCTGAGGTAAATTGTACCCCGTTATCGCTTACTAACTGTTTCGGTAAACCATAGCGACTAAAAATAGTTCTCAAGACTTGAATTGTCTTGTCAGCGGTGGTGCAATTACCCATGTCCTCAATTTCCGCCCATTTGCTACGAGCACAGATAATGACTAAAAACATGCGTCCTTGAAATGGACCTACGAAGTCCACGTGTACTCGTTCAAAATTAGTACGCGCATTTTCCCACGGGTGCAACTGAACTTTCGCTGGGGATTTTTGTTGCATCTGGCAACCTTGACATTGTTTAACCATTAGTTCAATATCAGAATCAATTCCAGGCCACCAGACATAACTACGCGCTAAATTCTTCATTTTAACAATGCCCCCATGACTACAATGTAAAAGTTCTAACACTCGTTCCCTTAATTTAGATGGAATTACAACCCTGATTCCCCACATCAAACAACCTCTTTGAATAGTCAATTCGTTCCGGCGTGTGTGGTAACCTTTCAACCTAGGATCGTTTACATCATTGTTCCATCCCTTGTTTACATTCTCGTAAACACGTGATAAGACTGGTTCATGTTGCGTTTCTCGCTTGATTTGCGCGCTAGTCACGGGAAGTTTATCAAATTGCTCATTGAAAAACACTTCCTCGAAATTCATCTCATTTTCCGAGAATGACGGTGCGGGTAAACGCGACATACCATCTACATTTGTATGCTTTGTAGTACTTTTGTACTGTATATCATAATCAAAACCTGATAAATATACCGCATACCTTTGTATCCTTGCAGCCGACGTAGCAGGAATACCTTTGCTTGGGGAAAATATTGATAACAATGCCTGACAGTCTGTTATCAATGTGAATTTTCGACCATACAAATACGGGTAATATTTCCGTACAGCCCAATAAATCGCAGTTGCCTCTCTTTGTATTTGTGCATACATTCGTTCTGGCTTAGAAAGTGATCGACTCGCGTATGCGATCGGCTTTTCACTGCCGTCAAGCATAACATGTGACATTATCGCGGAAATACCGAATGGAGAAGCGTCCGTTGCTAATCGTACGGGTAATTCCGGATCATAGTGCGTGAGAACGGGTTCCGACGTGATCAATACTTTTGATTTCGCGAACGCGTCTTGGCACTGTTTTGACCATACAAATTTTCGCCCCTTTTCAAGCAGTTGATTTAACGGTTTAATTACGGTTGCTAAATCATTTAAAAACCTGTGGTAGTAATTAAGTAATCCGAGATATGCCCTTAATGACGTTACATTCTGTGGAGGTGGTGTATTCACAATAGAATCCACTTTGTCCTTACATTTCCACAGACCATTTTCGTCAATTTCATGTCCACAGTAACTTATTCTTTCTTGAAAGAACTGACATTTTTCTTTGTTCACTTTTAATCCATATTGTGACAAACGTTGCACGACATTTTCTAAATTATCCAAGTGAATCTGATCATTTTTACCAGTAATGACCATGTCATCGAGAATGCACTGTACTCCCGGAAGTCCCTGTAGAATCTGTTCTATTGTTCTCTGCCATATTGCAGGTGCTGCTGAAACTCCATATGTTAATCTATTATACGAATAGAGCCCTTTGTGAGTGTTTATTGTCAACATTTGTTTAGTGCTGTCGTCACACTCCAACTGTAGATAGGCTTGTCGTAAATCCAATTTTGAGTATTTATGTCCATTTGACAAATTGGCAAATATGTCCTCGATCCTTGGTAGAGGGTATTTGTCCACGTTAATTGCTTGATTAACTGTCACCTTGAAGTCCCCACAGATTCGAACTGCTCCGGAAGGCTTAACTACTGGCACGATCGGTGTAGCCCATTCGGACGTTTTAACCTTCGTTATAATCCCCTGTTTTTCCAAACTATCCAATTCGTTTTCAATTTTTGGTTTTAACGAATATGGTACAGGTCTAGCTTTGACAAATTTAGGTGTCGCATTTTCCTTCACGGATAACGTAGCCCTTATTCCGACTACTTTTCCTATGCCGTCGGAAAACACAGTTGCATAACGTTGCATAATATCCCCTAGACGTTTCTGTGTTGTTTGGTCATCAATGGAATTCACATGTACAATGCTATTCCAGTCCAGAGTAATCTTGGTCATCCACTCTCGCCCAAACAACGTTGGTCCGTTGCCCATCACAACGCACAATTTCAATAATTCCGTCTGCCCATTGTAGTATACACGTACCATTTTGGTCCCGGCCTGCTGTAATTCTTCACCAGAATAAGTTTTTAATACTGACGTTGGCTTGTCCAATGTCACTTTTCCAAAACATTTCTGGAATATTTCTCTTGACATCAGAGAAACAGCTGACCCTGTGTCGACCTCCATTTCAACTGGTACGCCGTCCACTTCCGGTGTTATAATAATTTTCTTGCTCGAGCTTCGTTTTACCGTATTTATTATCATAACCGGATCTTCATCATTCACAGTGTTAACACCACGAGATTTCAAACATATTGACTTAATATGTCCTTTTCCATTACAGCCGTGACAAACAGCATTTTTGAATCTACATTTGAATGATGCGTGATTGTTCTTACCACAGTGAATACATGGTTTCACTGCTGGGCTTGAATTTCCTGACTTTTGTTTCAACTTATATTGAAACTTCTTCTTTTCAATTTTGTTGACATTGGACGTCAACGACTGAAGTTCTGCTGCGTCCTTTGATGCAGTCTCCATTGCAATAGCAGTGTCTATTGCTTTCTTCAGAGTGAGGTCCTCCGTAGATAATAATCTTCTTTGGATTTGCTCATTTTTCAGGCCACAAACTAAACGGTCCCTTAATGTGTCATTTAAATTATCCTTAAATTCACAATGTTCCGCTAGTTTCCTAAGTGAAGCCACATAGTCAGTTACACCTTCACTAACGCCTTGGTTGCGTTTGTGAAACCGAAATCGTTCAGCGATTATCAATGGCTTTGGACTTAAATGTCTATTCAATAAAGCACATAGTTCATCATATGACTTTGTAGAGGGTTTGTCAGGAGATGTTAAACTCCTAAGTAATCCATATGTCTTTTCTCCTAGTAATGTTAACAAAGCTGGTACCTTTTTATCACCATCAATTTCATTTACTAGAAAATATTGCTCTAAACGTTCTTCATAAGATGTCCATGTCTCAGAATTGCCATCAAATCCAGATAAATTTCCTATTAATCCAGCCATTTTGCACTGACAATTAAATCCAGAATTTTACGCACATTATCAATAAGTCATTTTATTTTAATGGATAAAATTCCCAAAATTTAATGTCTTTTATCCTCGTCGCCAGATTGTTGTGTTTTATAGATAATATAAGAACACGTGTATATAGCTGAACTACTATTTATTAACTAAATACTACAGAGTGTGGCAGGTAGAGATAAGACTAGTAGGCGGGGCTTATCAGTAATACATACTGACCAATAGAATACATTAACATACACAACATAAACCTTGTTAATAAGACCATCCATGGTTATGAAGAAAGTTGGTCTTATTAGTGAGGCAGTCTTATATAAGTGAGGTTTTACTGTATTAGTGAGGCAGTCTTATATAAGTGAGGTTTTACTGTATTAGTGAGGCAGTCTTATATAAGTGAGGTTTTACTGTATTAGTGAGGCAGTCTTATATAAGTGAGGTTTTACTGTATTAGTGAGGCAGTCTTATATAAGTGAGGTTTTACTGTATTAGTGAGGCAGTCTTATATAAGTGAGGTTTTACTGTATTAGTGAGGCAGTCTTATATAAGTGAGGTTTTACTGTATTAGTGAGGCAGTCTTATATAAGTGAGGTTTTACTGTATTAGTGAGGCAGTCTTATATAAGTGAGGTTTTACTGTATTAGTGAGGCAGTCTTATATAAGTGAGGTTTTACTGTATTAGTGAGGCAGTCTTATATAAGTGAGGTTTTACTGTATTAGTGAGGCAGTCTTATTTAAGTGAGGTTTTACTGTATTAGTGAGGCAGTCTTATATAAGTGAGGTTTTACTGTATTAGTGAGGCAGTCTTATTTAAGTGAGGTTTTACTGTATTAGTGAGGCAGTCTTATATAAGTGAGGTTTTACTGTATTAGTGAGGCAGTCTTATATAAGTGAGGTTTTACTGTATTTGCAATTGTCTTGGCGTTTTAACAACTTGCTTGCTTAACCATTTGCTTGCATTATTAATATGTAATTTATTTACATTTAGTGGTGTCATGATATGCTTCAAACATACCACGATATATTGCAATACATTCACCATATTGCCATATGTACCACAGTATATTGCTTCATTACTCATTATTGTACATGAACATTATTATGAAAGCATTAGAATGTTTAATCTTGTTAATAGATATACTAGACACATAGTTTTCTATAACTCAAAAATAATATGTTTAAAATATAAGTTTGAGAAAAAATTCTAGTTAGATGTCTAGTGAAATTGGAACTTGTTAAATGCGCATTTTGTTTTCTCAATTATTCATGATTTATTTCGGACGATTTTACCCTGGTTTTATGAATTGTTTCGTTGTGTAAAAGTTGGTTTATTTGGAGATAAACTGCTCACATATTGATGCAATGTTTTACACATATTTTTATACTTGAATTTCAAATTTTATTGTGGTTATTTTCTGCCTATCTTTCTACATGTCTGTCTACATGTCTGTCTGTCTTCATTTCTTTGTTATTACATTGTTGATGCCCTTGAATGAAGGTTTATAGTGACTGGCATTGTCTGTGTGTGGTCGTTCATCCGTCTGTTTGAAATATTTAATGTCTCACTATACACAAATGTTAAGCATAATGAGAAGGCGTGTCACTGGTGTCGGGTGTAAACCTCTAAGGGCACAGACAAGGGTTTGGGGGTCTCGACACTGCGGCCATTACTTACTTACTATTCTTCCTTCTCTATCTACAAATATTATATTTATCCTTCAGACAATCACGTCTGAAAAAAAATCTTGAGCACAGCACAATCTGTGTTCATCCTTCTTGGTTTTAACTCGTAACTCAACTACATCATCTCAATTTTGGTTTGTGGTGCATGTAGGCACCTATGTTGCAGTATATTCACCTCTTGACTTGATTAAATATGTAAGATACGCTAGTTCTCACTGTTACCATCATACATTTATGTCTTTGCTTTCTGGGGAATAGTTGACATTTATTGTAACATCTTCATAAAAATTCATATATATGCATTCATAATGTGCTGAATAAATAAGTGGAAACCTGTGTATTTCTTTTTATTTATTTCGAGGTAAATTTCACTGCTTTCTTGATTGTTTATGGCACAAATTATTGCCTCTGCTGAACCATGCACAGATTCCATGGGGCTGAAAATTTGGCAAAAGTCTAATCCTAGATCAAGAGAAATTTGTCATTGTTCATGAAGGTTTGATATTTAGCCAACATTTATATATGCCTACTACTATTAAATTTGGTATCCATGGCCGAGTGGTTATAGTCACCTTTTAAATCACTTGCCCTTCAATGCTATGGGTTCGAATCTTTTCAGAGGTCAGATATAGGATGTTTTCGAGAGGAAGCTATCCAACTGGCTTACAGACAGTCCGTGGTTTTACCAAGGTGCACACCTTTATAATGTATATATAAGTTATTCCAGTATAAGATGTACACAACATGGGTAACAATTACAAACAGAATTACATACATGAATGATGGACTATGTCAGTCACATCATATACTTAGCATAACACAAGCAGGGAATTGGAACCCTTATTTCCATTGTAGTCCCAAGCCGATGATGGTTCTGACATGAGAGGTCAATATGTGTATGCCTAAAATACTGCTAGATGGGGCACGTAGGGTCTTCCCCCACCCTTATAGCTGGAACAGTCACTACATGACCCTGGCTGTTAATGTGCCTTTAATCCCCATTACAAATGGTTATCTTGAAGTGACGTAAGCGTGTCCCTTAACTCTCTATGGAGTAATAATTTGTTACTGACAGAGTTATCTCTCTTTAAATGTTCTGAAAATTCAATCAATTATGTATTGACGTTACCAAGGATTTCAAAACAAATATTAAGTGACTAACACGAATGATAAAATATCAGAAATGTAGCAAATCGTAATTTTGAAATATTGTTTGAATCATTGTTGCTCTGGTTTCAAATATTTGTATATTGAACAACCTTTCTTACAATTGCTGTGCTCATATCTTTAAATAGCAAGTTAAACATATTTTATAAAACAAATAATTTTTGATGATGATGTCCATAGCACCGCCGTCCTAGTTTCGTCATGTGGAGGAAATGTTTTACGACCCAGATTTTATTGGGTTGGGTATTTGTAGAGACACACCTTCCGGTCTGTTTCACTCAACTTGTAGATTGAGATTGTACCCATGTCAACTATTTCATGTCTAGTATATTAAAACAATGCTACAAAGAGAGCTTGTCATGGTGCTACATGCACAAAGAGAGCTTGTCATGGTGCTACATGCGCGGATCCAGGAGGCGGGGATGCGGACCCCCCGTGACATGTTGGGAAAGTATGCCCAACGGTTGCCCATACCTAATCCTAGATCAAGAGGGAGTACAGAATTCAAGGCCTCACTTATTTGTCCAAAATTGGCGTACAATATTACAAGAAAACGCACTGCAAAATGACTAGGACTCCAAAGGCTGACATAGATCCGCTGCCCTACCTAGAGCCTGACCCCATGACGTAACTTGTTGGAATCACGCATGTGGTAATATGTCAACACCTAGCTTTCATGTCAGCTTTTTCGCTTGTCTATGTGTTTGCTAATTCAAAATATAGAATAAAAAAGTTTAACTGTAACTCTACTGTACAGATAATCGGTGAATCATTTACAAGTATATAAGATACGGAACAAAACTTAGAACACGAATGTTTAAATAAAAGAAATGTCTGTTAATGTACTCTTGGTGTTCGATCATGCAGATATCTGTATTCTGAATAGTTTTAAGTTAGTTAGAATTTTTTATTTTACATTGAATGTAAAACAAGTTATTACAACGGTATATGAATCACTCTCGTCGATTGCTTGCTGGGTTACAAATCAGTACTTGCGCCTAATACAGGAATTGTGAAGTTCGCGGTTCAACGTCGGCCAGGGTGGGATTTGACCTTCGGGCAAGGCGTTCGACAATTATGCCACTTGAATAAATTTCACAACAACCACAGAGTACAGTTCGACTTTCTTCTATATATACAAGTAACAAATGGATCGCGATGTATTTTTTAGAACCAAGGGTATCCAAATATGTAGGCTAGATGTACTTATAACATGTTAGAACTGTCTAATCACTTACTTTTTAAATATCAAATCTACCCCCTATTTTAAGAAACATGTTTCTAATATTAACCTATCATAAACAATATTTTGATATTCATTTTACATTTACACAAAAGATCGTCCATTTAGTTAATACTATTAACCTCATTGACCACAAAAACAAAGTCAGTGCTTAAAATACGAGCCACAAATAGCTCTGTACTTCTATATAAAAGTCCAGCACCACATGTTGGAATCATTGGTACAGTTTAACAAACACTTCACACTGAAAATATTTTCGCAAGGTTTCTATATATAGCGATATTACTTTTGTTTAAATTCACAAATAGACCACAAAATTCCCAAGTCATTTACATCTACATTTTAACAGAGCTACAAAATTATTAATTGATCTTGACCTAATTATGTAAGGATTAACTTAAGACACGCGTGTATTATCCTACATATCTACCTTAATCTAGTTACCGGAACTTACCATCGGGGTAACATTCAGATTGCAAACAGTCGATTAATTTATTTACATTAATAATTATAGCATGATTGATGTATTTGAATTTTGTTAATGTATTAATCCGCTGATTATTTTCTTAACCACACTGAGGGACCTCAGTTATGTACTTAAATTGTTATCCTAATTATAAAATAGATTTTGTCGGACGAAACTAATGTGTGATAATATTTTTGACCGACTGACCGATTGTTCGTTGGTACCATATCACCATAGTGATCTCATAGACTAGGTTATATATCCGTACACCCTGTAAATGTCTTTTTTATTATCATTACTTATAAATTTACAAATACAGCTAAACTTTCTGAAGATACCATACCAGGTATACCGGACGCGATCATGTTAACGTTTGCCATTCTTTTTTTCGGCGCAGCCGTACTCACACGGTTTTGCTATTGGCATATCAGTGTTGTGTAAACCAATCAAATCTTACGTTAACCACAAAGGCAATTTCTCTTCAACCGAGCAACGTTCGTGACCTTGACGCGGATTGGTTAACCTTTCTATAAAGGGCGCGTTACCGTACCGAAATCAACTGAATTTCGGTAATTTTACCGAAATCCATTTTGAATCTGGAGTGACCAGCCATCTCGGCATTTTTTATGTTGCACAACAAATCTTAACCTTCAAATTACGCCGACCATCTTTTTTCAAGAAATTTCTTGTTTTCTTTGTATTATCATTACTTATAAATTTATAAGTACATGCACTGTTAACTTATCTGATGAGAACTGGCCATATGTACACGACATGAGCATAGTTACTTTCGTTATTCACGTAAAGATAGTTCACTCGGTTAACTCTGTCGGTTTAGCACTCAATTACCAAAATTGAGATCGTAGGTTCGACCCCCAGGTGAGGCGTTTGGCAATTTGACTAAAGACAATGCATCTAACATCTGTATACTCTACCTCTTATTCATATTGCGAAGTTGTCAGTTGTTTCCGCAATAACATGTTAGTACTGACCCTGCGTTCAGTAAAGGTGTTTGCGGCTAACGTTTGAAATTTAGTTCCGCGTGTGCAATGAATGCGATACGGAAGGTAAAACAGTTTCGTGACGTGAGCAACCGCTAGCCGTAACTGAACGCAATGCTGGTAGGTAACCAGGAACACTGGTTAGGTCAACTAGCCGCCGTACGTAACTGTTATACGGTTGATAAAACGGCATGAATAAGTTAAACACAACATCTCTTTGAAGTTACACTGATTGTCCAACCTGTGGACTCATGTAGCTTGATGTACGGATTTATCTGACACAATTATGGTCCTTGTTTTTTACGTAACTTCGTGTTTTCGCGTAGGTGCATAAAATATTCATCTATATGTCAATGAGGATAACTCACATGGAACGCTCGGTGTTCGTTTTAACAAGCAACATAAATATAAGTACAAACATGTATGTCGTCAACCCCGTATGGAAATTAAATAAAATATCTCCTAAGGTAATCCCTTTGGGTGATGCATACATACAGAAAGACAGCCGAGCAGACGGACGACCAGACGGACGGACAGACGGACGGACAGACAGCCGATGAGACGGACGGGCAGACAGACATACCGTTTATTGAGTTACGGCCACCGGCAAATTTCGGTTGTTTAAGAGAGATTGTTGCTCAAGATTCAAAATGAATCTTGGCAGACAAAAATAGATCAGAATTCATCATTTTGCTGCAGAAAACGCTCTTCATTCTGTTGCTATGGAGAGCTTGCATAATATACCCTTGATATAAGTTGAATATACAGATAGTACGAGGGATGTTAAATCCATGTACCTTTAAATGTCCAATCGCCGCCATCATGGGGTTTTGTGCAACAATAAACTTGTTATAGTCCACAACGCTATTCTTCGTCTATTGTTGAGCCGTACAGAAGGTAATTATCTAGATCGACGTGTTAATGACTTTTCTATATGTAAATCTTCAGTAAATGTTTTGTAAAGTCTGAAGACAATGTGATATGGAAGGTCGCCATGCTCTTCAATGACATTGTAAAGTATACTGGTAAAAAAGCTAACCCGCCCCATTTTTGCATTTTAAGAATCTTTACTACATTTATAACGAAAACATTTGAAACGAGGTACCTGATTTTGACAGGCCTACATCGATGTTTTTCGACAGTTCAATTAATTTGAACCATAAATCCTACATATTACTGCAATTAATTCAAGAGAAAACGTGTACAGTAACTTTCTTAAATAGTGATTATGGGTTAGCTCTGGGTTGACCAGTATACTAGTATGAGGCCATATCGTACAGGTATCAAGCAAAACTTAATGACAGAATTAGAGATACAGTGAAAGTTCAACTATAAAACCGCTTTCGATTCTGAAGAAAGTCAGTTTGAGTTGTGAGGCGGCCTGATTGTAGAGGTGGCCTGATTGTAGAGGTGAAGTAAGACAGAAAACATAACACTACGTACATGTACCATGAACATACGGTCTTATTAAGCATGTGGTCTTAGTTTGTAGGTTATCTTTTAGAGAGATTTTGCTGTATATATCCGTGGAGTTGAAACGTCGAATTCTGGGACGAATGCTTACACAGAGGACAGAGAAAAACGTGACGAGCGGATGTATGTCCATTTTTTTTACTTTCTTAGCGTTCCAAATTTTGTGCTGATATCTTTTCGTAAGACGTTACATAAAGGTATCATTTATATGCTATATTTGTCCAGACCGTGTATGTACTTCACGATAAAATACGGCTTTTACCACGTGGAGCTATTGATTCAGCGGTAATGTACTTTTAAACAGATAATTCGAACTGATATCAGACGACAGCTCCTCACAAACTCGCAGACAGAAGTAAGGAACGTGAAATTTATCAAATGACAGACTTTTATATTTACGTTTGTCTATTTTGTCCGCAAGTGGGGACATTCTAGCCCGAAGTCATTTCATCTTTATTAGTTTTTCTGAAGCGAATGGATTACTATCAGACATGAATCCGCGAATCAAGTGAATTTGGCGAATACTTTGTATAACATTACCATCGATTGCCCTCTCATATACATGTACTGTTTTATAAACAAAACATGCGATGTTGATGAAATGCCATATTAACAATAACCATATATGTCACTACTATTGAATAAGAACACATGCAACTACGGTTTGAAATATTCAAAAATCGCGGGAAACAACAATCTTGGCATGCAACCAGCGCCATGTTTTATCACATGACTGCACCGAACCGACCCGATTTTTGCGCATGCGCCGTAGCCTAACTTCTAAGGTCTAGTCCTTGAGCTGGTGATTGTTTGCGCTTATTAATCTGTTTCTAAGTTACAATATGTATGTTGCTAATAAAACTCTGATTACACGATAATTAATTAGATTGACATAATGACCCCATATTCAAACATCTATCACTTCTTTGTGACTCGATGGAAATGCAACGATCGTTAAACTACACTTAACTTCTTGTGGTTGCTTTGTTTACCCAAGATGCTGATCAGACAAAAAGTAAAATAAAACATTTACGACTGGCATTACACTATTGGTCTTGTCAAATGATCTGTGGTGAAATGTGAAAATAGAGAACTCAAACTTCTCGGTGATTGCTGCTCATACAACTGGCTTCATTTATCATTGATTTTCATTCAATACTCTAAGTTTTATCACGGCATTACCTGTCTCCTCACTTCACTGTTGGACTTTTAGACCATAGTACGTCGCTGCTATTCATACTGAGCCGCAGAGAGAAACTCTCAGCATTGTTTTATTAGTTTTAACGACAATAAAATCACATTTCGCAATAAATTAAAGACTGTGTTTAGTTAAACCGCGTCTTGAGCCCGATGCTATGCTATCGAGTTTGGAAACCAGTCTCAGAATGCCGCATTGTCATTGGTCCATTTGAAGGCAGTGCTTAAAACCAACCAATCAATGGCTTGCGTTTTGTGACTGGTGTCAAACCTCAATTCAGATAGTGGACAGTACTGCAGAATGCAACAGTCAGTAGCAGGCAACAACAGTTAGCATGGGTGTCGCACCAGTACTGATCTCCTCTCTGCAAGCCATGTGCATGGTAGGAATCCAAGATGGTAGGAAATGATTAAAAGTATGTCTTACTCCATTCAACACAAGTAACATTTAACCTATGTATCGCTTTCTTGTTCTCTTGATTAAAGGTATCATGCCCTTCGTATTGAGCTGTTTGAGACGGCTTTATCGCAACATACACACCATCTCCCAAGTTACCATTGGTACTGCCATCGATATTGCAATGTTGATATAAACATGACACTTGCCGTTTCTATTAATGGTCGAAATTTGAAGGTTTAACGATTAAATGAACATTTAATACCACGTGTCTGCGAATGGAAGTGAATAGTTTCACGTCACTAGACATTCGTCTTTCATGTTGTGGTTATAACCTTTGCGATATTATTATAATTATGTCATTATTATAACGCTGTGTGACTGGCAAGTAGTTCCCATACTGAACTCAATTCCTAAAGTAGATCACAATGTAAATTCTTCCGCATCTTCATGAATGGAACTATAGTTTACTAGCGGATGTAAATCCGTGTCGTAACCAAGGCAAAAATCGCGAGGGACAAAGCTCACCCCATGTCAGCACATTTTGGTACATGCCAGCGCTCACTTGTTGAGTAACAGCAAATATTAAATATGGGCATGGTTTATTTTGAGGTTTCTTCAATCTTCAAAACTGTTATGTGATCGCAATGTCCTATTTATACCTTTTAAACCCCCGATTTTCAGGACTACTCGAAAAATCAAACACACAGATACATCACACACAGTTTGAAATTTCTCAAGTATGGGATAAATATCCTGACGGATACTACATACGTGGACATGATCTCTTGAGTATCGCAATGTCAGAACATTAGGACGACAAACTCACTCTAACCATGATAGATTGCCACTTGTCCTGATGACAGTAGCTGATGGGGTGACATTAACGTTACGTGTGGGGTCGTGGGTTCCTTGTTTATAACCTCTTGTACAGATAAGTTTTTAAAGAATGCTGAGTCATTGCTCGCGGGACTGAGTATATCATACATAATTGTTGTCAACCATTAATGACATCAAATGTTTACGTGTATGAAATACATGTATCTACGGATGGTGATGTGATATTGAACTTTATTAAAGTAATTTTGTTAATGTTTTATTATTCCACTTCTGTACACAATTCACGTCGGTAAGTCATTTGTACGTAAGTCCTAGTTTTTGCCCTAACATACCAGTTTTGTATCGTAATAACCTCAGTCTTTGTATCAAAATCCTTTCATTGCTCTAGCTTGTTATATCTATCCGGAATATCTGTCAAACATTCAAACGTTGTTGTACGACATCAACAACTTCCGTTCGGAAATATTCGGCAATTTTCGCCATGTTGACGGAATTGGTCGAGGTTTTGTGAATACAGAACAGTGCAACCTCTCCAGAGCGGCCCTCATTTTAGCAACAACATCTCTTCAACCAAAAACTAACTTCTTATTTAATATTTTTAGAGCAACAACCGAAATTTGTACCTGCCAAAACGTTTTGCTCAGGATATGTTGCACTGCATTTAGACCTAAATATATTTTCAACAATCACTTTAGCGGACTGAATTTGTATCAAACTTTCATCTTTCAAAGCCTAGTCTGAGAGCCCAGACGAACATTCTAGTCCCATACCGCCGTCACGTATTTATATTTGTCAGTTAGATTTTATCTGTAATGTGATCGTTATTCCGCTCGGCTTTTATAACTTAAATTATGATGTCACTAATTAAGTCGTGTATTGACCTTCAATGGTGCATTAAAAACAGTATTGCTAACAAGAACCTATATCATAATGAGTAAGTATTCAGATAATTATCGCAAATATAACATAATGATAATCGTATATGCCAAGTATTTGCCCAATTATGTAATAACCTTCATAGCTGTCAAAATTTGGAACACCATTTAAACTTCAGATTTAAAGGACGTTCAGGCCGGGTCTGATGGTACATGTATCTTGGTTCATTCTCCGTCTGACCTAACAAACAGTTGATTGACATTTTTCAAATAACATTTTTCTGCTTGAACTATTTTCAAGATCAGCGTTCGTCAGGGCTAGACTACACTAAATTAAGTATAACCAAATACTTACTTGATACATATTCGGATTAGGTCAGTATTTCGGATATTTGACTGGCACCGTTTCTCAATCAATTATAAAGTCGTGAATGCGGTGTTGAGTTATTATCTTAATACGAAGCCATTACCAGGTTAATAACAGATTATGGAATTGGCACATTTAGAAGATTTGATTTAAATATGTATGAATAAAATTTCAGCCCAAAGTATTCAGCTGTCGGACATAATCACCGAAATGTATTATAGTCTAGCATTCAAGCAAATAGTGCGAACGTTTGTGGAACCGTATATAGCTGGTTATCTGCAGGAAATTGTGTCAACAGTGGCTTGTGTACTTATAATCTTTGCTAATACTGTATAAGTTCGCTCATACATCCACTGGAGATTCTTTTAAAATAAATTGGTTAATCTCTTGCAGAACTTCCGGACACATTTTGCTTATTGTTGATATGAATAATTCGTCTTTCATAAATACATGTATAGTACATTTGTCGACCTTGATGTAAAATTATCTTTTTGCAATGGCTGTTTATCTATCCTTAACAAAGCGATAATTAATGTGTTAACCATTTTTCATAAAAATTAAATTTGAATTAAAATTGAATTAAGCTGCACATATAACATGGAGGAAAAGTGCAGCTGGTAGCATATATCTTCGGTTGACGGACGGTACTTCGGTTGACGGACGGTACTTTGGTTGACGGACGGTACTTTGGTTGACGGACGGTATTTGGTTGACGGACGGTACTTTGGTTGACGGACGGTACTTTGGTTGACGGACGGTACTTTGGTTGACGGACGGTACTTTGGTTGACGGACGGTACTTTGGTTGACGGACGGTACTTTGGTTGACGGACGGTACTTTGGTTGACGGACGGTATTTGGTTGACGGACGGTACTTTGGTTGACGGACGGTACTTTGGTTGACGGACGGTATTTGGTTGACGGACGGTACTTTGGTTGACGGACGGTATTTGGTTGACGGACGGTACTTTGGTTGACGGACGGTATTTGGTTGACGGACGGTACTTTGGTTGACGGACGGTATTTGGTTGACGGACGGTACTTTGGTTGACGGACGGTACTATGGTTGACGGACGGTACTTTGGTTGACGGACGGTACTTTGTAACGGAAAGTATGAAGTGCAGCTGGTAGCATATATCTTCGGTTGACGGACGGTACTTTGTAACGGAAAGTATGAAGTGCAGCTGGTAGCATATATCTTCGGTTGACGGACGGTACTTTGTAACGGAAAGTATGAAGGCAGCTGGTAGCATATATCTTCGGTTGACGGACGGTACAAGCAACGGAAAGTATGAAGTGCAGCTGGTAGCCTATATCTTCGGTTGACGGACGGTACTTGGCAACGGAAAGTATGAAGGCAGCTAAATTTTATATATAAGGCAGAAGACAAAAATTTAACCTTTTATTTTACATCGATTGTGAAACGAGTTCTTAAAAACGTATACTTGATGACTGCTTCCTGGGTTACTAACCAGTCAACTAGCAAGATATCATGGAGTGTGGGCTCGAACTCACGACGTTTAGATCAAGCGTTCCTACCCCCTCCACCTCTTACTCTCCATACTTCAAACGTTCGTCGATCACACTCGTTATATAATACAGGTGTAATTCAACCTTGCCCTAGAAATAATTTAAAAAATCTGAAGTTTTCGCTTAAATAGTCGGTTCAATATCAGATAACATTGTATTTACTATGCCGCAAATTCTTTGATCTTTGTCTTGTTAGCTTTTTAAATATCAGGTTCATTACAGATAATATTCAGGCACATTGCAACGGCATGAACGTTGCAAATAATCACACGTTAAACATTGAACCTGTATTCATTTCAATCAGAATAAAGCGAACAAAGTCGTGTTTGATATTTATACAAAAGTAATTCGGTGTTAAGTAAGAAATACTTCCTCAGATCTATAGCACAATGTATATATGCTCTAATAAGTCCGGTCACTTCAACATTCGTATCTACTCAGTAGGAAAACTGCCGTATGTGATCAGAGATAATTATTTGAAGGTACCAAAGATTGTTGTATTAGCAAACAACATGATTGAAGAAAGTGGGATGTTAGTCTTAAAATCGTGTCGACTTTCCTTTTCATTAAAATGTTCTCTGTCATCTACGAGGATGAATTATAATCGGTTAATACCTTGACAATCTTAATTCTATACATATTTGTACAGTCGTCATTGTCTGAGTGACCCCCCTGAATGAAATGACTCCTTGATATACGACTGTGCTTCATCGTGCCCAGCGTACATTCCTATATAAGTAGGCTTAATTAATATTGTACATGTATTAGTTTATATACAGCAGACACTAGGCCCAAAACCCAACTACAGCCTTAGGACTGTCAGTAAACTTCCTAGAGACTCAAACCAGATTGTTGGTAAGTCAACTAGACCGTCGTATTGCCAAAAGTCTTACATTTACAAAAAAACATTGACTGAGTTGTTAAGACCTGAGACATAATATTATGTTGCTACAGCTTTATTGTCTCCAACTTTATTGTTTAAATACTTTTATACCGTCAGTCTATGTTAACTACAGGTAGTTATATTCTCGGTACCTTGAAATAGTTTTCGTGTGAAAAGTCAATTTTGTTCACGGTTTCAAGTATCACTACAACCTTGCATGCTACAATATGTATATAATGTGTCATTAGCAAGTAAAATCAATTAAAGGATCAAGCACTGACAATAATTATTGTGTAAGTAATTTTCTGCTGTCTAATTATAGTCGGGAATAAAGCTGTTTTTGTCGCGACATTTATATTTTCAATTGCACTTTCCGTGCACGGTAACATTATTATAATCAATTACTGACATTTGTACTAAAGTTTTGATAAAATTATCGTAAATCAGAGATCACTTACATGAAAAATTGATCTATGATAAGTATTGCATTTATTTTTAAGATTTCCACAATGATTCTGGGACAGAAAGGACAGTCACGTGTCAATGTTTGTTCTAAGGTACTTAACCTCCTACAGGAACATAAAGATTCCAACTGGGCAGCTTTTAAACGTGTATGGTGAATTCCTGTCATCATTTTCTGTCTTAGAAGTACATTCGAATTCATCAGGTCCGAAATGTAATATCGAAAAATACATAGTTTCGAATAGCCAATTTCAATTCGATGTGTCTAAGAAGATTAATCGGGACATTATATTAAGTTCGGATAATACCGGGTATTCGGATAGAAGGTTGTCGAATACACGATGTCCGACTGTATTTTCCTTTAACTGTAATCCCAATCTCATGGCAACGATGAAAGTTATAAATGTAAATTCCTACCATTAAAGTGAATGCTATGTCTTACATAACGGGATTGTAACACATTCCTACTGTGAGTATTTGATACTTCGCACTGAACTCTAGTATGACAGCATACTGGTATGAATCAATTTGCATTGTGATGCAATAAAATCAAACCAGAAATACCATAAAAGCAAATCGCATGATTATGACAACCAAACGGTTACTATGGATACCATTATCCTTCCACAACGAGTTTAAAATAACATATTTCTGTTCTCTTCAAACCATCGATATAAACGTGAACCAATATAATGGCGTATATCTTCAGTACCCATGTACCGCTGAAATTACTAATTATGTATTGATTTTCTGAGATCAAACTAAAACCTGAGTATTGATTGCGATACATATATTAGACAAAGGTCATATGTGTTAACAGCATACTTCCATAATTGAATGAAAAATAATAGAATCACACGGAATATGAGCGTCACAAAGGATTCCTTATTCTTTTAACCCCGTGTTTGAGTTTGTGAAGGCCTCGAGTTATGTATGTCAGTATAACATGGCTTTACGAATAACTTAATCATAAGATCTTGTAAATTATTACCCGTAAAATCGTAACAAGTGTCGCCCTGAACCGCCTGACCTACTTTGTCTGGGCCAATTGTAAGTTTTAAATATAATGCGTATTTATATAAGTATTGTGGTATTGTGTGATTCTATATAACTGTCTACATCAACTCCAATTGTTCTATAAAATGTTTGGGAAACATGAATTAAAACTTTTTTGTCACCTGTTACGCTTTGGTTTTGTAGCAAGTCATTTCCATAATAAACATCCAATTTTACGCTAATTGTATCTATTTTAATATCGCCAGTGAAACGCTATAGTACAGCATTGTACAAATGTATTGCAATCATTAATTTATACCAAACAAAGAATACCTATGGCGTGACAAACGTTGCAATATTATATCGTTGATAAATATTGTCTATCTTTATATATTTATTCGATGCCGTGATATATTTATTGTAAAACAAAAATAGTTATTCAATGCGACCAATTATTCATTCAATAATTTAATATATTCATTCAATCCCCTAAATAATTATGTTAAACAAAAATATCTGATTATCAAAAACAAAAATATTTCTTTATTGTTACATAATAATCATTCAATAGTTTTAATATTTTTATTCTATCCTTTAAAAATAATTGTTCAATAATTTGCATCATGGCCGTGGTCGGCCGGTATGAGGCGGGAAAACAGGCGGGTCTCCTTTTCGAACAAGTACGCGGACAAACGGGAGGTCACAGCGAGTGGGCTCCCATCGGGCCATCTCTCGATCGGACTGAAATGTGAATACAAAGAGTATATCGCCAGCTACCAAAACGAATTATTTTAGGTGAGCAAACGTTTTGATTATATTTAGATGTAGTGGTTCATTGCGATGTATTGATCTATACGATGTTGTATTGCGATGTATTGATCTATACGATGTTGTATTGCGATGTATTGATCTATACGATGTTGCATTGCGATGTATTGATCTATACGATGTTGCATTGCGATATATTGATCTATACGATGTTGCATTGCGATATATTGATCTATACGATGTTGCATTGCGATGTATTGATCTATACGATGTTGCATTGCGATGTATTGATCTATACGATGTTGCACTGCGATGTATTGATCTATACGATGTTGCATTGCGATATATTGATCTATACGATGTTGCATTGCGATGTATTGATCTATACGATGTTGCATTGCGATATATTGATCTATACGATGTTGCATTGCGATATATTGATCTATACGATGTTGCATTGCGATGTATTGATCTATACGATGTTGCATTGCGATGTATTGATCTATACGATGTTGCATTGCGATGTATTGATCTATACGATGTTGTATTGCGATGTATTGATCTATACGATGTTGCATTGCGATGTATTGATCTATACGATGTTGCATTGCGATGTATTGATCTATACGATGTTGCATTGCGATGTATTGATCTATACGATGTTGCATTGCGATGTATTGATCTATACGATGTTGCATTGCGATGTATTGATCTATACGATGTTGTATTGCGATGTATTGATCTATACGATGTTGTCATCATGTTTCCACAATTTGTACATTTTGTATTCTGTTCTTGCCAGTCTTAGTGTCTTTTTTTCATATATTTCACCATACACATAGTCGATGAGTGAAATATATATTCATAATTTAGTGCACAAAGGTCTACAATAGTGTAGTTGGATGTTTTAAATATTTCATGCCGTGTCAAATATCTCTACAGAAAATCGTATTCACCAGTCGCCGGTCGGCTGGCAACATTACAAACACGTCATTAAACATTCAGAATTCACAATTAAAACACACCATACAATACGACTTACTGATAAGCCAGAGCTGCCTGATATGCATACCATTGTATTGTTCTGGTATGCTATACAATATTGTGATGTCGTACTGGGATACAATTATTTTGTTGTGCAAGGTAGGGCCACAAGCCAAGAAGATGACTGACTGCACTGATTCGCCTATTCCGATAAGAACATAGTTACGCTGAATGTCATTGAAGTTACTATGTTATGCAATATCAATACGAGTACATGTTTTTTTAAAACAATACACGTTCATGGTGATACGGTCATTATTATTTGACATCCTGGTTCAGTCAGATTTTTTATACGGTTATGCCTATCACAGCGTAAATTCTCCAGGGCGGCCATCTCTTGGGCAACATCCTCTCCAGAGCGGCCCTCTCTTGGGCAACAACCTCTCCAGAGCGGACCTCTCGGGCAACAACCTCTCCAGAGCGGACCTCTCGGGCAACAACCTCTACAGAGCGTCCGTCACTCGGGCAACAACCACTCAAGAGCAGACCTCTCGGGCAACAACCACTCTAGAGCGTCCGTCACTCGGGCAACAACCTCTCCAGAGCGGACCTCTCGGGCAACAACCTCTCCAGAGCGGACTTCTCGGGCAACAACCTCTCCAGAGCGGACCTCCTGGGCAACAACCACTCCAGAGCGTCCGTCTCTCGGGCAACAACCACCCCAGAGCGTCCGTCTCTCTGGCAACAACCACTCCAGAGCGTCCGTCTCTCGGGCAACAACCACTCTAGAGCGGGTCTCTCGGGCAACAACCACTCCAGAGCGTCCGTCTCTCGGGCAACAACCACTCCAGAGCGTCCGTCTCTCGGGCAACAACCACTCCAGAGCTGACCTCTCTCGGGCAACAACCACTCCAGAGCTGACCTCTCTCGGGCAACAACCACTCCAGAGCGTCCGTCTCTCGGGCAACAACCTCTCCAGAGCGTCCGTCTCTCGGGCAACAACCACTCCAGAGCGTCCGTCTCTCGGGCAACAGACACTCCAGAGCTGACCTCTCTCGGGCAACAACCACTCCAGAGCGTCCGTCTCTCGGGCAACAACCACTCCAGAGCGTCCGTCTCTCGGGCAACAACCACTCCAGAGCGTCCGTCTCTCGGGCAACAACCACTCCAGAGCTGACCTCTCTCGGGCAACAACCACTCCAGAGCGGACTTCTCGAGCAACAACCTCTCCAGAGCGTCCGTCTCTCGGACAACAACCACTCCAGAGCGTCCGTCTCTCGGGCAACAACCACTCCAGAGCGTCCGTCTCTCGGGCAACAGACACTCCAGAGCTGACCTCTCTCGGGCAACAACCACTCCAGAGCGTCCGTCTCTCGGGCAACAACCACTCCAGAGCGTCCGTCTCTCGGGCAACAGACACTCCAGAGCGTCCGTCTCTCGGGCAACAACCACTCCAGAGCGTCCGTCTCTCGGGCAACAACCACTCCAGAGCGTCCGTCTCTCGGGCAACAACCACTCCAGAGCTGACCTCTCTCGGGCAACAACCACTCCAGAGCGGACTTCTCGAGCAACAACCTCTCCAGAGCGTCCGTCTCTCGGACAACAACCACTCCAGAGCTGACCTCTCTCGGGCAACAACCACTCCAGAGCTGACCTCTCTCGGGCAACAACCACTCCAGAGCGTCCGTCTCTCGGGCAACAACCTCTCCAGAGCGTCCGTCTCTCGGGCAACAACCACTCCAGAGCGTCCGTCTCTCGGGCAACAGACACTCCAGAGCTGACCTCTCTCGGGCAACAACCACTCCAGAGCGTCCGTCTCTCGGGCAACAACCACTCCAGAGCGTCCGTCTCTCGGGCAACAGACACTCCAGAGCGTCCGTCTCTCGGGCAACAACCACTCCAGAGCGTCCGTCTCTCGGGCAACAACCACTCCAGAGCGTCCGTCTCTCGGGCAACCGACACTCCAGAGCTGACCTCTCTCGGGCAACAACCACTCCAGAGCGTCCGTCTCTCGGGCAACAACCACTCCAGAGCGTCCGTCTCTCGGGCAACAACCACTCCAGAGCTGACCTCTCTCGGGCAACAACCACTCCAGAGCGTCCGTCTCTCGGGCAACAACCACTCCAGAGCGGACTTCTCGGGCAACAACCACTCCAGAGCGGACCTCTCGGGCAACAACCTCTCCAGAGCGTGAACATCTAGACTCATTCTGGCATGTCAACGTAACATAGCCTCTTTATGTGTTTTAAGTAATTATATAATTATCTCATAATTACTCGCTCGAAGTCAAATGTTCACTTCCTAAACGCATTTCAATGTCCTCAAATATACAGAATTAGAATCTGAACGAAGCATTACAAATTATCATCACGCTATCGGAAATTGCTTAATTTGTTTCCCAAACATAACGACAGGAGGTCTACATGGTGTATTGACCGTTCTTTCATACGTCGGATAAAGCTGAACATTGAGTATTCAATACGCCCAGAAAGGCATTTAAACTGTTAAATAGATATATAAATAAGACGGCTTCGTCGATATCTATCTTTGACCTAAACATAACCTCAAACTATTAGTACGAAGTTGTTAGATTTCATAAACTGTTCCAACACACACCCTCGGAAAATAATAGAATCCTGACAAGGTAAAGTGGATATCAGAAAGTTTACAAAGTGTTTCCGTTTTTTATAACGATGTTAAACCAATGTTTAGACACATTAAGCGTATTTACAATGAAAACAGAGACGACGACATAAGTGACAATTCTTTTGAAGTGTTGAATGAGGTCGTACAAGTTGATGGAAGTCTGGACAAGGACCACGTCCACAATGTACTAATTGTTCAACTGTCCTGGGCATGTTTGTGGTGAAGTAAATTGATGCAAAGTTGAGTCTGTGTTGTGAATTTACATGACTTCACCCCCCCCCCCCCCCCCCCTCCCACAACATCAACCGGAACACCTCGTACAATTCTACGTAATAATGTACGAGGTGTTCCGATTGCCCAATCATGCCGGGGATGATAGAAGTATGAGAATATTGTGGATACTACTGAGCGTTACCATAAGGAATAACTAGGAGAATCAAAGAGGACAAACTGTGAAGGGGGGGGGGGGTTAATGGATGGAAAATATCACAGGACAAGTCAATACAGCTGGCAACAATAGGCCGAAACTGTGCAGAAAATAACATGAACACTATATAAAGTGACGGAATTGCACAGGAGAAAGGAAAATATACAATGTAACAAACAGCTGTACATTCAAAACACAAAAAGAAATAATAACTAAAGGCAAATATTTCCTGATTCGGTGTTTTGAAAGAAATATAAGGTGCTGATGTAAAGCATGTTCTGTAGACAGGAAAAATATGTATCATTTCTATATTATTATTGTTATTATAGTAATAAAAGGGAGACATTTATGAAATAAACATTCATAAGTGAACAATAATGTATCACATGAATCTTATTGCAACACTATTTTGTACTGTGAAATAGAATTGAAGACAAATATGAATAATGGATGTATCTAAAAAATGTACAAATTGTATATATAATGTACAGTAAAACCTCACTGAAAGACCACCTCAATAACAAGACCACCTCAATAACAAGACCACCTCAATAACAAGACCACCTCAACAACAAGACCACCTCAATAACAAGACCACCTCAATAACAAGACCACCTCAATAACAAGACCACCTCAATAACAAGACCACCTCAATAACAAGACCACCTCAATAACAAGACCACCTCAATAACAAGACCACCTCAATAACAAGACCACCTCAATAACAAGACCACCTCAATAACAAGACCACCTCAATAACAAGACCACCTCAATAACAAGACCACCTCAATAACAAGACCACCTCAATAACAAGACCACCTCAATAACAAGACCACCTCAATAACAAGACCACCTCAATAACAAGACCACCTCAATAACAAGACCACCTCAATAACAAGACCACCTCAATAACAAGACCACCTCAATAACAAGACCACCTCAATAACAAGACCACCTCAATAACAAGACCACCTCAATAACAAGACCACCTCAATAACAAGACCACCTCAATAACAAGACCACCTCAATAACAAGACCATCTCAATAACAAGACCACCTCAATAACAAGACCACCTCAATAACAATACCACCTCAATAACAAGACCACCTCAATAACAAGACCACCTCGAAATTAAGAACACACTTTTCAAGTCCATTTTCACTGTTTTGGTCTTTATTCAAACTCAATATTTAGACCACCTCAATAAGAAGACCGATTTTGAAGAGTGCCAAATGTGGTCTTATTATCGAGGTTTTACTGTATATACAATGTATACCATACAATGACGGTTTTATTATATATGTATCACGTTATGGTGTTTGCCATACGTTTCCATACGTGACGTGATATTGTACAGTTAATATTTATCATTTTGAACACACATTTTGTAGGTTTTAAATTTTACTTCAAATACAATCTCAAAAAAACTTATAAATAATTCATTTTTATCAGATATGTATACGTAACAAACTATGAAAGATAACTGAATACTTTTTATCGTTTCATTTACTGTATCCATACATAATTGCCCTATCGATCTTGGCCCAGCGGTTTGTTAAACATGCCTCATTTAGATTTCTCTAAAGAGTTTATCATACCAAGATTAGGTTCAAATCACTTAGATATTTATTCTCATTCAATAAGAGCCCTTCAGTAAGTCCATGTGTATCAACACTTTTCTTTCTTTGACAAAATCATGCCCAAAATAACCACAACTGTACACAAATCGCGTAATTTACCATACTTGAGACTGTAAAATCATCAATATGTTATGATAGAATTAGAACATAACAAAGTCTCCTTTTTTCTTATGTTTTGGTACAAGAACATATGAACTATCGCTAATTGAATGTCACTTTGCCGACAGAGCTCTGGTAATTATAAGAGAGTGATTAAGTTGTTACAGGGAACGCCATATACTTAAGACAATGTCTTCCCCTGGGAAACAACAGTTAAAAAAACATCAGGGACTGAGGAGGTGCATTCAATGGTTAACATGCGTGGGAATGAGGGAGCAAGGAATGGTCTGGCTGACCAACAAACATGCGTGGGAATGAGGGAGCAAGGAATGGTCTGGCTGACCAACAAACATGCGTGGGAATGAGGGAGCAAGGAATGGTCTGGCTGACCAACAAACATGCGTGGGAATGAGGAAGCAAGCAATGGTCTGGCTGACCAACAAACATGCGTGGGAATGAGGGAGCAAGGAATGGTCTGGCTGACCAACAAACATGCGTGGGAATGAGGGAGCAAGCAATGGTCTGGCTGACCAACAAACATGCGTGGGAATGAGGGAGCAAGGAATGGTCTGGCTGACCAACAAACATGCGTGGGAATGAGGGAGCAAGGAATGGTCTGGCTGACCAACAAACATGCGTGGGAATGAGGGAGCAAGCAATGGTCTGGCTGACCAACAAACATGCGTGGGAATGAGGGAGCAAGGAATGGTCTGGCTGACCAACAAAAATGCGTGGGAATAAGGGAGCAAGGAATGGTCTGGCTGACCAACAAACATGCGTGGGAATGAGGGAGCAAGGAATGGTCTGGCTGACCAACACGAAACAAATATGGAGAATGTACGGAGATATCTAGTAGTGTGATATTCTTCTAGAAGGATAATCATTGCAAGACGTATTGGAGTCTGACTGTTTAGTTGTCAACGTTTGTCGTGTATTCCAGTGTCGATCCATATTCAATGTTTTCGAGTTCGTTGGGTATGTTGGGTTGTTTGCTTTTGTTATTACATGAAAGTGTAGTCCGAGTCCGAGTCCGTCTAGTATATTACATGTAATTGTAGTCCGAGGTCCATCTAGTATATTACATGTAATTGTAGTCCGAGTCCATCTAGTATATTACATGTAAGTGTAGTCCGAGTCCATCAAGTATATTACATGTAATTGTAGTCCGAGGTCCATCTAGTATATTACATGTAAGTGTAGTCCGAGTCCATCTAGTATATTACATGTAATTGTAGTCCGAGGTCCATCTAGTATATTACATGTAATTGTAGTCCGAGTCCATCTAGTATATTACATGTAAGTGTAGTCCGAGTCCATCTAGTATATTACATGTAAGTGTAGTCCGAGGTCCATCTAGTATATTACATGTAAGTGTAGTCCGAGTCCATCTAGTATATTATATGTAAGTGTAGTCCGAGGTCCATCTAGTATATTACATGTAAGTGTAGTCCGAGTCCATCTAGTATATTACATGTAAGTGTAGTCCGAGTCCATCTAGTATATTACATGTAAGTGTAGTCCGAGTCCATCTAGTATATTACATGTAATTGTAGTCCGAGTCCATCTAGTATATTACATGTAAGTGTAGTCCGAGTCCATCTAGTATATTACATGTAATTGTAGTCCGAGTCCGAGTCCATCTAGTATATTACATTTAAGTGTAGTCCGAGGTCCATCTAGTATATTACATGTAAGTGTAGTCCGAGTCCATCTAGTATATTACATGTAATTGTAGTCCGAGGTCCATCTAGTATATTACATGTAATTGTAGTCCGAGTCCATCTAGTATATTACATGTAAGTGTAGTCCGAGTCCATCTAGTATATTACATGTAAGTGTAGTCCGAGGTCCATCTAGTATATTACATGTAAGTGTAGTCCGAGTCCATCTAGTATATTACATGTAAGTGTAGTCCGAGGTCCATCTAGTATATTACATGTAATTGTAGTCCGAGTCCATCTAGTATATTACATGTAAGTGTAGTCCGAGTCCATCTAGTATATTACATGTAAGTGTAGTCCGAGTCCATCTAGTATATTACATGTAATTGTAGTCCGAGTCCATCTAGTATATTACATGTAAGTGTAGTCCGAGTCCATCTAGTATATTACATGTAAGTGTAGTCCGAGTCCATCTAGTATATTACATGTAAGTGTAGTCCGAGTCCATCTAGTATATTACATGTAATTGTAGTCCGAGGTCCATCTAGTATATTACATGTAATTGTAGTCCGAGTCCATCTAGTATATTACATGTAAGTGTAGTCCGAGTCCATCTAGTATATTACATGTAAGTGTAGTCCGAGTCCATCTAGTATATTACATGTAAGTGTAGTCCGAGGTCCATCTAGTATATTACATGTAAGTGTAGTCCGAGTCCATCTAGTATATTACATGTAATTGTAGTCCGAGTCCATCTAGTATATTACATGTAATTGTAGTCCGAGTCCATCTAGTATATTACATGTAAGTGTAGTCCGAGTCCATCTAGTATATTACATGTACAGTCGGACGTCGTTTATTCGACAACCTCCTATCCGAATACTTGGTATCATCAGAAATAAATATCAGACTGTATTTTCTTACACCATTGACAAAGATTAGTAGGTCTAGTTGTCATGGTTAAAACTGATTTATTTTGCATCGAATGTAAAACAAGTTTTTTACAACTTGTACTAATCACTTTTGAAGACTACACTTGCATCAAATTCAGGGTTAGAGAAATTCGTCATAAAAATACCATTCAACGCGAGGCTCGAACTCAATACCTTCGGATTATGGGGCCAAGCACTCTATCCCTCCACCCATATGTCTCCATTTATTTGTTTATTTGTCATTCTGATTAATAAATTGATTATGTTTGTGTATTAGCTTAAAGCGATTATAGTGGTTTATGTAAGACATAAGACACAATGTACATGTATTTTAATGACCTAAGTCACACATTGAGCCAAGATTAACAATAGTAGATTATCTCTTAATACGTTGAGATTATATATCAGCTCGATCTGGTGAATTCCGGACCAATGCTGACCAATGCAGTCATGTCCTGAGTCAGCTAAACGTGCATGTAAGACAAGTCTACACTTGTCAAAAATGCTAACCCACTAACAGACATGGTTGGTATCTGTATTTACCTGTATTTAATTACAATTTTATGAGTAACTGATGTAATTTGTAACTCGAGGTGAAACGCTGTAATTGTATCTGTATCTAAATTAGATAGAGAGGTGAGTAATTGCAGATACATGTAGATACTTTTAAATACTTAGGTCTGCTTACAGCAACAATCATATTTTGTCTAACTGTACATTTTGTGGGCCACTATTCCTGTTTTAATTACTACTGCTACTGGATACTGGTCGTCTATTGATTTCCATCATTTATGATTCAAATGAATTGAACTATCAAAAAAGTTGATGCAAATCTGTCAAAATCACGTCCATAGTATCCGATCACTTTGTCATAATGTCGTAAAGATTCTCACAATACACAATGGCGGGTTAGCTATTTTGACCCGTAGCTTCTATATATTTGGGACGTTAACACACTCGTTTATTTAACTGAATTGCAAACAAACAAACGTACAGTGAACAGTTCTGTACTTCTATTTCTGTTAACCTGAAGCATTACTATATAGTGAAACATCCTCGGTACCCAGGCTATTCATAACATACATGTATATGCTACTCTGGACAAATTGACTAGCGAAACTTTGTTATGCATGAATATTCATTAGCACTTCTCGTAATGTGCAATGGACGATAAAAAAAGAAGGATCTCCTTTGTGAAGAGCTATCCGTATCGCATTTGGTGTGTTTTATGCGACCAATGAAGCGGCTGGATGTTGTCACCTCATTAATTATTCATGAGTGCGTACGAGATTATTATACAGTAGTCAGTTTCCCAGGGTATCATATATGTTACGAATAGCCTGGGTACCGAATATGGTAGTGAAGTGTTCTGGGCGGGTTTCTCTACACAGTGCTTGATTCAGATATGCACCCTTATATACAGGGAGACGAACACCTTGGTTACACACACTAACTGTAGCAATCTCGATACGTCCGTCCTTACTTCGTGAATTCTACGACCAACAATGGCGCAGAATTGTCTTCACTCTTCGATCTCTGTGCCTAACGTCTTCGTCTAACCTGAGCCAGACTTTAAATGTTCTCAAATACTTTTCTCAATACAATGTTCTGGTTCGTGTAGGAGCACAAATACGTAACAACTTAATTGTGGTGTAGCATGGCTTCCTCCAGTTTACTCTCGAACATTTCTTATTGTATAATTCAAAATGTATGTTTCTTGAAAATTACGCAATTAATTGTGGTGTTAGAATGGCTTTATTTAGTTTACACTCAAACATTTCTTATTCTATTACTTGAGCTTCTTGAAATTTTGAGTATGAGACGGCATTTTGTGAACTCGTATCTCGGCCAGGACATGGCACATCATACTTGATCACTTGAAAGTTTGTAACTTTGACGAAAAATGTGGTCAATGAATGCTGTGCTGTGAACAAGTTACACGACATAAATATTTGCGTTCACTAACCCGAGATGTAAATAGAACACATTGTGTAACCTGTTATTGAATTCAAAGACCTAAATTTAGGTCTTTATCGAATTTTACGGCAACAAAAACAACAGAAATGAATGTGTATTATCGAATTTATTGCATGTTATAATTTATACATTTAACGATAACAACAACACTTCATATAATTAGACGGCTTAAACCGGCAAGAAAGACGTATCAAAAGAAGACATGAATAAAACAATCACAGCCAATCAGAATGCTTATCTTCATTCACTTCGATTTCAATTTTACGGAAATTGCCGAACCGAAAATATCTAGTTCGGTCATCGCGGAAAAATGTGACAAAGATAATTTTTTCCAAATATAATTCAGGACAGGTTTAAATAGAACAAACATTTACATTGTCAATCGCTAAATGATTGATTTTGTATAATTTAATCTAATGGCAATAATTTATTTTAATGGCTTAGCGATTTATCTTGAACTGCATCCAAAAGTCTGTCCTCATTTAAGATCAAGTCGAATTCACTTTAAATACCGTCTGTAATTACAGATATGAATATATTTGATCAATTTGATCATTAAATGTTTGAAATATTCAACTTTCTTTCTTAAAAAAGTTAAACAATGAGTTGGCATATTGTACGTAATTTAAGCCATGATTGTCGGAAGAGAAATGACTGGTATACAATTTGTGACTGGTGTATAGCTAAAATACGAACACTTCTTCAGCTGTTCTATACCGTTGTCATGTGACAATCGGGCGAAATAACGAGCAAACATTCGTTTCCTAAAGTAAATAAAAATAACTTATCTTCTTTAAGATGTCAATACACCTGATCATATCGAACTGATAATAGTCTCGTGGTGAAACAGTTGTATTTGAATGATTTAAAGTCTTGTTTAAATCTACCGCGATACCGGGCGAAACGGGGCCGTAGATTAGTCCATAAAAGTCGCTTTGTAAACATAGAAAAATTCAATTCATCGTTTTTTTTAATCTAATGAAAATGGTACATCTATAACATCGTTGTTTATCATGTTTGTCTATTTGAACTGAATAATACAGATATCACTTAATAAAAAAGATTGTAAGAGAATGCATGTTTTATAAATAAGGAAATATGTCTGTTTCTCAATAGCAATTATCTGATTGACGATAAATCATATGACAAAATACTTTCTTTGTAATAATATGTGACATATCTTCTCCGATCGTCTGCAAACCAATAAACAAACGTGACACACGTAATTTTTACAGACATTTTATCGGTCGTACATATGTAAGCACAGAAATTATAAACACTATATGTCTGGGCCAAAGAACGCGCATGTTCATCTTTTATGAACAAAGTTTGATCTTAAAAACGCCAGACCACAATTTTATCCTGCACTATTAATCAAAATAATTTATTTTTTCTTCACCAAAGGAGTACGAAAAGTGGTTAGAGTATAGGGATAAAGGATGCACCAGCCGTACCCAGAAATACGGACTCATTCGCACTTTGTAGAATCATTAGACTACATAATTAATACAAGCTCAATGTATAAATACTGTGCATTCATCAGTTCTTTGCCTGCAAAGACTTCGTTGTATTTATTGAATATGTGACTACACTCAGTCATTCATCATCAAATCACGTTCTTGTTCACGTGCACACGAGATTTTGAATTTTTTCATCGCGGACTATACTTCAAGTTTTTCAAAAGATTAATTAAATACTCGATCTAGTGCATTTATTAAGTTCAAGGTGTGAGTACGATCCGATTATTCTAGTACATTTTTTTGGTTTGAAGTGCAAAAAATAATGAATATATTTTAGAAAATAATAGCGGCGTGTACAAAAAAACTTTGCAGATAGATTCTATGTGAAACATCTGCTCAACAACTCGGAATATTCACTCCTTCATTTGCATACATGTTAATAAATATAATAGTATAAATAGTATTCACAAATAAATAATAATACAACAATCTCAAATAACATATCTATCACAGACTGGTATGTATAACCCTGACTATTTCACTCAAAATGCACAAACTATAGCAAATACAAGAACCTTCAGTTTATCTGTCTTTAATAATATCAATGCATGATTCATATCGAAACATGGGGAATTAAGTACTTTATATCAGTTTATAGCAAAGAAAATTCCCCGCTTTCAATCCAGAATAATCTTACTTTAATCATTATTGATTCTAATTACCCTAAAACACCTGCAGGAACAATATAACAAAATGTCATAATCCGGGATTTCCAATATATTGTAAAAGTTGACATACAATGTCATAATTAATCCTTTTTTTAAATCGAATGCCAAAATATTGACGAATGTTAAGCAAATCCGCGCCTAATCCCGTTTTCTTTCACAAAACTGACCGACATGACTGTATTTTGAAAATTCACTTGCGAAAGATCACAGTTTGCAGTGAAAAAATAAAACAAACGGATAAGTTAGTTAAAATTAATATGCAAGATTACCGACATGCATATGCATGAATATGCGTCTCATTAAGTCATGCAAATTAAAGAAAATATGCATATTTGCATAAACAAATAAAACCAAATTTATTATTAAAGTTTGAATTGTCAGTAAATGAAACAAAGCAATTCTGCTGAAACAGCTCAACCTAGTTGGTAAATGGCTTAAAACTCGAACAATATATAACATACAAAATTATAATAGACTGGTTATCGTAAAATCTCCGAACGCTATAAACAATGAATGACATGTCAAACATTGCGTGATACAGTCTCCCACAGAACCTGGGGGTTCTTTGACGTAAAGTTACAACGACATTATCATCATTATTATAACAATGGAGGGTTTTAATGACTTTGTAATTTTAGAAGTTAACTGTACATATTCTAGATCAACGACCGAATGATAACTAAATATAGCAAATCAGTTAATTAGGCAATTAAAATAAGAATACTCTAATTGAGAAACAAGTTTGTTACAAATTAGCACAATAATATTTTCCCGCAATATAACCATTATTCGGTATGTGATTAGAAAAGTGTTCGTAATATAAATGTTTCATATTTGTCCGGCGTGGTTTCCAATCCAAAAAACATTTGATTTCAGTCCAACTTCGAGTATCGTGTTTTAGTGTCACCAAATAAATGCAGTTCATGATTGCACGGACACTGAGTTTGTATAAAGTTCAGTTTCTTCGGTAGCATCCGGTCCATCCCAAACATAACGAGTTTAACTAAATGCTAACAGAAGAACACAACATATATGAACACGTTAAATGCCTAATGCATGGAATCCGATCAGCACAATGTTAACTGGTCCACTATTCGCGTCTCACGGAGAACAAAAGTACATGTTGCTTCACTCAACGTCGAAACTCGATGTCTAAAATGCGTACGACTTACAACAGCACGGAAGTTGCTTCTCGGTCGTCCCCAAAATCTCGCAAAAACGCTTGAATCCACAGCGTGTGTTAGTTGCGCCAGCAATTCGTTGCAGACATAAATTTGGCACTATAGAAAGTATGTGAACGATGAAGTTTACCTCACGACACTGGATCGATGTCTGAAGAAGGCTGAACAAAAATATGCATTCCAGAAAATTTGTCCGGTAAACTTTCCATCCATTTTAAACATTTGTCTATGGATTCCTTTTGTTCAATAACGTCGACGTCTTGTAGTCGTCTGATTGTTAAACTTGGTTCAGAAGATGAACCGGTAGAATTTGAATGAATTGTGCCGTCTGATAAACGGCCACTTCTTGTGACGTCACTTTTACGTTCTGTACTCGACATCCCAGAACTTCTGTGTATGAGTTTGTGAGAACTGTTTGTTGTTTTACGCCATTGTTTCAGTTTATCTTCACTACGAATCCATGTCGTCTGACGTCTCACGTGTCCCTGTAAGGGATTCTGCTTCTGGTTCAGTTTCACTGTAGCCATCGCTTAAACTGCTTCAAAAATCTCTTTCCAACTTTATTAATTCTTCCAACCAAACTATTAAACTGACGTTCAAGTTTTAAGTTTCCTTCACTGAGAGATATCAATACTTAATGTTTATCAATAATCAATTTCTGAACGCGCAGTACTGCTCTCTACTTAGTTCGTCGCTTATTTGACTATATTCGGTTAAACCTGCTTGATTTATATACACAAGTCCAATCCGCTCCCGTGTTTAGCCCGATATGAATCGACCAATCAAATGCCGCCGTCGCTCATTCAACAAGCACATCCGTTTATAGTTTTTTTAATCGAACTAACGGAAAATTTTCAATTAAGATAGTGTCGTAAAACAAGACTGAAAATATTGTATTGTATAGGGATATAAACCCTTTATGTTCTCCTTGTTGGAGAGTTGTTTTATGGTTTTTGGCACGAAAAGCGGGAAAGAAACGCTAGAAAGTAAACAATATCAGATTTTATTTGGTTTTCGTCGAATTCAATTGTAATATTACACCAAAATTCATTAATATGAACTAACAAATTAGAAAACATTTAGAAGATAAGAGATCTTTATGTGTTAGCTTGACAGTATGTTTTGAGAATGTTCACGTATTGTTGATGTTTATGTAAATATGATGGGGTAAGATATCAAAATGTTTTTTTATCGAAACAATGACAACATTATGTTCTACATAACGGCAAATGAACACCTAGATGGTGACGGGTTTCCGTCATTGCGACATCAACTAAAATTAAATATTAGCATTCAAATTTGTAATAAAGACACGTAGGTTCATATCAAAATCACCAATGAAGCAAAAATGCATAAATCACATTCATGTTTTGAGTGTATTGACTTCCGGAATTTTCTGAAAATTTATATCATAAATTTCCGCTATATTAAATTCAACGTGTATATACAAGAAAGAAAATCAAGGCGATTAATTATAATGGAAGGTTTGTTTGGTTGGAGCATCCATTGAAGCATTGACACGGCCAAACTTCCGGGTTCAAAACCAAGTTATACAGCAAATGAAAAAAGTACCTGTATACAAGAACGGACATGTTGTTTGTTATGGGAGCAAGTTGTGAGATTGTTTCAGCTGTATATGTGCAGTAAAACCTCACTTAAAGTGTACCTCAATAGTAAGACCACCGCACCATTCATGTTAACTGTTTTGTTTTTCATTCAACCTCAATATTAAGACCACCCTAATAAGACGCACAGTTTTCAAGGGTCACAAAGGTGGTCTTATTGTTGGAGGTTTTACTGTATTCGGAAGATAACTCTGTTTTGCCGGACATATTACGGTTGAAAAACACGATAGTGCTTTATGCGGTTTTATGCTAAAATTTCCCGAATTTGTCATCTAGAACATTTTGGTCACGGGAAATAACTTCGTATAGTCGGAACCAACTGGACTGAAAATCTGATTGAGTTTTTTAAGATGTTAGTATAAAACAGGATATCATTTCTCGTTTATTTTGCAATTTTAAACAATTATAGTATAAATGTAAGCTTAAATTCCCCGATATTCGTCATCTATATTTTTATGATACTATCCTTTGAAATTTTTGACACAGGGGGTAATATTTTGACAGATAATTTGTTATAAGAGGTAGGGGTTTTTATCTAGTATAAGTTAAGTCAAAATATTAATATCGATGATTGACCACATATATTACTTATACAGAGTATATAGGCAAAAAAATCCCCCATTCAATAGGATTATTTTACTTAGGATATTGAACATTTGATTAATTAGGTATGCGGGGGATTTTATAAACCTATAAACCTTTAGGAATAGTGTCGAAGGTTTATTTTACGGCCATTTCGACCTGTTAAGCTTGGAGTTCATATGTATGGAATAGTGATTTACTGTAAAGAAATGGAACATACCATGGTAACATTGTACGTATAATGTTGTGTATGAAAGTCACCCACCAGTCAGTGTATGGAACATACCATGGTAACATTGTACGTATACTATTGTATATGAAAGTCACCCACCAGTCAGTGTATGGAACATGACATGGTAACATTGTACGTATACTGTTGTGTATGAAAGTCACCCACCAGTCAGTGTATGGAACATACCATGGTAACATTGTACGTATACTGTTGTGTATGTAAGTCACCCACCAGTCAGTGTATGGAACATACCATGGTAACATTGTACGTATACTGTTGTGTATGTAAGTCACCCACCAGTCAGTGTATGGAACATGACATGGTAACATTGTACGTATACTGTTGTGTATGAAAGTCACCCACCAGTCAGTGTATGGAACATGACATGGTAACATTGTACGTATACTGTTGTGTATGAAAGTCACCCACCAGTCAGTGTATGGAACATGACATGGTAACATTGTACGTATACTGTTGTGTATGAAAGTCACCCACCAGTCAGTGTATGGAACATGACATGGTAACATTGTACGTATACTGTTGTGTATGAAAGTCACCCACCAGTCAGTGTATGGAACATGACATGGTAACATTGTACGTATACTGTTGTGTATGAAAGTCACCCACCAGTCAGTGTATGGAACATGACATGGTAACATTGTACGTATACTGTTGTGTATGAAAGTCACCCACCAGTCAGTGTATGGAACATGACATGGTAACATTGTACGTATACTGTTGTGTATGAAAGTCACCCACCAGTCAGTGTATGGAACATGACATGGTAACATTGTACGTATACTGTTGTGTATGAAAGTCACCCACCAGTCAGTGTATGGAACATGACATGGTAACATTGTACGTATACTGTTGTGTATGAAAGTCACCCACCAGTCAGTGTATGGAACATACCATGGTAACATTGTACGTATACTGTTGTGTATGAAAGTCACCCACCAGTCAGTGTATGGAACATGACATGGTAACATTGTACGTATACTGTTGTGTATGAAAGTCACCCACCAGTCAGTGTATGGAACATGACATGGTAACATTGTACGTATACTGTTGTGTATGAAAGTCACCCACCAGTCAGTGTATGGAACATACCATGGTAACATTGTACGTATACTGTTGTGTATGAAAGTCACCCACCAGTCAGTGTATGGAACATACCATGGTAACATTGTACGTATACTGTTGTGTATGAAAGTCACCCACCAGTCAGTGTATGGAACATACCATGGTAACATTGTACGTATACTGTTGTGTATGAAAGTCACCCACCAGTCAGTGTATGGAACATGACATGGTAACATTGTACGTATACTGTTGTGTATGAAAGTCACCCACCAGTCAGTGTATGGAACATGACATGGTAACATTGTACGTATACTGTTGTGTATGAAAGTCACCCACCAGTCAGTGTATGGAACATGACATGGTAACATTGTACGTATACTGTTGTGTATGTAAGTCACCCACCAGTCAGTGTATGGAACATGACATGGTAACATTGTACGTATACTGTTGTGTATGAAAGTCACCCACCAGTCAGTGTATGGAACATGACATGGTACCATTGTACGTATACTGTTGTGTATGAAAGTCACCCACCAGTCAGTGTATGGAACATGACATGGTAACATTGTACGTATACTGTTGTGTATGTAAGTCACCCACCAGTCAGTGTATGGAACATGACATGGTAACATTGTACGTATACTGTTGTGTATGAAAGTCACCCACCAGTCAGTGTATGGAACATGACATGGTAACATTGTACGTATACTGTTGTGTATGAAAGTCACCCACCAGTCAGTGTATGGAACATGACATGGTAACATTGTACGTATACTGTTGTGTATGAAAGTCACCCACCAGTCAGTGTATGGAACATACCATGGTAACATTGTACGTATACTGTTGTGTATGAAAGTCACCCACCAGTCAGTGTATGGAACATACCATGGTAACATTGTACGTATACTGTTGTGTATGAAAGTCACCCACCAGTCAGTGTATGGAACATACCATGGTAACATTGTACGTATACTGTTGTGTATGAAAGTCACCCACCAGTCAGTGTATGGAACATGACATGGTAACATTGTACGTATACTGTTGTGTATGTAAGTCACCCACCAGTCAGTGTATGGAACATACCATGGTAACATTGTACGTATACTATTGTATATGAAAGTCACCCAACAGTCAGTGTATTATCAGATGCAAATTTATAATTTGAAATTGTTGCGATAAAATAATGAATAACTATTTTTATGCATTTTTTGTGTGGTTGGTGAGTATTTGACTGACAAGTGAACACTTATTATGGTCCATTGTATAACTAGGACTGAAATCATCAAATAGTCGTTTCATATATCAAAAGGAAAATAACACATTGCCACCGGAATTGAGATATGATTGTAATTTGGGGGTTGTGGTGACTTTTCCAGCTATTTGGGTGGAAAACATTCCAGACGGACACATGGGCAAAACCACTGACCTTCCGTAAGACAGCTCGTTATCTTCCTTACGTACAAATACATCTCGAGTAGGATTCGAACCGGCTGCGCTAGAAAGCAATGGTGTTTAAAAGTCTGCTACCATGACCACTCGACCTTGACTTTTATTATTTAAAAAAAACGATGTCTTAGTCCGCATTTGAACTGGATTCGAATACCAGTAAGTATCATAAACATGTCCCAGATAACATTTGATATATCACCCGAATCGTGCGAGCATTAACATACAAAAACTATGTTTTATTTGTTTATTTGCACTATGCAAGTGAAATGTCTATTATCTTTTTACGTGGATTAAAACGGCTTAATGTATTTACATACACTTTGAACAGTACTCAGAAAGATTGTCAAGAAATTCTACCTTGATTGAACCTGTAATTTGACGACAATTTGTTCATGACAAAATCTTTGATAACCAATAATTTACTTAACAAGTGTTTATATATTGTCGTCTGCAAATGACACTTTTAAATACCATTAAAAAGGCTTTTGAATGGAATATAAAGCGACCTGCTTTATTTACAAAACATGGCTTAACACTGTAACCGTGTATCTTAGGAATACGCTAAGATTTCTGCACGGCATAATCCACAGATATTCCAGTTATTTCGGGTACTTACTGGTGTATATATCTGTGAGATTTGAAATTAGATCGAGACATTCGATACTCTGTGAGTCATTGAAATCTTTATCGTTTGATAGATTTGTTCCAGAACATTCCAAGCTTCTATGTCAGTTAGCGTGTTAAACTGGCGCCAAGTAAGGAGCTGCTTTAAAATTAAAAAAAAAAAAATTGTTTCTAAAACTTATGTCGATGTCATCTCGGAGACCGGTGTCAACTCTGGGACGTACGACCGACTTTATACGCTTCAGCACAATAGTTAATCGTCAAAATGTAACAAACTATAAAGTTTCGCGAGAAATTTGACTTTAAATGAAAGTTGAGTTCACAAGAAACATACCACTTACTCATTTTGCGATGAAAGTGCACATTCTCAATTAAACCTGGCGTCTTATTCGTCCTAAAACGATAATTGTGCAAACAATGGAAGTATACACTTATAGATAGAAAAGTCAATATCTGCATTTTATTTTTGGAATAAAACCAAACCGAAGTTATTTAAATAAATTTACTTGACATTTTATTATTGTATGATAATTGAAAATAGAAAGTCACTTAATTGCCTGTCAATGCAATCTTAATATAGAAATTTCAAATCAATCAAGATAGACTTTTGCATATTTAATGTAGAATCATCAAGATTAATGACTTTAAGGTTGGGCAGGGAAGAGTTTCCGTTCTCGTATTACACCTTCATTTAACAGTTTTAAAATATATTCAGATAAAAGAAATACAACACACTCCAATTCTATAACAATTCATCATAGTAAAGTGATTCGCTGTTTAAATGATGGAAAAATACCCTTGCCTGAAGTGAATGTGTATCTTTTCGTCAGATAAATTTGCAAGTCAATCTAATAGCATGATTAGTTTGCTTTAAGCGAATAAAAAAATGACTGAATTAACTTCCACTTGGTGTTTCCAGTTGCTGTGAATGGAACACTATCGTCAACATGCAATAACACATCTCTCTTCCTGAAACATAATAACGTTTAATTTCATTGGTCTCTGCATATTTGATTTTTATTTTTGTCATAAATCACGGTCGTTGAACAGCTCCATTGCAATGATTGGGTATAAATTGAAAGTCAAGGAATTAATTTAGTCAAAATGCTGAAACGCCGAAACAATATCGTGATAGTTTATAACCCAAAACAAACAAGCAATTTCGATTTTGGAATTGAATTACAAACATATATTGTCATTTTAGCTACTTCCAGAAAACGAACACCCTGTAATATCATGGTGAATTTTATCATCCATTGCATTCCTAAATTTACAGTATCTAACGTTTCCTGTGTTTGTCTCCCAGTAACCTTGCACCATAGAAACGTGTCACCGAAACATGCGAGCCCAAACACACATTGTGAGAGCCTTGCACACAGAGCAATGACTTTACGGAGCTTCTCAGACATTTAAGCCCCTTACGGTGAGCTCAGCGGGTTGAACAATCCGCTGTCATTCTGTAGGTAAGTAGCTCGAAACCAGGTTACAATTATCTATACATCTAAAACAATCGTTAGAAGTAAGGTATTTCTTCAACAACTGTTTATAACCAGAACAAGTTACTTCCGGTCAAAATGATAGTGTTGTTGATGAGATAAGGGCCACTTTAGAGGGTGCGTCTGTACCTAAACCAACATGGCCGTTGTTATCCTTGATATATAGAGAGACTAACAAAACGATTGCTGCTGTGACTTATTGTGTTTCTTGTGATTGTGTGGAGCTGAGTAATCTCGGCGCACAATACAACACTGTCCATATAGAAGACATGCACGTTACAGTGACTCAATACAACACTGTCCATATAGAAGACATGCACAATACAACACTGTCCATATAGAAGACATGCACAATACAACACTGTCCATATAGAAGACATGCACAATACAACACTGTCCATATAGAAGACATGCACAATACAACACTGTCCATATAGAAGACATGCACAATACAACACTGTCCATATAGAAGACATGCACAATACAACACTGTCCATATAGAAGACATGCACAATACAACACTGTCCATATAGAAGACATGCACAATACAACACTGTTCATATAGAAGACATGCACAATACAACACTGTCCATATAGAAGACATGCACAATACAACACTGTCCATATAGAAGACATGCACGTTACAGTGACACAATACAACACTGTCCATATAGAAGACATGCACGTTACAGTGACACAATACAACACTGTCCATATAGAAGACATGCACGTTACAGTGACACAATACAACACTGTCCATATAGAAGACATGCACAATACAACACTGTCCATATAGAAGACATGCACAATACAACACTGTCCATATAGAAGACATGCACAATACAACACTGTCCATATAGAAGACATGCACAATACAACACTGTCCATATAGAAGACATGCACAATACAACACTGTCCATATAGAAGACATGCACAATACAACACTGTCCATATAGAAGACATGCACAATACAACACTGTTCATATAGAAGACATGCACAATACAACACTGTCCATATAGAAGACATGCACAATACAACACTGTCCATATAGAAGACATGCACGTTACAGTGACACAATACAACACTGTCCATATAGAAGACATGCACGTTACAGTGACACAATACAACACTGTCCATATAGAAGACATGCACGTTACAGTGACACAATACAACACTGTCCATATAGAAGACATGCACAATACAACACTGTCCATATAGAAGACATGCACAATACAACACTGTCCATATAGAAGACATGCACAATACAACACTGTCCATATAGAAGACATGCACAATACAACACTGTCCATATAGAAGACATGCACAATACAACACTGTCCATATAGAAGACATACACGTTTCAGTGACTCAATACGCTATGAATCGTACAGCTATGACGTTACACTGTTCCGTTTTGTATGAAATACCAGTGGTGACATTCAACACTTCATTATTTCTCTCCTCCCAAATATTGACTGCGCGACGATGTAATCATCACGATTCAACTTCCTGAATTCAATACTACATAGGAGAGAAATAATGAAGTGTGGCTGTCACCCCCGGACTTTCGTCGTTTTACGACAGGATGACTATCGCTATAAAGCGTAAAATGCGTCGAGTACTATATTGATAACAGCCGCCATGTTTTGGTTACCAACAACTGCTGCAAAGAATATCATTTTCGCATCTAAATACCCAAATCAATAAAGTTAAGATGTATCAATCACTGAGGGGATTATGGCTTGCCTCCCACCATTGTTACCCTGGAATGTTAATAATTCAATGACGATGAATACGAAGGCTCCTTCACATTTTCGATGACGGTGATTTTGTAAAGACAGACGATATTACTTGACTGTTTTCGTGAAACGTGCTATATTTGGAATAATATCCTACGTATTATGATGAAATTACGTTCAACAAAACGTAGATTTTCGTACAGTGCGTATGCCAATATGTTAAATCTGCTACGAAAGTTTAGTTTACCTATTTGCGTAAACAGTATATTTTCAGGCTATTTATTAAATCATTTTCTCCAAATTTCGGTCATTATATACGTATCTATGTGTCGTTTGTCATCGATTCCTATTGAACTATTTAATTTTATAATCTCTTAACAAAATATTCATTTCCGAAATTAATTGCTTCGGGAACAACTTATGAAAAGAATCCTTGAATGTAATTGACCAATTTTGATATCTTGTCAATATTTCGAGGTCGTTACGTACTTTCTGAAAGATTAACGTACAATCGCTCGTCGAATGACGGAATTTTTACAAATCAACAAATTAAAAATAATAAGTCTTTATTACAACAATTAGTGTTATCTAGGTCTTTACCAGTTTAATCTATGAAATTCAGAGTAGAATTATAACACCCGTGAAATGGTGACTTCTGATTGGCTTTTGTTATAGCGATGTCATACATAGACGCGTCATTCGGAAAGCCTCGGTCATCACTGTTTACCAGACTTTTTTGGGGGTGCCATAGATCTTCTGCATGCCCAGTCGAGACTCCAGGTGATCTCGCCTTTCCAGATTTGTTCTCATCCGATCTTATTACAACGTGTACTTTTAGTATCTTTAAAGTCCTTTTGAATAAATCAAACGTGATTTTTCTATAATCGATCAAGTTTGAGTTATAAAGTACTAAAGATCAATTTTCGTTGCAATTTTTATTTTGACACTTATTGTTAACTATGATGCCGAATAATTCAGTCCCACTTTGCACTCTGTTAAATTAAATTTAATTTAAGTAAATGGTACAAATGGTATTGATGAATAAGGAACTCCGTTTGAATGGAGATTATTGCGTTATCGTCTGTCTGTATGAATTAATACATCAAAATAGTAATAGTGCAGTTAATAAATGTCAGAAAATCTCTTTAAATCCACACATGGATACGCCTACCACTACTAGCATACGACCCTATACTATGTGACCTTACAACCTAACCAAATATGAAAATATATTTCATATAGTTAAAACATTAATAAATATGCATTTATCAACGAATAAACTGATCATGTATTCGTCCGTATTTGTCGAAAATAAGAAATTTGTAGTATCCTAAAATTTAAAAAAATCGATTTTTTTAACAAGCATTTTTTTACTTGTTTTGTCGCTTTTGTAAAATGATACAACAAGATTGTTTTAATCGGTTATACAAGGATTCCTATTACAAGATGTTTTAGCCACATACTGGATGAAAGCCATTCAAACTTGAAGTTTTACATCCAGATGAGCTAGATACAACTTTATAATTATATGAATGTTTTATATTGCATGATTGTGATAGAGGACTTAGAGGGCTGTGCTTATTTCAACATTTGTATATGTTTATGTCCATCTTTAAACGATTTACGTCGAAATATATCCCTAAGTACTATTGTAAAAAGCCGTCAATATTTCAAATGTCTTGAGTAGCTCAAATGTAAAAACAAAGTAACTTTATACAACGTAGCTAAGTTTATAAAAGATGCTTTAAAACAAAGATGTTTAACATTGCCGTAATTCGATTGTCACCTTCAAACAATATGCCATTTGTTCACATTTTCTCTTTTCTCTTTATTAACGTCATATGATGATTTGTTTGTCCGCTAAAACTTGTTGTAATCCCCCTGTTTTCTTTTTCTCTTCCGTTCGTTTAATGTTCTCATGTGATGTACTTTATATTTGTATTTTGTATGTGATTTTATGACGAAGTACCATGTACAAGTCAAAACAAATAAAATGTTCTGTTCTATAAAATGCTAATTACTATTAACACTTCACTTACATGACATGTACATCAAATATCACTGATTGCAAGTCCCCCCCCCCCCCATATAAACAATTCAGTTCACAGATGCAGTAAATGCAACAACAATTCAGCATTCCAATCAGCACGTGATCCGCTACGTGTAACCTAGCAACAACATGCTTCTAACATATTACTCAAACAGAAAACAAAAATACGTAAACAAGCATAATCACTTTTAAAAGTTCACCGGTACTTATATATTTGTGACGAAAATGAGCAACGTCAAACATTTAATTCGATTTTCGATGTTATCTTTAACACAATGCACGTTATTAATGGAATCATTTTCGTACGCAGGGATGAATGAGTTGGGTTTTTGTTGTACTCCGCGACTCTATCTATCTGTTCAAATGACTTAATGGAAGATTAACTTTGCCAGTCGATGTTTTGTGTTGTATTGTACAAATATAATAGATTCGTTTCGTGAACAAACAAACAGTCAATTCACATGAAGATTTCAGGAAATGAAAGAGTACTCGCTAAATATCATGGTACCCACATGAATGAATGCAATAATAGTTTTATTGTATCACGTAAATGTTCAATTGAAATTTTAACAGTCAGATAACTGACATTTTAAAGTCGTTAAATAAATTTATGACTGTTTGACCTATCATAATGACGTCATATAGAATGTACACTTTGTTCGAAATTGAAAAAAGAATGGGCATTTAAAGTTCACGGATTGCTGAGTGTGAACTCTTTTATCTTCATGCAGTAAACAATATGGGAAGGCAAGGTCAGACAAATTATTTAGTGCAATAGCTTACAGACTTTGACTTGTAGCGGCATTTGCAGACTTGAAGCGACATTTGCATAGTTTTAGCGACATTTGCATAGTAATAGCGGCATTTGCAGAGTTGAAGCGCCTTTTGTAGAGTTGTAGCGACATTTGCAGACGTGTAGCATTTGTAGCGACATTTGTGTTTTTACACACCGCATGTTGCACAGTATATGAGCTCATGCACAAATGATGCGAGTAATCGGAGTCTGGAAATGAAGGACACTTCTCTGAGAACACCACAATGTTAAAGAACGGGTGTTGCGGGCATAGCATCAGATTTTCATAAACATTCAGAAACACGGTCGTATCCATACATATACAGGATGTTGAAGTTTATTTTATTCTTATATCACATGGTTGCCATGGAAACGGTTAAAAAAGTTTAACTTCTTGCTGAACCGAATAGTACGTACATTGCATTAGGTATTTTGAACGACGTCTCAGTGCAAATTTGTTGAAATAACAAATATCAAAGCATGTCTACATAAAGCTTTACGTACTCAGCCACTTTCAGCCATGCTTTATGGAAATTTTACGACAGTGACACAAATGTCAGGTCTGTCATATCGATTACGTCTTATATACTTCACACTGGTTCTCAAGACATATTTACGCCCATCCTAAAAATTACTTAAAAAAAGCAATTTCATCAAACGAATATACGCACCCAACACTTGAAGAACGTCTGCAAATATGTTATAACACCTTGTTATATAACTTGTACCATCATATACGTCATCCATAGTTTAATATACCATTGTCCTAGTCTTCATACAAACCATATATTCGAACCGTCACCCCGGTTTATGAGCTTCAATACGTGCCGATTCTTGCGATTTCCATTTCTAATGTGAATACATTGCAAAGAGGTTTATACCTACAAGCTATCAGACAATTTACATTACAATTAATATATTTGTATTAAACTTTTTTGTAAATTTGTCTATCTCATGATATTATTCATTTATGATTTGTATTTGTTTGTAAAGTTCTTCGCGAGCAATCATTAAATGTTGTACGGCACGGACCGTACTGGGATAGGTTTTATAGCAGTACTTAAAGAGGTTTCCAACGACGTAAGTTCGCGTTCATTAGTTTGCAAATTTATATAATATATTCTTCACATAACTACATGAACAGTAGCTACTCCTATAGTACATGGAATGTACCTTCTTAGGCACGTCCCATTGAAATTGGATCAAATCCCTGTATTATGAATTCGAATAAACGAGGCCAAGTTCGGTTGTATTGTTAAGTATCACAAGTGTGTTGCTAGGCATTACTGCGAGCCACGTCAACTATATTTCTTCTGTTGTGATTTTCTGTAGTTCCCACTAACATTGTACTAGTTTGAATCCAGGAGAGTAAGGATTCCATTATGCCTGGTAATGGTTAAAATATGGCTGGGCGTCATTGGCACTGTGCAACACGACCGTCTTTGAGTTAAACATTGTCGATATGGTTTATACTGCTTAAACTACCCGGACGAATACCAGGTGGATCGAAATGCCATATATATGTATAATTATCACCCTGCTTAGATATCACCTTGACCAGAAGTCGCCATGTTAGTCTTGATAGCTGACTTGGTTGTGATATACAAGTATACTGTCTTGTACCGAGATCACTAGTTGGGTGATATTTTAAATAATAAAAATTATCACAAAATCTCTGATTATTTCATTACTTTATTTAATCCGTATTGAAAACAGTTGTGTCAAATAAAATCCAATTAGAATACTGAGAGTGATTCCGTTAGATGATTTCCAAGTTCTATAATTTCAGTAAAAGATTGTCAGGAAAAACTCTCAGGAGCCTGGCACGAAAAAGACTGAATCTGAAGCGGCTTGCTGGCGCTATATAACTATACATTTTTAGGTTCTTGACCAATCATAATATATCACATGATCCTGACTTTGTATCATGTACTGCTGACGTTTTACTAAGACTAATCATGTATCCTTATTTGTTTAGAGAATCTTGGAATCAGTACTTGTAATCACTCTTAGTCATAGGTTATAGGTTATAGCAAGCGAGAAAATAATGTATAAACAATGTGATGGTACACGTTGTTTACTCGTGGTCAATTATACCTGTAATTATTCTGGTATAGCAGAATCATAGATAATTGACCGAATGTAAGAGCGATGTAAGAGGTTACATAATCATGTACAATATTTGTTCGAGTCCGTTAAAGACACTAGCCATGCGTTTTTGGCGATTTTAATGTTTTATTGCAAAACGCATTGACGAATGTTTTTTTTTATTGCAAAACGGATTGAGAATCGATCTGATCTGAAATGTTATGTAATACGACTTGTATATGTTGTATATATATTTTTATATGATTATACGTATAAATGCCCGTTTAAGACACTACCCATGCGTTTTGGGCGATTTTAATATTTTATTGCAAACCGAGTTGTAACAGTGCATTCTTAATTTCTTAATTTTGAATATAGTCACGTGCATGTACTAAGATTCCACAAAGAACGCGCGCACGTGTAAGATTTTCCTTTAGGACTGATCGCAAGCGCTAAGATTCCTTAAAGAGCGGATGAGTGTGCAAAGATTCAATGAAGACGCATTTTGCATTCAACCATTGAACTTGAATATGCATTTGCACAAACATAGTTCCTGGATAATTATGCATTCAATTTATCACGGACTATCAGGGAAATTTCCTCTTGGTACAGACAATTATTATGATACAATCATACATAAAGTGACGCATTTACGGTATTTTTACGACACACATTGGTTATTCCTTTCCTCGGTTGAACGACCTCTAAATAAGATATGTCTTATTCTTGTCTCAGAAATAAACATGGGTTTGACTCTATTAGAGTTAATTAAATCTTATTATTGAGCACAACTATACAACAGAATATAAGTTGAACGACCGTAGTGTTAGAACTATATAACCAATGATGAACTACGAAGTTCATTCCAACCTTCAAGTCGTACAATTCAACAGACACACCCCTTACATCTCAGGTAGCATTTCAGTTAATCATTCATTAAAACTGGTATAAATATATTTCACCAAGTATTATGAACTATCATCTTGACCGCTAGAGCACTCTACCCCAACAATGCCTTATGAAGGACTAAACTTCCCCTAAATGAGACATTTAGTAAATTAACTACCAATTATAAAGTTGTTTGGTTTATTTCCGTACGGGGTCAAAGTCCGAATAAACAGCCCCCTTCACTCTGAATACAAACTGTATTTGTTTGTGTGTTAGTGTATTCTGTAACATTGTCACAAGATCTGTTAAAACATACCAAAATAACTCTAAGGAAGTACGACCTATCAGGTCTGTATGAAGTAAATGTACACCACTCAAATATTTAAAATTATTTTAGATCTAGTATAAGTAAACATAAAATGTTCTCAACAAACGCCTCTCCCTTTCATACACTTATAACAAAGTCCGTTTGCTTTTATATTGACTACTCAAACAAAACAAATACAGACATCTATCCACATATTTATGCATTCGGAGGAAAGTATATAGTACAGACATTGCCTGTCTGCGCGCCAGCTCCATAGTTTGTTTGCTCATCCACCCGTACGGAACCTTGTGTCGTACCTATAACTTTTGAATAGTGCAGTGAATTCCAATGAAACTTTACACAAGCTTTGAGCATGATAAGAAAAAATGAGTAGCACAGCAAAATCATGCATTTCAAATGTCAAGGTCAACTAGAAGGTTGCATCAACTTACTGTGATATACATTTACATTATATGCTGATCGACAACGGTACACAATTTATATGAGAAATCCTTACATTATTGAGAAATTTATCAACTTCTCGGAAATCCGGGATTTAAGTCACACGTTCAATCAGAAATCAAGCATCAATTGGACCTGTCAGACTCATGCAAGTTCAGTTATGACACATACGTCGTTCTGTGTATGGCGATGCTCCCCGCATGCCCGATACAGACAGGTTGTAAATGTATATATTTTCATTGTTTTTCGTACAAACGTCGTGAACTTTTCAGGTTTTGTGTATTAAAGGTGGTGTGTTTGTCATTAATTACGCTCATGAAGTACGCAATTTATAGTCACAGTCCGGTTAATTCTGGATCACCCCTCATATTTTGAAATTAGTTATTCTCTTTAACGTGAAGATATTGGATCGAAAGCGCCTATGCATTCTTTGAATGACTTTTACACAAACTGATAATGAAACTAAAACAACAGATTTTTCTGAGTTTCTGCAATGTTTGTATGTCGTCACGTAGTTGTGTTTTACGTAGTGTCTGGTCTGAGAAGATTTAACTATAAGTACCTAAGTTAGAATCGATACGATTTGACGCAATTGTATCACGTTTATAGTGTACTCAACACTTTCAATGTTTCCATGAGGAATTAATGAGGATTTTACTTTTGTTTGTTCACACTATGAAATCTTTGATCAATTCTGTCATTGTGAATGATTAATGGTGAACTTGTGCCACCCGGTGCTGAAATTCAAATATCCCTGGATGATTTGTCTATGTGCAGTAATTGCAGTATCGCTTGCACCAAAACAATGATAAGTACGACTTGTAAACTAAACACCAGAAAATAAATACACTAGATTTACAATCATCTTTCAGCAACTGTGTATATCTGTACTGTACTTTGATACATATTTTGTCGTCGATGAAGTTCAAGGTCGTACAACCCGGGGTGTCGGAGTTCGAACCTCGAACACAAAACGACCTCGCGTCCTGAGAAGACACCAGCACTGACTTGACTAGGAAGTGGACTCTAGATTGATTCGAATTAGCACAAATTCTTTCATCACATTTGAGATTAAATATATCTGTGAAATAATCGATATTGATATGAAAATAACTTTGGACAATCAAATTATCAACATTAATAATTACTCCTATACACCGCAGGGAATGCTATGATAATGGCCAGCAAATCGTATGACTACAAACACTGTAATTCTTGAAATAGTTTAACTTCTTCCAGAAACTTACATGATCATAAACCCCAGCTAAATTAACAAAACGTTTAGGTATAATTCGACCATAGAGTATTTCAGATATGATGTTATATATGAGATTCACATATTTACATAGCAAGGTTAATTTTAATTCTAGAGCTAAGTGTTTGGTGTGACATAGCTTTTGTGATATGTTTCTACTGTAAACAGGAGGGTGGAACGTACGAAGTCACCTTGCAAATTAAACATGCCATGACGTAAATAATTTTCATTGATAATCAAGAAAATTTAATACAAAAACGGAAAGAGAATATTGTTGAACGTGTTTGGAAGCACCGGATGAAGGGGATTTGACTGTTGATACCAGGCTCACGATATTACATGTCCGTAGAAAACAACTAACGTTTATTCACTGTACTTTACTTGCTCAGCAACAAACACGTGGCAAACTACGTCTGACCTTTTGGACACTAGTCGTTTTAAATCCACGTGTATACAACGGAAAAACTTTCCATGACTTTAACAACACATAAAACATAAAGTCCAGATCGTGCGTCACAATGACAAACGTACACGAAGGTCCGGATGTCTGTACAATGAACATCTACAGAGTAATTTGCATAGACTGAAATACTTTTTTAGTCATAGTGACCACCTTTATCAACCCTTTTAGCAAAGCCTTATAAAATAGGGATACAAAACGACCCTGGCTTATATTACTGCCATCATGTCACGTTTTTCATCTATTTGTAGAAAATATCTTATCGAATAGTCTGTAATTTTGCGCAGAAACAAATGATTTAATCGTAAGCATGTACTAACTGTATTCAGTACACGCAACGGACAGTAACCGATCAACTCTGAAGTACACATGTAATATATCATGCTTTCTTACAGTCACTAAATTTTGTTCTTATCTCGTAAGGCTAATACATTTGATTCATCATTAATTTTGTAAGTGTTATCTGGGCACATTGAAACAATGCAAAGTATGCAGGAATTCCAACATATCTGTATACTCAAGTATACAATACATAATGCAATTATATATATAGGGCCGCGAATACATCGGTCACGTGTCTTCCAACATATCAGTATATACATACTCAAGTATACACTACATAATGCAATTATATATATAAGGCCGCGAATACATCGGTCACGTGTCTTCCAACATATATACATGGATATTTACATTGTATTAAGCTGAATACAAGAATGACGAAGCATTAAGTACTGAAACATAATAACATCTTTATCATTATGCCTTGAATAGCAATTTCCTATGTTTATTGTTATCCATTAAAATGCAATTATGGACTTGCTGAATGTAAGTGTTGTCAAGTAGGGGTAGGTGGTAGCAATCAATGTCTCAATGTGTTAGTACTGGTGGGAGGGACAAGTGGGCGTTACTGCTTGTATATCTTACTATTTGTTTTATCGCAAAACGATATTGGTTGCAGGTGGAAACATTAGACACTTATATTCATAGTCAATGACAATCGAAGGTAGAACTAACTTGAATGCTGAATGTTGATATTTATTTGAAGTCCCAATAAGGGTAGTGAATGCATATTTTTTCTCGAAACGTCTGCATTATCCAGACCGTTCCCATAGTTAAGTATACCATAAGTATCCCATCAAATTTAAGAAGATTCAATATCGATATAAAAAAGTAATTATTTATTATCTTGTCGACCGGTTATTAACCTAGTTTCTAGCGTTTGTTTGTTTACATTCGGTGCATGCCGACGTTCCTAATTGCATCACACAGGCGCACATCAATCGATATTGTCTCATCATGTGATGGCAATTTTTAGATTTTGCTTGTTGTAGTTGTGTTTGCGTTTATTTATCGTCGCCACCGGTTTCCCATATGGGCGACGCATCCGGAAGATTTTTAGTCATTTTAGATATTTAGAGGGTAGTGCATGATACAGAAGATGCCCCAGTTCCAGAAGCACCCCTGGTTCTTTAACGTGTTCGATGTAAAGCATCGTTGTAAAGCATCGTACACGGGACCTCGGTTTTTCAAAGTCTCGCCCGAAAGACTGTTAGTGTTTTGCTGTTGTTTTGAATATTTATATCGCACTCGGAAAGTCACGGAAGCACATCGGCAATTTACGGAAATCGCGACAATGTAAAACATTTTATAAATAAGGGTTGATGGCTATCCGAAACAATGTATAATACGGAATAAAATTTCGGACCCGATGAATTCGGATGAACGAGGTCCAACTGTATATAAAATATAAACTAATACTTGTACATAAGAATCATACCTTGTACATTGTATATATGAATCATACCTCAATTTCTAATAAAATGTTGACGTATGGTAATGTGTTTATTTTGTTAAAAGCTGCGTAATGAAAATGCTTGGATGGGCCTCGTTTCTGGCGTTTATTGCAAAATAATAGTTAAGTATTTGTATTTATTAGACAAATGTATTTTTTCGTCCCAACGAGTATATCTATACTAATTGGTGTCACTATCCTGTCGGTTATTAACATCGATTAAACTCTAGGTAATAATGTATACATCGTACATTTCTCATTATATTTCAATACATAAATATACCCATTCTTTCCGAATATTTTGTTGGCATTGTTTGGTCACCGTGTCTTGTTTCAAAACCCTGGTTGGAAGTCGTCGTGATCGCGTTGAATAAAACATAACGGGGGGTGACTGTCCGCTCGAGAGGAGGTGTGGTCAGCGTACCAATCCTCTCCACGGATAAATCAATGTCAACAAATAGTTAAAGTGTTACTTCTAAGTTAAAATTCATTATGTTATTGGTAAGTCAACATTGTAAACTAAAGTTAATCAATGGTAATGTTTGCATTTTTATTAATTGGTAACGCTTGTAAAATGCGTGAAATTATTAATATATTGAGTCTTCAAACTGGTTTACAGTTAAAAGGAAATCAACTAGTCAGACATGAGTTTTTCATCAGGTCCGAGCATGTAATGGGGTAAGGATTATCAGTTTAGTTGGCATGCATGAACTATTGCGTGTTGTTAATTTCTTTGTGTGTTGGGTCATTTATATAGCATTGAGTCCAGGGCCCGTATTACAGAAGCTTCTTATCCTTTAAATTTTCCTTAAATGACGAAAAAATCTTAAGTTTTACATTTTTATCCTTAAGATTTCAGAAAGTTCTTAAGTAGTATTACACAATGTTCTTATCTTATTTTTTCACTTAAGGTAAGCGATTTTCTCCTTAGATTTTAAGGAAAGCTAGACCTCCCTTATCTTGTATAAAATATCTTAAGTTATAGAATCGCCCCCATTTTCTGAACCAGTGAACAGCACAATTATTCGACATCTACGATTTCAATACAACGTTCGTGTCAAATCATCGAAATCACGTTGCGTTCAGATATACATTTACATAAAGTAGGCCTACCGGTGTTCAGTAAATTCCGTAGAATTATAAAATTTCGCTCTTGAAATTGTGTCAACGCTGTGAGCAAAATCAACAATATTTACCTGATAAAATGCTGTTTTAAGTGTTAATTATACGTACAACCAACTATGTAATAATTCAGGGACGTGATGTAGACATACAGTGAATATATAAGAACGGAATGATGGAAATTGCACCGTGAATCGGAAAGAGATGTTAAGAATAATATTAGGTTTATATCATAAAGGTTTTTATGTTTCGGATATGGTAATCATGATGTTTGACTAAGGAAGCAAAAGTGAATCGAAACTGGTCCTGTGTCATGCTATTAGTTGACCGATGTTAAACTTGGATCATGACTGAGAATACGTTTTACTATTTTGTATGGTATATATGCATATTACTGCCACCAGTTAGCATGATAGCGTTCGCAAATTGTTTCGTGTTAACCACATAATTATTACGATAATTATCTAGCTATCTAGTTAATATTCGTGATCAATTTTCGGTAAGATAAATATCATACAACTAGAAATAGGCTTGAAAGAGCCCAGAACTGCCACCTCTTACCTTTTTTATGATGTATTGCACTAGTTTTAAGTGTTACCACTTATTTATAAATGCAAGTTTGGCTTCTAGATTTAAGTGGTAACACGAATCTTAAGTGAAATTCGCCAATTTGAGTTATTAAGTAACATAATAAGTGGTTAACTGGATAATATTCGTGTTACAACTTACATCTAGAAGACAAAAATGAATAAGTGGTAACACGAATAATGGAGTTAATAAAAGTTTATATTACATTTACTATGAGTTTTCAATCATGATTTGATTTATTATGCTTTGAAATACACAGTTCTATTGAAATAAAATTGTAATTACTGTTATATAGTGTGTGTATTTCGTTTTCAACCTAGTTATCTATATATAGCCCTATATCTGCACTAGACTAGTATTTATACTTATCACAAGTGCTATGTTCTTGTTTCATTTAGGTTCGTATGTGCATGCTTTTGAGCAAAATTTATCAGGGGAAAAGTACCATTTGTGGTGATTTATGATTTTTCTCAACAAGCTTTGTAATACTACACTTAAAAACATAAAACATGCATCTAACCAAAGGATTGATAATAGTGGTTGCTTATTATATCACAGACAGCTGCAAATGTTGGGTTGAAATTCATACAAATTGTCTGTTCTCAGTACACAACTCGTAACAGGACATTATAAGAAAGAGCAAGCATATTGTATCTATATTTTTATTGGTATGGATGGACTGGGTGTGTGTTGTGTTTGTGCCATGTCCAAGGACATGCTGGATTCATTCAGTCTGAATTACTGGTACTAATTCGCCTCAACAACTAGATCACGACTTACCGACTGCATTATTCATGAAATATCATACAGATTTACTGAGCAAAACTTCTCACACAACATACAGTCAATTTCCATCAGTTAAAATGCAAAATGTTCAAATATAATGCAACAAAAACAAAGATTTATATGAAATGACGGTTGTACTTGTTACAACGTAACTAGGTAAAATCATTTATTTGCTTGGAGTTAGAGTAAAGTCTGCTACATTCTGCGCACGCATTATTTTTTTAATTTCCGGTTCTATTTTTGGAACGGGAAAACCCGATGTACGTTAGCAACAGTCTTAAGAATTTGCTTAAGATGAAAAATAAGGATAAGGAAATTTTAGTTAAAATTCTTTTAAGTTGGATCTGTAATAGTACTTAAGATTTTCTTGAACCTTATCCTTACCGAAGTACAAATCTTAAAATTTCTGTATTTCTTAAGGTATATCTTAAGAAGCTTCTGTAATACGGGCCCTGACCTTTAAAATAGACTTGTCCTGGACTAAGTCCAACTCAACTGTTGGTAGCCCGATTCGGCAATTAGACTTGTCCGGGACGTCGAGCTATTGGATTTCTAGAGTCCTATCAGTGTATACATGTATTTGCAAGAAGCTTTTAACAGCTTTACACAGAAACACGTATGCCGTATTGTCTCGACTTATTGTGTGATATAAAGAGTGCAGACTACAAAATACATGTCGCTCTAATACGGTAACTTTCCTTATACGACCTGCCAATAAATGATAAAAACAACTTATCTATAATTACTTGTGGACTAGCTTTCCTATGAGATTGAGTTTGCTGTTTTATTTCACATTATAAACCTCATACTGGGAAGTATTCCAAAGAGAATGGTTGAAGACGGTCGCTTTCGTGAAAGTTTGAGTTTTTATTCAATGATCATTGCGCATTGCAACAAAGCAGCTACATTGGGTACACATATTGTAACAAAGCAGCTACAGTGGGTACACATATTGTAACAAAGCAGCTACAGTGGGTACACATATTGTAACAAAGCAGCTACAGTGGGTACACATATTGTAACAAAGCAGCTACAGTGGGTACACATATTGTAACAAAGCAGCTACAGTGGGTACACATATTGTAACAAAGCAGCTACAGTGGGTACACATATTGTAACAAAGCAGCTACAGTGGGTACATATATTGTAACAAAACCGATGTTATGTAAACGGAAACTCTTACCACTTAGGGTATGTTCAATACGAAAAGTGTGTGAATGACTTTTGTTTAAATCTTTGCTCATAGAACTGTCCCGTTCTGTACTGTCTTTTTTTAGCACATGTAAGAATATTTTCAATTGCACGAGAGAGTTTAATTTTGGCAATTGTGTTTTTTATATTGATACATTATTATTAACCATTCTGTATTGTTTTTTTGCTCATAACTAAACGAGGCAAAATGAATGTATAGATATGTCGATGTTGCTAATTAGGTGTTGAAGTGTTGCCAATAATTCAGTGCATTATATAATCAACAAGTGAGTAAAATAATCTAGTCTATTTACCAGAATGTTGTATTCAGAAAGTTTGAGAAAAAGTACTGAAAAAAATCCGATTTATTAATTTATTATCAGATGTTGTTGTATGACCAATATCAGTCGAATATTGACATTCAAAGTATTCTGAATATCTGTGGTCAGAGCTAAAACTTGCAATGCTTTTGTTAACCATTGTCAGAGGTAACCGCCTGGTTTTTATGTCTAAATTCTTCCTATACACATTCAAAGGATGATACAGACGGATAAAATGATTATCAGTTGAATTCCATTGGTCACATTTGGACAATCTACGTCCTGATACGGCGGAAATAAAGTTTGAAAAACATCTACGTCCATTAATCCACCCGATACAAGACACGTGTCTTATCTTGATAGTATAGGTATTGTACACGTATCTTTCCTCTTACTCAACAGTTTAAGATTAATATTACCCTCTGATAAATCGTTCATACGAGATAATGAAGTGCTGGGGATGACAGAATGAATATTTATGACATCATTACGTAGAAATCAGGATTACACTTATCCTAGCACAAGTCGTAAATCAAGATACACATATTGTTCTCTGTGACCCGCGGGCTACATGACATGGAATTATCTAATAACACTTGAACTATCAGTTCAATTTACCATAAACAACAATACACCGAGACTTTAAGGTTGACAAGTACATAAACTGAGTTGACAGTAATTTTACTTCCTGGTTCAAATAATCCACGTGACAGACAAACACGCTACTGTGCCGACATTTATAATACCCGAAAATGAACTTATAAATGTTATACAGTATGTACTGTGATAAGATTGAACTCATAGTTAGATCATTTTTTTATCAAAACTTAAATTGAAAAAAAAGAGTAATATATTTGTTTTGAATCATCGGCTCAGTTTTCTTTCAGATATTTCTTCATTTTTAGAACATAATCATTACTTGGGCCGTTTTTATTAACGCAACATACGCTAAAAATCGAGGGTATGATGTAAAGCTATTGTAAGCGCATCTTCAACATTACTCACACTTTATTCACAAAATATCTCATATTGAGAATTTCCTAAATTCAAACCAGCTGCGTTTACATTCAAGTTTGCATTCACAAATCATTCTCAAGTATTAAGTGTATCACAGACCAATCTCAAGTATTTATTCTCACATTTTGTGGATTCATGTACATACAGTCGGACGTCGTTCATTTCAGTTTGACGTGAATAAGCTGATACATCAAGACCTGATACTTTGGATGATACCAGGTATTCAGATAGAAGGTTGTCGAATAAACGAGGTCCTACTACATGCATAATTATGAAATGTTTTATATACTTTGTACAAGTCTAAATAACATTTCTGTTCTGTTCTTATTTCAGTTGAATAATGATTTTAATTATGTTTTGTTAATATTTGGATTAATTAAGTCGCGCATTGATTACTGCATGACCACTTACACAGTAATATTACTAAACATCTTCAGATAATGTAAGAACAAAAAATGAGATTTGTGATTTATGTACAATCTCAAGGCCTATATCCTCGGACCAAGGACTTTCATATTTAACATGCGCTAAACTTGCAATTAACATAATTATGTTCACTTGTCAAACACTTAACAATCCTAGTTGCGTAAAGTTTCCTTAAAGCTTCTTTAGTTTAAAGTAATTTCCTCGAATATGGTAATGGAGAAATAAACAAGGAAAATGTAATCGTGATATGGGAGAGTTGTGTTATATTTGCGCCGTCATTTATTTCTAATTTACAAACATATTAGTGGTTTCTTTCATAGTTGAAATTATTCCATAATTTGTTATATTTTTGATAAAAATTGCAATAACTTATTAAGGAAATTATCAAGTCATATCTATAATAATTAGTGGATAATTAAAGTTATTTTTGTAATTTACGTATATTTCAACAAGGATTGTTTGTCGTGAATTATTTATAATCAGAAATATAATACACAACCCAATTTCGATCCTATCTAAAGCATAAAGAAAATCGAAAAAAATAATCAATCAATGTGACAAGCTCAATAAATAAATGATTGAAAGATTGAATGTGTGAATTTGTGTATCTAATTTCACACACGTACTTTGAATAACTTGAAGAGTTCAAAGTGTCCGGTTTTATAACACCGGAGTTATTTTAAGTATAAAGAGTGATTGGTTTAATTTGATATCCACTGTATACACAAGTGTATGGGAGATGATTGACTGTCTTTTATGAAGTTTCTTCGAATATTAACTCAGTACATAATGGTGTCTTGTTGTCGCTCCTTTGAAATATGACCGTGACACTGGCGCGTCATGTCAAGTCTCGAGCAATTAGCGAGGCCCAGTGATCGATGGATAGAGCGCGATAATTCTGATCCAAAGGTCGTGTGTTCGATCTCTGCGTTGAGAGGGTTTGATCACAAACTCCACAATCCTTATAGTCAACAGTGTACTGATCATTTAGGTACATACATACAAATAGCTTCCAGGTCTATTCCCGAACTGTACGGAAATACCCGAGAGGTTTTTGGTGTATGATTCCGCGTTAAATAGCAGTTTTCTGACCCCACACCCGCTACTTTTTACACATTACTTCTACTAGAGTTTGTACAACAAGTGCCAGATTGTCCGCGTTAATGAAAGTTTTCATAATTTTATGATAAGTGATATCTTATCTTTTGTACTTTTAAAGATTAAATACATACGGATCAAAAGAGCTAACCCACCATTGACAATCTTCACTACATTATAACAAAGTGATCTGAACAAAGAACATGATTTGGACATGTCAACATAGACTGTATTCGTTAGTTCAATTCATTAGAATCATAAATGTTATAACCCACTGCAATCAACATTAGTAGACGATATATCAAGGAGATGTTGTAGAAAGTATGTGTAACACTGGGGGGTTAGCACTTCTGACCAGTATATACTCGAGTACCACGTACTTTTACAGCGCACTTACCGGGGTAATTAGAATGTTAATTATACCCTAATTATAGCTAAAAATGAACAATCATTCTTTTGAAACAGACAGAACACGTGGGTTCAAGTTTCAGTATGCTATTGGTGTGTACAATACAATAATGATATAAGTACTCTCATTATATATAAACATTGTATATATGTCATCAATGTATATGCGAACAATGTATATAATTATATATCTGCAAGTTCTCATACATTCGGATAGCTGTCCTGTATCTCGGTCGTGTGATTGCTCTATTGATGTGACATTAGTACTAATTCAATTAGCTTTCAGATTGTTAAAACATCAAAGGACATACAAGAGAATTGTAAACATATTTAAAACTCTAAAACCATAATTATGTAATTTTTGATGCTTGCAATAATTTCCACTTTGCTTTTGTCGATATGTTCAATGCTTTGGTTGTATACCTTCCCTTTGTTCAAAGACGACATGCTTTCAAACCAGTCAAGAAAATTACAAAATTATCTGATGATCTTTTGACTGTCGTTCGTACAGATTGTAAAAAACAGTAGTTTTCCAGATATTTATAGTTTATTATAGTGTCAAACATGAAATATTACAGTACAATTTACAAAGTAAAAACATAAAACTATTTATGCTTAGCCGAACTTGGCCCCGTACTTCGTCCAAAGTGTAGTTTACCTTAATCATAAATTTATATATGATAAATTTACACGAAATTGACGTCAGGTCGCTGTGGTGTAGTGGTTAGCATAACGGACCGGCAATCCGTAGACCTGGATTCGATTCCCGGTAGCGCCATTGACCGATTTTTCGTGTTTCTCAACCATGACTTTATTTTACTAGATACTGACTAATTTACGCAACATCATAAAATATATAAAAGGCAATGTTGTTTGTTGTCAAAACACCATGAAGTATCATACTAGTATATGGAACTAAAACACATGAAATCGATTAAAAAAATCCACATTTAGTTTACAGCATGTTTGATATGAAAATTGTCATATGGTGTTAAGAGCAGGCGACTGAAATACATGTTCCCATATTATCCACTAGAAAGGGATAGAAAGGCAAACATATCTAAAAATAATAATTGTGAAAATTATGGAACAGGCATCATTTATAAATAGTATTTTTACTTGGAATTGCTGTGAAACATCCAAGTAAGTCAGTTTGGACTAAAATTTAACAAGTCCATGTATATATATCGTATAGTTGATGAAAGTGAACTTAGTCAATCTGTGGATATTTTAGTTGTTGTAGTAAAGCCTCGATAATAAGACCACCATTGGGACCCTTGCAAACTGGTCTTCTTACTGAGGTGGTCTTAATTTGAGTTTGAATATAAGAGAACTGTGAAAATGGAATTGAAAATTGTGTTCTTAACTTTGATGTGGTCTTATTATTGAGGTGGTCTTTAAGTGAGGCTTTACTGTAGTTACTTGTGTTCTAATTAAAAATGTATCATTTTTATACGAAACATTTATATGTAGCCAACAGAAGGAATGTGAAACATGACTGATTCATTCATACAATCAATATTTGTTTATGGTCAATGATTGATTCGGTCAAATCTTGTTTTCTTTCAATTTACAAGTCTCTGATTGATAATTAATTTCGTTTATATTGTAAATAAGATGTTTCTGCGATTGCATATATACTCGACTTTAATTTTTATGTGAAAATAATATTTTCATTACTCGAATACCAAACTGCAATAAAAGTAATCGTTCTTATAATGAAATACTTGTTTATATAACTCGTCTATTCGACAAAAGTAAAACACATACTTGTTTCTGGTCATGTGTCATATAATAATAGTGTTGTAAAATATTGAATGTCTATATATCCTAAGAGGCACACGAAATGACTCCGAATTTGACGTTTTCATTAAATACAAGTTTTGTTTAAAGTAAATACACGTACACCTGTATATTTGATGTCAAAGTTGAATGAACAGAAGCATTGAAATCGAAAATTAGCCAATGGTAGAAATACCACTTTGGCTTTGTCAAGTTCATCAACATTTTACTAAATTAACAAACAAATCATGAAGACGACAGCGATAAAATAGTAGTCGTCTTTCCTCTGATCATAAAGACGAAGCGTGGAGCATACAACACACTAACATTAAGTGTAAATAAATTGAATAGTTCCGATAAACGAACGATGAATTAATTCAATATTGAACGATCCGTACATCTTTCATAGTTAGTTCTTCTCAGTTGTCTTTCCATAGAAGGCATTTAATTCAAGAATATACTGTAAAAAAATAACTAAGTGTTAAACTCATGCTGATCTTGTTGAGTTGCCTGTCTGTTATCTTTAAAAGAAAATATATATCTTAGATAAGATGTTGACCTCTAAGCCCAGGGGCTGTGGATTCGAACCCAGCCAAGGCGACGGTCACACCTCCTAAGATACCAGATCTGGTTTTACCAGGACGAAAGGACTTGTGGTTGATTTATAATAGCATAATGGTTTCATCCCAGTAGAGCTGCGATAAATTGGTATATGTTTATAAATACTTATGTATGTTTGAATCAAAATGAAAAGTGAACGTCATACAAATATATTAAAGAATATAAATATTTTTTTCACCGATAATAAATAAGAAATCATCAATTTTGCAGCTAAGTCATCATTAAAATACCTCGTTAAATATAATTAATATTTGAATAATGAATATCAATGAAGGGTGCGGCTCATTAATACCGTAATACTCGACTAGAATATGTATATCTTTGAAGAGGAAAGCAAACAAACTATTTAAAAAATGAAGTACACATATTTCAGGTCTAGCCTTACACAAACACCGAAACCAATCAGGACTTGGAACGTTTGAAATCATTTATAAGACTTATAAAAACAGCTTCACACATTATTTCACCGAGTCAATTAGACAGATAGCTTCTGTCTCTATACAATACAGACATCTCGTACCAAGTATTTGAAGTGACATCATGATAAATAAATGATCGCTTGTTTTGTTCGATATATTCTATGTCATTGTGAACTAAAGAAAATGAAAATTAGCAAGCATAAAACGAAATGGGCTTGTTATATGAAGAGATAAACAAGGTATTAATTTCGAGTGTCGTTAAATTGAAACATTAGAACGAGGAGCGGATGTGTATAAACACATTATGAAATGTGTTTTGTCATAATTTGTATTAAAAGCTTCGAAACGAATTTACTGATAAATCGTATGAACCACAACCTCGTTTACACTCAATAAATTGTGCATTTTTGTAAACAAACAATTATGATATCATTTTTAAGTGTGTATTCATATTTGCCGACAATTTTGGTATGAAAGGGTACGAAAGGGTACGAAAGGGTACGAACGGGTACGAACGGGTACGAAAGGGTACGAAAGGGTACGAAAGGGTATGAAAAACTGCAAGCATTTAACACATCACATCGGTACTTACATACACAAATATATAGCATTTACGTCATACACATAGTTTGAAAGTTAATAGAAACTGCAAATTCACATTTATACACTCAGGTCTATCTCAGCGATATGATCGTTGAGTGAAGATAATACTAGTGCAATTCTCATGAATGATTCCTCAAAATTTAGACCCCGAAATGAACAAGAAGCCACCATTTCATACCTGTATTGTAAAAATATTTCTGGATCCGTGCCTGTGTGACTCCAAATCACTTACCACTCACCGCTGCGGAGTCGAACACACCTGTTGAACTATAATTGAGGAAGCCATCCAGCTGGCATACGGAAGGTCGGTGGATGTACCCAGATGTACACCTGGGGTCTTCCCCCACCCGTGTAGCTAGAATAGTCACTGCGTGACATTGGCTTTTTATGTGACTTAAAACCCCATAACAGATATAGAGTATCTATCCGTTGAGTGTCTTCCATATAAATACAAACAGCCCTTTCTCGCGCCCAATTCGGGCGAACCTCGACCCGGGCGGAATTCCAACTCCCGATCTTCGGATAAGGTGTAAAGCGCTATACCCCTCGACCACACAGCTTCATCACAAACGGAACAGTCACCTTACCAACCTGTATGTGGATCAGATCGATTGACATTACATCACATCCACCAGATATCTGATAGAAATCACATATACCCGCACTCTAATTATATCCTATATAGGATGTCAACAAATAATGTGTAAGCAATTAACCCGAGTGATTAGCAGTTAACAATACATTAAGGCAGTAAAGATATTTCATTAATATGGATCACAGGTCTTGATGTTCGCCATGACCGAGAAACCGCGTTTTGTATCCTTATACAATATATGAGGAGCAGACAGAACATCCTCAGTAATGACTTCTTACATTGATTTAATTGATTTATCAATTACTTAAATGTTTGTTTAGACTACCTTGTCAGCTAATTGTAGGATTTATTCCATAGATTTACCATAGGACAATCAATATAATCACTATAGAGTAGCTGGCTCTGTGACAGAAATTAAACCCGACAGACAAGACGCAGTGTTATGTTATCTGCCCTATGCTTATTCAAGTGATGTTTTGCAATCACCATTATCAACAAGAGGTTTAGTTGTGGTGTTTTTTGTAACAAGGAGTCTTGCTGTGTTTACGCAGAAGAGAGCATATTTTGGAGATATTTACAGCTTTTGCTAGACAAAATTCTTTGACCATGATACAGTTCAGAATAAATGAACGGAACCAAACTCCTTTATACAGTAGAACAGAATAATAACTTTGTACAAGTGTTTAACTCTCGTATGAAAATGGATTTCACACAATGATACAGCAGCATTTGTTGTGTTATACTATGATTATTACTCTTGTGTGAAAGGGCCTCATATGTATGAATGATCACCAACGACAACATGGTCAATCAAATGAAATAGTTTACCACACTATTAAATATGATGCAAAACGTGAAAATAGTTCATGTTGTCACAAGCTTGACAGGATCAAAGTTTATCCCATATTGACACAAAATGTAGTTACAGGATTTCGAGGGTTCAATGCAAGACTGTACTAACTCCTATATAAATACATAGGAATTAGGATAGTCTTGCGATGAACCCTCGATTTGTTATCAATTCTAAATGCACTAGTATATTTTTTCCAACTGTTCATCGCGTTTTGTTGGATATAATGCTCTCAAGACAGATCACGTGACCTGACCTGGTACAACAACAACTCAATACCTCAACACATCGTTGTTTTTTTTGACGTTATCTAAACGATCATTGTCCTCAACCGGACAGAAATGTCAGTACAGAGAACATGAAACATAATGAATTAACATGCAAAGTGAACAGCTGCCTCGTTACGAGATTTATTTAGATAGGAAATAGTTTTGTCGAAGTGTGTATTTGATTCGTGAAGGGTGATTTCGATTAAGCAATTTTCAAATATTGAACTCTCTATATGAATCTACAGGCACCATTATCATGCTGTGTTACTTTTCTTGTCTTTGCAACAGAATATGCTCATTTTACAGTGCCAATAAGGATAGTAAATACATTCTTTATAAACATCTGCATTATCCAGAATATTCCCATATTAAGTATACTCTAAAACTTATTCACATACGCATAGTGTCCCATCCAATTGTTATCTTGTCGACCGGTCAATTTAACATAGTTTCTCGCGTTTCTGTTTACACTCGATGTATGCAGACAATTTTGATTGCGGTAGGCAGGTGCGCTTAAATCGGTGACGTATCATCACGTGATTGCAATTTTAGATGTGAATAGTTGCTGTTGTGGAGGATAGATTTTATATCGCACACGGAAAGTCACAGAAGCACAATGACAATTCAGGGAAGTTGCGACAATGTAAAAATGACGCAATTTGTAAACAAGACATGATGTATTTTACAGCCATGTACGAACTTATTGAATAGCCTTCAGCCATTGATCCTTTGTCTCTTATATATGGTTGAAAATCACTCTTTTGGGGCCTTTAACTAATACTGAATCATGTGCACATTCTCCACAAAATGCCGACATTTGTCGAAAGGGTAAATTATGCCAGTGTAAAATTCTGCGTGATGCCAATGTACAACTGTGTAGACATTTTTATTTTGCATATATGACGCAGTTTAATCACCCAATATGCCCGCCCAACATACTGCAGTTAAAGCCCACACACTATCTAGAAATGTAGAATAATAAAACAGAAAATTACTGAAATCTCTGATTAACAGTTTTTTCACTTCAGTGCATTTCATTGTTTACATGACATTGTTAAATGTTATATAACACTAATGGTTTGTGTGTCGAGTGGGTGGTAATATTATAGCAGTTTACAGACACTAGGTCGAGGTCATGTATTGTAAACCATTGACGTAACAACACTAAATATACTGTCACTGCATGTTTACAGACACTAGGTCGAGGTCAAGTATTGTAAACCATTGACGTAACAACAATAATAATACTGTCAATGCATGTTTACAGACACTAGGTCGAGGTCAAGTATTGTAAACCATTGACGTAACAACACTAATAATACTGTCACTGCATGTTTACAGACACTAGGTCGAGGTCAAGTATTGTAAACCATTGACGTAACAACACTAAATATACTGTCACTGCATGTTTACAGACACTAGGTCGAGGTCAAGTATTGTAAACCATTGACGTAACAACACTAATAATACTGTCACTGCATGTTTACAGACACTAGGTCGAGGTCAAGTATTGTAAACCATTGACGTAACAACAGTAATAATACTGTCACTGCATGTTTACAGACACTAGGTCGAGGTCAAGTATTGTAAACCATTGACGTAACAACACTAATAATACTGTCACTGCATGTTTACAGACACTAGGTCGAGGTCAAGTATTGTAAACCATTGACGTAACAACAATAATAATACTGTCACTGCATGTTTACAGACACTAGGTCGAGGTCAAGTATTGTAAACCATTGACGTAACAACACTAAATATACTGTCACTGCATGTGTACAGACACTAGGTCGAGGTCAAGTATTGTAAACCATTGACGTAACAACACTAATAATACTGTCACTGCATGTTTACAGACACTAGGTCGATGTCAAGTATTGTAAACCATTGACGTAACAACAGTAATAATACTGTCACTGCATGTTTACAGACACTAGGTCGAGGTCAAGTATTGTAAACCATTGACGTAACAATAGTAATAATACTGTCACTGCATGTTTACAGACACTAGGTCGAGGTCAAGTATTGTAAACCATTGACGTAACAATAGTAATAATACTGTCACTGCATGTTTACAGACACTAGGTCGAGGTCAAGTATTGTAAACCATTGACGTAACAACACTAAATATACTGTCACTGCATGTTTACAGACACTAGGTCGAGGTCAAGTATTGTAAACCATTGACGTAACAACACTAATAATACTGTCACTGCATGTTTACAGACACTAGGTCGAGGTCAAGTATTGTAAACCATTGACGTAACAACACTAATAATACTGTCACTGCATGTTTACAGACACTAGGTCGAGGTCAAGTATTGTAAACCATTGACGTAACAATAGTAATAATACTGTCACTGCATGTTTACAGACACTAGGTCGAGGTCAAGTATTGTAAACCATTGACGTAACAACAGTAATAATACTGTCACTGCATGTTTACAGACACTAGGTCGAGGTCAAGTATTGTAAACCATTGACGTAACAACACTAAATATACTGTCACTGCATGTTTACAGACACTAGGTCGAGGTCAAGTATTGTAAACCATTGACGTAACAACACTAAATATACTGTCACTGCATGTTTACAGACACTAGGTCGAGGTCAAGTATTGTAAACCATTGACGTAACAACACTAATAATACTGTCACTGCATGTTTACAGACACTAGGTCGAGGTCAAGTATTGTAAACCATTGACGTAACAACACTAAATATACTGTCACTGCATGTTTACAGACACTAGGTCGAGGTCAAGTATTGTAAACCATTGACGTAACAACACTAATAATACTGTCACTGCATGTTTACAGACACTAGGTCGAGGTCAAGTATTGTAAACCATTGACGTAACAACAGTAATAATACTGTCACTGCATGTTTACAGACACTAGGTCGAGGTCAAGTATTGTAAACCATTGACGTAACAACACTAATAATACTGTCACTGCATGTTTACAGACACTAGGTCGAGGTCAAGTATTGTAAACCATTGACGTAACAACAATAATAATACTGTCACTGCATGTTTACAGACACTAGGTCGAGGTCAAGTATTGTAAACCATTGACGTAACAACACTAAATATACTGTCACTGCATGTGTACAGACACTAGAAAGAAAGAAGATGTATCGTAAGTCCGACATGGCTGACCCTTAAAATACGGATGACACCACAGTAAATGAACACATGTTACAATGTACGTAAGAATACACACATGTAATCAATTATAACGGCAAGACGGACACAAAACACAAATCAAAGCCCTGAATGTCATTGGAGGCGCTTCCTATGCAAGACTGCACGTTTTCCATATTGTCTTTTTAGAAATTAATACGCGACTATTCGGGTAAACTCATTGGCCAAAAATGACACAAATAATCAAGAAAAGCCGTTATATCAAGACTCCCGCACAATTGATATATCCCTGGCAAATCAGTCATTATACTCTTCAACTCTATAATACAATCAGAGGACTCTACAGGTATTATTTTCTCGAGACGATGAATATTGCGGTACTTCGGTTGACGATGATAGCAATGAGACGTTTTAGCGCCTCAATAAAAAAAAGTTATTGCTATCCATCAAGAAAATTTATGATCAGCGTGCAAACAAGGGAAGTAACCAATACCACAGTTGTTCTTCTTGACTTAAGCTCGGGTATTGTTTGTCTTAAGCTCGGGTATTGTTTGTCTTAAGCTCGGGTATTGTTTGACTTAGCTTCGAGTCTTTGATATCGAGACAGTTCGTTTTAAAATATTTCATAATCAACTTTGTTGCTATAATATTGAACACTTAGAATGGAGCAACGTGTTTGTATGATAATCCTATCAAGTGTTAGATCAACTCAATATTCCTGGACTATACGTGTATAACTATGAAGGAATAATAGGCGGAAGTTCGTCTGGACTCTGGTCCAGACACCATTTGTTGTTGAAAGTCTGTTTTGATCGGATATTGCTCACTAACTGACCTTGTGCGAGCGATAAGCAAATTGTGTTTTCGTTATGACCCAAACATTGTGTGAAAACAGACTTCAGGGCACAAGCGCACGTATTATATCGACTTGCACACTTTACGGTCATCTGATGTTCCTAAATGTGTCACATATATAAAACAAACCTATCAGAAATGCATTAAAGTGCAATAAATATTTACTCGTAAATCAGTATTGAAATATACATCCATATGATTTTTGCACGTCAGCCAACAATATCAGACAAACTTGTCCTCAAACTTTAACTGTTGTAGTCTGCACCATAAACAATGCTGGGTAGAGGAATCACAAGAAACAGTTACGAGACAATCTGCCATGTTGTGTTAGAAATATCCCATGCAAACTTGATTTAAAAGTCCAATGGATTTGTACTCGTGATCTGCAATCCATTTATGACGTTAGTATTTATGATGACAGGCAAGTAAGTTTGTCGGCACCATTTTATTTAACATTGTTTGTACTCTTATTTTATCAATACAATGAATATAGACAATACACTGTTGCTACATTAAACATAATGAGAATGTTCGACACGCAAGGGAATCATTTTTAAGTCATATATTTATGCATTAAAATAGCAAAGTGATTGTTGTAATACAGCGTACAGTACCACCGAACTTGACTGAAATCTAGATGTCTTTGGTATAAAAATATACAAAGTCGAGAATGAAATGCCATATACAAAGTACACAGCCACCCCAAAAGAACAGGGACATGAACATATATACATACAAGCACAGGGACATGAACATATATACATACAATAACAGGGACATGAACATATATACATACAAGCACAGGGACATGAACATATATACATACAAGAACAGGGACATGAACATATATACATACAATAATTAGTAAACCAAATACGGAGCCAAGATGGACACAAGACATTAATATAAATTATAGGGGAATAGGAGTACCGTCTTGGAGCGGCCATTGTCAACCACATCATAGGGGATTCAAACCTGGTCGACGTCTTTGGTATGTCGCTTTATGCAATGACAATGTATGATTATATAGCTGTTGTGGTTGATTTTTTTATATAATAATAAATTAAATGATTTATAAGCTTTTTATCATAATATGATAAAATATTTTTGAAATAATATATACAACTTTCATTTTATCACGCATATTACTAATTTATAACATATGTGGCATGTTCAAAATGCGATCTGTTAGGTCATTATATTTTGTATTGCACGTGCAACTATTCGAAATAAACGTACGATAACAATGTTTGTATAGATGAGTTTCAACCCGCAGTAAAACTATGGGGCGACTTAAACCGTCTTAAAATATCGGATGAAATAACATTACCTGTGTTTTATAAGAATCATCTAAGTGATTGAGTGAGTAATAAATGTTGACGTTTAATCATTTGACCTTGACATTGTCAAAATATAGTCACGTGCTTATATTTTTGAGATGCGAAATGTCGTCAACAAACCCCTTGATGTCGTCTATAAGTGTCCCAATAATGAGATAACGGGCATTTAAGCTGTGTATTGAAAGTTCAAAACTGTTTGTATTTGTTTGTTTCTCAAAAAAAATAACTCTAGTACAACGCATTGCAGTCCCTTCAAATGTCAGGCAAATCGAACTTAGCTATCTTACAGTGAAGGGTCAACAATCAGCGACAACGGGATTATCGTCAGCGCGAGATGCAAGATCGCGATCACCGACTTCCCTTTTCACAAGTCTAATTGCTTGGCAACATTATTGTATTTGACCCTTTCCTTTGTAGTATTTACGGTCCTTGGTACATTTAAAACAATGAACACTATTTTGGGACAGGTCCGCTGCAACATGGCGTTAGTCATGAGTTAATACAATTAGTGTATAGTGTAGCTAAAAAAGAGAGAGAATATGTAACTACATGTACAGGGAACACCACATACACAAGACAGTGCCTCCCCACGCAGACTTCCGGGAAAACAACAATCCACAAAACATAAGGCACTTAAGGAGGGTACACATGTTGCGGAACAGAGGCACAAGGAATGGCCCGGCAGACCACAAGGAATAACTAGGAGAATCAAAATGGACAGTGAAGGAAGGGGGAGCGGGGATTAATGGGTGGACAATATCATAGGACAAGCCAAGGCAGCTGGCCGCAATAGGCCGAAACTGGGCAGGAAACAACCTGAACAATACATAAAGTGACAGAATTGCACAGGGGAAAGGGAAATACAAAACACATTCAAAACATAAACAGAAACAACAACCATATAGCGAATTACAGCATTGGAACTGTCAGCAAAAACACTAAACACTAAACCTTATAAAGTCGTTAATTGGGACTTATTAGATATTAATTTCAAGTAATGTTATTCACGACAGTCCTATGAAGACTTGCATCTTCAAGAGATGTACTTAAGTTTATTCGAGTACAATTAAACAGGCGGTGAAAACAATTTATTGACAGCACCCATGGGGGTAGTAAATGTTAAAATGTTTATTTATAGGATTTCCATTTGTAAGATATAAACAGCATACTTATCACCAATCTGTCAACAGAAAACATTCGAAATTAGCTTTAACCTTTAAACATGAAAACAGAACTCACGTAGAAGTTCATGTAGTCGCTAGCTGGATCACACCAAGGACATTGACGTTGATATCAATGATAAGCAAGTTTGATTGGGTAATTTAAGTTCATTACAGCTTAATTGTACACTAATTATAGACATTGTCGGTGTGAAATTAGCAGTAGTTGCAGTACCTAACTTATAACTGTACATACATATGGCTGTAACTTCTCAACAGCTGACGTCCAGTCGGTATTGTAATACTATGTAGTCATGGTCATTTCCTGCCAAAATCAGCATGATTATAATGTATTTTAGTATTTAATATCGTTTTCAAGAACAAGAAAGTGTCGCCTTTCACACATATACTTAGTGCTGTCATAAGGAGGAGTATTAATACAAGAAGGTTGCAGTAAAGAAGATATTGCTATTAGTGCTAATACTGCTAACTTCACTACAATAGCAACACTCACGGTTACAGAAAACTTTAGATTTTGTACAAATATATATTCATTGTATCCTACACACTTATGTTCTTTATTTATAACATGTAAAGTATTAATAATGGACGTGTTTCATGATATCTCGCCAACACAGATAACTGTAGATGTTGGTCAAGACCTCCATTGTTGTCGACACAAAAGGAACACACGCCACACGCTTTAGAAATATCGATAACATTCTTAATGAAGACAGCTCGCATGAGGTGTAGAACTATGGTCTGGTTGAACAGTTGGTCCTCGGGACGTTTTGATTTGGACAAGATTACAAAAATGTAAAAAAACTACACTGAAGTTAAACTGAAGTCTCTTCCAAAAGAGGGTTGTTCCCCTATATATGCTGGAAGTATTCTGAATGAAAGAGGACATCTACAACCAATAAAGTATTATGATTAATAGATTATTTTCGAGCATTCTACTGATCTACTCTGCGAGTATATGTCGATAAATCAGCTATCAGACATCATATTTTCAATCGGAATTAAATAATAACGAATGACCTAGGGATTAAAAAGAAGTAAAACACATTTATAGAATAAAATACCAGACAGATGCCTGAGAGATAAGCCACCTCGACAATGTAGCAGTTTTTGTGCATGGGTAGATCAAGACGTAGCGCAATAGAACGGAAATGCGTCTCAATCGGTCGAATAACTCAGGAACTGAAAATGCATTAGAACAACAATAGAGATAGTGAGTAAATAAGAGGATACCTCCATATATACATGTATATATACCAGAATCAGGGTAGAGGATACCTCCATATATACATGTATATATACCAGATTCAGGGTAGAGGATACCTCCATATATACATGTATATATACCAGAATCAGGGTAGAGGATACCTCCATATATACATGTATATATACCAGAATCAGGGTAGAGGATACCTCCATATATACATGTATATATACCAGAATCAGGGTAGAGGATACCTCCATATATACATGTATATATACCAGAATCAGGGTAGAGGATACCTCCATATATACATGTATATATATACCAGAATCAGGGGGATACCTCCATATATACATGTATATATACCAGATTCAGGGTAGATGATACCTCCATATATACATGTATATATATACCAGAATCAGGGTAGAGGATACCTCCATATATACATGTATATATACCAGAATCAGGGTAGAGGATACCTCCATATATACATGTATATATACCAGAATCAGGGTAGGGGATACCTCCATATATACATGTATATATACCAGATTCAGGGTAGAGGATACCTCCATATATACATGTATATATACCAGAATCAGGGTAGAGGATACCTCCATATATACATGTATATATACCAGAATCAGGGTAGAGGATACCTCCATATATACATGTATATTATACCAGAATCAGGGTAGAGGATACCTCCATATATACATGTATATATACCAGAATCAGGGTAGGGGATACCTCCATATATACATGTATATACTAGTATACCAGAATCAGGATAGAGGATACCTCCATATATACATGTATATATACCAGAATCAGGGTAGAGGATACCTCCATATATACATGTATATATACCAGAATCAGGGTAGGGGATACCTCCATATATACATGTATATATATACCAGAATCAGGGGGATACCTCCATATATACATGTATATATACCAGAATCAGGGTAGAGGATACCTCCATATATACATGTATAGATACCAGAATCAGGGTAGAGGATACCTCCATATATACATGTATATATACCAGAATCAGGGTAGGGGATACCTCCATATATACATGTATATATATACCAGATTCAGGGTAGAGGATACCTCCATATATACATGTATATATACTAGAATCAGGGTAGAGGATACCTCCATATATACATGTATATATGCCAGAATCAGGGTAGAGGATACCTACATATATACATGTATATATACCAGAATCAGGGTAGAGGATACCTCCATATATACATGTACGAGATACCAGAATCAGGGTAGGGGATACCTCCATATATACATGTATATATACCAGAATCAGGGTAGAGGATACCTCCATATATACATGTATATATATACCAGAATCAGGGGGATACCTCCATATATACATGTATATATACCAGATTCAGGGTAGATGATACCTCCATATATACATGTATATATATACCAGAATCAGGGTAGAGGATACCTCCATATATACATGTATATATACCAGAATCAGGGTAGAGGATACCTCCATATATACATGTATATATACCAGAATCAGGGTAGGGGATACCTCCATATATACATGTATATATACCAGATTCAGGGTAGAGGATACCTCCATATATACATGTATATATACCAGAATCAGGGTAGAGGATACCTCCATATATACATGTATATATACCAGAATCAGGGTAGAGGATACCTCCATATATACATGTATATTATACCAGAATCAGGGTAGAGGATACCTCCATATATACATGTATATATACCAGAATCAGGGTAGGGGATACCTCCATATATACATGTATATATACCAGAATCAGGATAGAGGATACCTCCATATATACATGTATATATACCAGAATCAGGGTAGAGGATACCTCCATATATACATGTATATATACCAGAATCAGGGTAGGGGATACCTCCATATATACATGTATATATATACCAGAATCAGGGGGATACCTCCATATATACATGTATATATACCAGAATCAGGGTAGAGGATACCTCCATATATACATGTATAGATACCAGAATCAGGGTAGAGGATACCTCCATATATACATGTATATATACCAGAATCAGGGTAGGGGATACCTCCATATATACATGTATATATATACCAGATTCAGGGTAGAGGATACCTCCATATATACATGTATATATACTAGAATCAGGGTAGAGGATACCTCCATATATACATGTATATATGCCAGAATCAGGGTAGAGGATACCTACATATATACATGTATATATACCAGAATCAGGGTAGAGGATACCTCCATATATACATGTACGAGATACCAGAATCAGGGTAGGGGATACCTCCATATATACATGTATATATATACCAGAATCAGGGTAGAGGATACCTCCATATATACATGTATACATACCAGAATCAGGGTAGAGGATACCTCCATATATACATGTATATATACCAGAATCAGGGTAGAGGATACCTCCATATATACATGTATATATACCAGAATCAGGGTAGGGGATACCTCCATATATACATGTATATATACCAGATTCAGGGTAGAGGATACCTCCATATATACATGTATATATACCAGAATCAGGGTAGAGGATACCTCCATATATACATGTATATATACCAGAATCAGGGTAGAGGATACCTCCATATATACATGTATATTATACCAGAATCAGGGTAGAGGATACCTCCATATATACATGTATATATACCAGAATCAGGGTAGGGGATACCTCCATATATACATGTATATATACCAGAATCAGGATAGAGGATACCTCCATATATACATGTATATATACCAGAATCAGGGTAGAGGATACCTCCATATATACATGTATATATACCAGAATCAGGGTAGGGGATACCTCCATATATACATGTATATATATACCAGAATCAGGGGGATACCTCCATATAAACATGTATATATACCAGAATCAGGGTAGAGGATACCTCCATATATACATGTATAGATACCAGAATCAGGGTAGAGGATACCTCCATATATACATGTATATATACCAGAATCAGGGTAGGGGATACCTCCATATATACATGTATATATATACCAGATTCAGGGTAGAGGATACCTCCATATATACATGTATATATACTAGAATCAGGGTAGAGGATACCTCCATATATACATGTATATATGCCAGAATCAGGGTAGAGGATACCTACATATATACATGTATATATACCAGAATCAGGGTAGAGGATACCTCCATATATACATGTACGAGATACCAGAATCAGGGTAGGGGATACCTCCATATATACATGTATATATATACCAGAATCAGGGTAGAGGATACCTCCATATATACATGTATATATACCAGAATCAGGGTAGAGGATACCTCCATATATACATGTATATATACTAGAATCAGGGTAGAGGATACCTCCATATATACATGTATATATACCAGAATCAGGGTAGATGATACCTCCATATATACATGTATATATACCAGATTCAGGGTAGAGGATACCTCCATATATACATGTATATATACCAGAATCAGGATAGAGGATACCTCCATATATACATGTATATATACCAGAATCAGGGTAGAGGATACCTCCATATATACATGTATATATATACCAGAATCAGGGTAGAGGATACCTCCATATATACATGTATATATACCAGAATCAGGGTAGATGATACCTCCATATATACATGTATATATACCAGAATCAGGGTAGAGGATACCTCCATATATACATGTATATATACCAGAATCAGGGTAGAGGATACCTCCATATATACATGTATATATATACCAGAATCAGGGGGATACCTCCATATATACATGTATATATACCAGAATCAGGGTAGAGGATACCTCCATATATACATGTATATATACCAGAATCAGGGTAGGGGATACCTCCATATATACATGTATATATACCAGATTCAGGGTAGAGGATACCTCCATATATACATGTATATATACCAGAATCAGGGTAGAGGATACCTCCATATATACATGTATATATACCAGAATCAGGGTAGAGGATACCTCCATATATACATGTATATTATACCAGAATCAGGGTAGAGGATACCTCCATATATACATGTATATATACCAGAATCAGGGTAGGGGATACCTCCATATATACATGTATATATACCAGAATCAGGATAGAGGATACCTCCATATATACATGTATATATACCAGAATCAGGGTAGAGGATACCTCCATATATACATGTATATATACCAGAATCAGGGTAGGGGATACCTCCATATATACATGTATATATATACCAGAATCAGGGGATACCTCCATATATACATGTATATATACCAGAATCAGGGTAGAGGATACCTCCATATATACATGTATAGATACCAGAATCAGGGTAGAGGATACCTCCATATATACATGTATATATACCAGAATCAGGGTAGGGGATACCTCCATATATACATGTATATATATACCAGATTCAGGGTAGAGGATACCTCCATATATACATGTATATATACTAGAATCAGGGTAGAGGATACCTCCATATATACATGTATATATGCCAGAATCAGGGTAGAGGATACCTACATATATACATGTATATATACCAGAATCAGGGTAGAGGATACCTCCATATATACATGTACGAGATACCAGAATCAGGGTAGGGGATACCTCCATATATACATGTATATATATACCAGAATCAGGGTAGAGGATACCTCCATATATACATGTATATATACCAGAATCAGGGTAGAGGATACCTCCATATATACATGTATATATACTAGAATCAGGGTAGAGGATACCTCCATATATACATGTATATATACCAGAATCAGGGTAGATGATACCTCCATATATACATGTATATATACCAGATTCAGGGTAGAGGATACCTCCATATATACATGTATATATACCAGAATCAGGATAGAGGATACCTCCATATATACATGTATATATACCAGAATCAGGGTAGAGGATACCTCCATATATACATGTATAGATATACCAGAATCAGGGTAGAGGATACCTCCATATATACATGTATATATACCAGAATCAGGGTAGATGATACCTCCATATATACATGTATATATACCAGAATCAGGGTAGAGGATACCTCCATATATACATGTATATATACCAGAATCAGGGTAGAGGATACCTCCATATATACATGTATATATACCAGAATCAGGGGATACCTCCATATATACATGTACTATATACCAGAATCAGGGTAGAGGATACCTCCATATATACATGTACAAGATACCAGAATCAGGGTAGAGGATACCTCCATATATACATGTATATATACCAGATCAGGGTAGAGGATACCTCTCATATATACATGTACGAGATACCAGAATCAGGTGAGGATACCTCCATATATACATGTAGAGATACCAGAATCAGGTAGAGGATACCTCCATATATACATGTATATATACCAGAATCAGGGTAGAGGATACCTCTCATATATACATGTACGAGATCCAGAATCAGGGTAGAGGATACCTCCATATATACATGTATATATACCAGAATCAGGGGGATACCTCCATATATACATGTATATATACCAGAATCAGGGGGATACCTCCGATATATACATGTATATATACCAGAATCAGGGTAGAGGATACCTCCATATATACATGTACGAGATACCAGAATCAGTGTAGAGGATACCTCTATATATACATGTATATATACCAGATTCAGGGTAGAGGATACCTCCATATATACATGTATATATACCAGAATCAGGGGGATACCTCCATATATACATGTATATATACCAGAATCAGGGTAGATGATACCTCCATATATACATGTATATATACCAGAATCAGGGGTAG